>JALAZF010000261.1:1800000-2187500 GCA_022829125.1 Lathyrus tuberosus
ATTACGAAAGAAGAAAAATATAAGTTTTGTTTAGGGATATTAAATCCTAAAAATGTAATAAATTTGATGAATAAATGTATTAATTGTATTTTTAGAAAAAAATTTCCAATTAATTTTAAAAAAATGTCTATTGTGCTTACTTGGCATCATAGTGGCAGTGCCACGTATTTAATGAAGAGGCCACATGTGCGAAATCGTAAGATGACAAAGAAAAATTGCAAGGAGTGCAAAATAGGGTGACAAAAAATGATTTTAAAATAGAAAGACTAAAAGGTTAAAACTATCAAAATAAAGGAACTAAAAATGTATTTAAGCCATTATAATTTATATCATTATTATAGAGTACATGAACAAGATATTTATGTGTTTATCTATTTAAACCTAAATCCATCTATTAATTATTGTCCCTTGAAATATGAGGCATTGATTTAAATTCTATGGTTATTATTAAGAATTCTCATTTCTCATATTAACTAATGTTTTCATTTGATACATCCTATGTGTGTAATTAAAATATATTATTTATATCATTTGTTTATTTTAGTTTAATAAATGGAGGATTTGATTATGCGCGTGTCTGTGTAAAATTAAAATAAATTATTTATGTCATTTATAAATGGAGGATTTGATTATTAAACATTAAATAGACATAAATTTAATAGGAAAAGATAATAAATTAATGAAAGCTTAATATCCTTTTTGGTCCTCTACCTATGACACGGGGTTCGTTTTGGTCCTCTTCCTTTTAAAAGTTTCAAGTTGGTCCCAGACATTATTAAAATGGTATCACGTTAGTCCTGTCTGTTAGAAACGTTAGTTTTTCATTAAAACTCTTGCTGACGTGGTATGTTTTAGCTTATATGTAAAATCAGGAATGGTAATGTGGCACGCTGACTAAGCTCAGTGCTGATGTGTTAAAAGCTTTATAACATGTGGCATGATGACTAAGTTACTTTTCATTTAACTTGTCATTACAACATTTTTGACTAATTTATTTGTCTATGTTTCTGAAATAGCAAGAACCCTAGCAGAGAACTCAGAATTGGGAATGAAGAGAAGTAGAAGATGAAGACGAAGACGAAGACGAATATGAAGGTTAGTTTCCAATTTCTTACTGTTATCATTGTGTGTAAATGTTTTGTTGTCTATGGCTTTTTGAAATCTTGGAGTTTTCCCCCTTTTGAAATCTAGGGTTTTTTCCCCCTTTTGAAATCCGCAATGTTTTTTCGATTTTTGTTAGGTATGGTTTTTTGGAGTTATCTTATTCTGATTAGGTAGCTAGGGTTTTTCCCCATTTTGGAATCTGCAATGTTGTTGCGTTTTTGGTATTTATGGCTTCTTTGCGTTTAATGTTGTTCTACTGTATGTTATGTACTAATTTGGTATGTATGGCTTCTTTGCGTTTTAGGGTTCTTGTACTGATTAGGTATCTAGGTTTTTTTTGGTATGTATGTTCTGTTGTATTTAATGTTGCGTTTTATTGTATTAGGTAGAAATGGAAGAAATATTCTGTTTGAAAATTCATCATAGTGGTAAGCTTGTCGACTATGCAAAAATCAATTATGTGGGGGGTAAATGTAATGAGTTAGAGATAGATGTGGATAGGTGGTCCTATTTTGAATTAGTTGGTGTTTTGAAAGACTTAGGTTACACTGAGGTAGACACTATATATTACAATGATCCCACATATGGTTTGAATGTTCTTAAGGATGATAAGCTTGCGTTAGAGGTAGCTGACCTCTGTAGGGTACATTTGAAAGTTGCCATTTACATAGAACATCAATTACCTCGACCTGAATATGTTGAAAATCCTATAAACATGATGGAGGAAGAAGCCATAGATGAGGAACCATTAAATGTGATTAATCCGGAGGTAGAATCCATCATTGAAGATCTTTATCAAGAAGTATTAAGGAAAATGAAAGTAGGTATTGATGGTGATGGTTTGAACAATGATGGTGTCGAGGGTGAGGGTGTGAATAATAATGGTGTTGAGGGTATGTAGGTGATGGGGGTGAACAATAATGGTGTTAAGGGTATGAATGTAGGCGAGAGTGTGAAGAATAATGGTGTTGAGGGTATGAATATAGGTGAGAATGTGAGCAATGATGGTGAGGTTCATGATGTTATAGATTCTAATGCTAGTTTGTTGAATGTGGTAACAAGCTCTGATGACAGTGAGGATGAGAGTTACTTGTATGATAGTGCATTAGAGGTTAAATTTAGTGATTCGGATATGAGTTTTGATTTTTCTGAATAACGTTTATCCAATCTTGTTGAATATGATGGAAACCATGAAGAGACAAGTAAAAAGAAGAAAAATAAGTAGGAAGGAGACAGTGGAGAGGAGAATGGGAGTTTATATGATAGTGAGGAGTTGGACAGTGGATTTGATAGTGAGGAGAGTGATGAACTAATGAAGAAGAAGTATCCTATTTTTAAGTTATTGAAAGATATGGCTAATTATAAATGGGAGTTGGGTACTTATTTTAACTCAAAAGGTGACTTTAAGGAGGCAATTAGAACATATGCTGTCCAATCTGGTAGAGGTCTTAAGTTTTTGAAAAATGATAAAAAGAGGGTGAAGGTGGTGTGTAAGGAAGGCTGCATGTGGGAGGCATATTGTGGAAAGTTGCCTAATCAGGAGACTTGGCAACTAAGGAAAGTAGTTGATAACCACAATTGCTCAAGGGAATATAATGTAAAGATGATAACTACAAAATGGCTTAGTAAGAGGTTGCAAAATTCTTTGAAAAATAATCCTAAGTTGAAGCTAAAGGATATAAAGGAAAAGGCTCAAAGGAAATGGAATGTGGGGGTTAATAAGACAAATGCAATTAGGGTCAGATTTGCAGCTAGGGATATGGTTAATGTACCATTTTTAGGAGATTACACAAGGATATATGATTACTGTCATGAAATCCTAAGGACAAATCATGGTTCAATTGTCAAGTCCAAGAAAGTGTTGAGGATAGAAGACCTTATTTCAAAAGGTTGTATATTTGCTATGCTGCTTGCAAAAAGAGTTTCAAGTTGTGTAGACCTATTATTGGTCTTGATGGATGCTTCTTAAAGGGGTGTTGTGGAGGTCAGAATTTGGAAGCCATTGGTACAGATCCCAATGACCATATGTTACCTATAGCTTTTGCTGTAGTGGAAGGGGAAACTAAAGAAAGCTGGTCGTGGTTCTTAGAACTCCTCATTGATGATCTAGGTGGTAGGGAAGAATGTAGAACATATACATTCATTTCTGATCAGCAAAAGGTACCACTCTATTTATTTAACATTTTTAGTTATATTATGATGTGTCTAGTAATATATGTAGTCACCAGCATTTGGTTCATTTTTGCAGGGTCTTCTTCCTGCAATGAATGAATTACTACCCAATGTTGAACAAAGATTTTGTGTTAGACACTTATACAATAATTTCAGGAAGAAGTATCTAGGAAAAATGTTGAAGGAGATAATTTGGAGGGCTGCTAGGGCTACTTACCCACAAGCATGGGAAAGGGAGATGAGAGGTATGAGACAGGTACATGAAGAGGCATACAAGCACATGATGCAGACTCCACCAAGATATTGGAGCAAATCATATTTTAGGACAACTTCAAAGTGTGATATTGTATTGAATAAAATGTCAGAGGTATTCAATATTGTGATTGTAGAGTCAAGATCAAAGCCATTGGTTACCATGCTAGAAGAAATTAGAGGCTATATAATGGAAAGGTGGGCAGCCAACAGGTTGAAATTCTCATAATTAAATGATGGGGATGTGTTGCCTAACATAAGGAGGAAAGTTGAAAAAACAAGCATTTGCACAAATTATTGGATAGTAAGGTACCAACACTGCCTTAATACTTTATGTGACTGTTTGACTTTAAATTCTCATTTTTATGTGACTTTTTTTTACTAATTTGTAGGATGTCATCTGAGTTTATATTTGAGGTAAGACACATTGAGAATCAATGTGATATTTTTGCTGTCAACTTGAAGGAACATGATTGTTCATGTAGAAAATGGCAATTGACTGCTCTACCTTGTGTTCATGCTTTGTCTGCAATGAAGAGTAGAAATCTGAATGTTGATGATTACATACCTGACTGTTATAAGAAGGCAAGGTATATTTTTGTTTATGAACCTATAATTTTTCCTGTTAATGGTACAAATTTATGGGTCAGAACAGAGTACCCAGATGTCCAGCCTCCAAAATACAAAAAAAAATGCCAGGAAGACCAAAGAAGAAGAGGAACCGTGAGCAGGGTGAACTTGATGGGTCAGATAGAAAAATGAGAAAAACTTGCATGCTAATGAGGTGTGCAACGTGCAGGCAGACTGGACATAACAAATCCACTTGTAAGAGGACTCAGCCACCAACAACCACACCAACTCAAGGAAGCCAACCAAGGGCAACACCAGCAAAAATTCAAGGCACAAGAGCAACACCAACCACAACTCAATCAAGGGCAACAGCAACCACAACTCAAGGCACAGGGGCAACACCAACCACAACTAACTCAAGGGCAACACCAACTCCAACTCAAGGACAAAAGACAAGGGCAACTAAAGAAACTCAATCAAAGTCAACACCAGTAACAACAGCTCAAGGAACTCAAACAAGGTCAACACCAGCAACATTAACCCAAGCAACTCAGCCAAGGGCAACCCCAAGTCAAGGAACTCAGCCCAGAGCTGCACAAGCAAGGCCACAGAAATTTCCGTTTAGGAAACCAAGACAAACATCTGTTACAATGCCTTATATTTCACATGGACTAACCACCAGACTACGTGCATCACAAAATGCAGTGGGACCTACAACTAGGAGGACCACTCCTACCAAAAGAAACAACACAAAGAAGTCTATTTAGATTTATGTAGTTTCTGTTTTAGGGATATGGCTGATGTTATGTTGTTTTGAAGTGTCTGTGTTATGTTGTTTTGAAGTGTCTGTGACAACTTATGCTGAAGCTAGTGTCTGTAACAATGCCATGTTATGGTATTTTGAACAAGTGTTTGTAACAATGTTTATGTTATTTTTAACAAGGTTTATCTTATGTTCCATCCCACTCTATGGTTATGTTATTTTGAAGTCAGTGTCTGTAACAATGCCATGTTGTGGTATTTTGATGTGTCTGTAATAATGACATGTTGATCAAATTTTGTGTTATAACAAAATTATGTTATGCTCTCAAATTTGAACAAGGTTTTTGTTCTCAAAATTCTGTCAATTAACTTTTGTATCTAATGCTAAGTTATCTGTCAAAGTTATCTAATGTTAACTTAACTTAAATACACAACTATCTTTACATAAACAATGGTACAAATTATGGTAAGTTATACACAAATTATGGTAAGTTAGCTTATGTTAATTTATACAAAAATTATGGTCCAAATATTCTGTCAAAGTTAATTTATGCTAACTTATACACAGATAGTGGTAACTTTAACACAAGTATAATGGTAGGTTCAACTTAGAACAAATATTTAACAATTAACATGTCACAATAAACTTAGAACAAACATGTAACAATAACATTTAACTTCCTGCAATGCAAGTTTTACACCAGTTTTACACCAAACCAGGAAAATACCTTCAAACTTTTACAACATCTTAATTGCTAAAACAAACAACACAAAATAACACAAAATCTTCCAAATCTTCTTCCACTTCATTGTGTTCTTCAAAGCTTCCTCTAATTCCATATTCTTGAGCCTAAAAAATTCCACTTTTTTTTTGGATTCTTCCATCTCTTGACTTAGCACTTCTATCTTCCATTGCAGCTTCCTCAAGGTTTCCTCCTTTTCAGCTGTAGAATCTTCATAGAACTATTCAAAAAAACCCACATCCAGCATTTCTATGTCCCTTTACAAATTAAGAGCACAAAATGGAATGCAATTAAATACATGATTAAGAACATAAATGACTTGTATATGTTGGGAACGAAAATTACCTTAAAATATTGACAACCCCTAAAACGCTTTCCGTAATTGTTGGTGGTTCTTGCCTTACGAAATACAGCAAGGTCTCCACACCCACATAAAAGCTTTCCAAAGCTGGTATAAAATTGCGAATCACTTCACCTACTTAGAGAAGATGAGGAACCACGCCCAAAATTCATGTTTTGATGGTGAATTAGGTTTCAATTAGGTGATTTTTTGGGAATGATACACTTAGGCCACAAATTGGGGGTGAACTTATAAGCCTCACAGTAAAAAGGAAGAAGAAGGTGCTGATTAGGCAATCCATCCTTCAAACTTAACTTACATATCAGCAAAACTAACACCGTTTGCCTTTATTTGACAGAAAGGACCATTTTGCTTCTATTAGACAACGTAAGGGACCAACTTGATACTTTTAAAAGGAAGGGGACCAAAATGGACCCCGAGTCATAGGTTGGGGACCAAAAAGGGTATTAAGCCATTAATGAATTATACTTCTTATTCATAGAATAATTATTTTTAAAAAATCAATAAGATGTAAAAGATATAGGCTTGGATCCACTCTTTCAGAATACTAATTACACTCATCAATTCGAGTTTTCGACAGTTAGGTGGTCAAATTAGAAAAGTGAGAAAAATAGAATATTGTTATCCATACATAACTCTGAATGATGATAACCTAGATGGTACCTATCAATATTATTGGGACCATATACAAAATGATTTAGATGTCTATTGTATGTTTGAAATCCATATATAAGAAGTTAACATAGGAGTTGAAGATCCACTTGTTTTAGGCGTTGTCGTTAATTAGTTTATTAAGATGTATGCTAGACTTTAATTGACGTAACTTGTATTGTTGTTTGTAATCGAAAGTTTTTAATTTTAAATATCATTCATATTGTTTACACCAAAGCGATTACAGTAGATAACTAAAAACATGATTTAAAATGAACTAAAAAATAAGCATAATCATATAGAAGGGTCTGTAGCATCTGGATAATTTCTACGTTTATGCCCAATTTGGTGACAAATCCCACATTACCTTTTTACTTTCTCAACATTGTCCATTTCGGTTCTAATGTGGATACTATTTGGGTGTCCTTTCTTTTTTCTTCGCATAGACTCCTTATGACAAAGAGTAATCATTCATATTGTGGCCGGTTATATATCTTGATAGCAAAGTCCAAGGAAGTTTTTGTCGTAGACTTTGAATATGTTAAGAACTTTGAACAAATTTGGTATGTGCATGGAGTAGTATTGGAATTCATGAAATAGATAGGGTCAAACTTCAATTTGACTTCGAACAAAAAATCCCTTCTCCCCAAAGATGTCTTATAGAACACCACGAGATGATCATGATCAAGTCATGGAATCAAAATTTCCTTGATTTGATCAAGGAGGAGAAACGAGAGTGGAAGAGAAGAAAACATTTGATCTTGAAGAGTAACTTGCTAGATTATGAACATAAGCCAAGTAAAGAATGTATGACTTAGTTTATATCAATTCCATTTACATACGTTGCTAGTACATAATTTCTAAATGAACCCCATCAACGTGGCTCTTCTTCAACACAACAAGATGTCCCACCTATGCATCAAGAAATTCCCCAATTCTATCCATCACAATTTCCATCCCAACCTTCTTCTTCAACCAACCCATATCAAAATACATACCTCAAACTGACTCAATCACAACACTTTTAGGACCAAAAAATTCCACAAATGCCAACACACACAAACATTCCAAAAACATATCATCACACCCAATCCACGCAATAAGACACTTTCTATACCACCTCGTTTCAATAACAAACTCTTTACACCCCAACCCCTAAAACAAATTACTACTACTACTACTACTACTACTACGAACAATCACAACAACAAACCTTAATTCGGCCACCCTTTTAATACATTCCAATTCACCAACCAAACTTTGACTACTCAAACCCCCAACCCTAACAACAAAACTTTAACACTTCATTCTCTTAACACACTCCAACAACAAACTCTAAAAACTTTTATGTCCCTCCAATTGAACAAATTGGACCAAACACCTTCACACAACCAACATCTTTGGAAATGAATTTGACCTCACGGACGATCAAATTATCAATTCCAACACTTTTACATAAATGATTTTGATGATATGGATGTATCGAGAAATACAACACATCAAAACCAATATCTATCTTCAGCCTCTATTCCATCTCCTCCAAGACAGAAAACTGAAGAATTAGGCAAAGGGAAATGAAGTTGCATGTCTCTAATATATTTAGGGGTAGTACCCTAATACGATTTTGTTGTGTGTCTCTTAAGATTTCGTTTTGTTTACTATTGCTTATTGAGTCTCCTTCATAATTGCACATCTTTGGATTAAGTTTTAAATCCATTCTTATAGCATGCATAAATCAGTTACTTGTATTTGAGCATGACCATTATGTTTTAAGTCAATTGGTCGAGTTAATAGAAGAATAATCATATTTGATGTTAGTTCAAGTTATGTTGGAAGTGAAATCTCAAACTATTTTGAAAAACTTGAAAATTTGAGATTTGTTGTGAATGACTCGAGTCACTCACAATCCATGACTTGAGTTAAATCAAACTGAGGAGAACAAGAAGATTATGTTGTCTGTAACTCGAATCACAGTTTACACATGATTCTAATCATGCAACTCTGTGACTCGAATCATAAGTTGTACATAAATCAAATCACAGATCTCTTGTTGGCCACTGCCTCATTTGATTTGAATCACAATTTCTATATGACTCAAATCACAAAATTGCTCACTTTTTCCTGGTTGGCTATGTCCAAATTGTTTTGACATAGTGGTGGACAAGTGATGTGTCTCTCACAAAGGTGTCTAGTCCTACACTATGTATCAATGTTTCCTAGTGTGAAACTCCTCTAACATGGTATCCAGAGTCTGGTTCGAGAAAGAGACCGGAGTGTATCGAAATGTCTAGGAAGTGGTGTTTCGTTGAAATCGAAACGCCCAAGGAAGAGGTGTATTCGAAATACCTAATAAGAGGTGTCTTGAAAAAGGTGTCAACGGCGGTACAGGTATATAAAAGGGGGAACATTGTGGACTCACACTTGAGGGGGAGTGTTGGAATAATATAAACAAGTGTGAGTAAGTGGGGAAATAGTCCCTCATTAGATAGGAATGTGGTGACTTGAACATTTATAAGTGGGAGAACCCACTCACCTATCACCTTAAGGTTTTAGGTGGACAAGTGGTGTGTTTCTCATAAAAATGTCTAGTCCTACACTATGTATCAATGTTCCCTAGTGTGAAACTCCTCTAACAATTTTATCCTAAATCCATGTGGGACTGTGTCCAACACAATAACACATTCCAACAACAACAAACTTTGTCTTTCTCTCACGTTGTAACCATGTCATCATCAGCAGCACCAAAGAAAACAAGATGTCTTTGAGTTAGTAACAACCTATCTAATTTTATCACTGTTAGACTAAAGAAAACTGTAATGCTTGCTTAAATACCATTCTACAACTTCTCATGAAAGTTTCTTTACTTTGAATGTCTTGCAACTTGGGCTTTTAGTGGAACATAGTTCTCACAGCAGTCGGAACTTCATTCAACTTCAGCAGCCAAGTCCCATTGTTTTGTTTACAAACAATTTTAGTGTTTATAAAGCTAACATAAGTATAAATTCTTGAGTTGAAAAGATGCTGTAAGAATATGGGCCAAAAACCCCAAATTGTTTCATTTGAAAATTTTGATTAATTAATTTTTTAAATTAAAATTATTAATTAATAATTAATTTATTCAAGTATAAAAAACAAATTTATTCTGTAAAAAAATTGATTAAATAATTTTGTATAAAATTTAAATTTAATATTGATTTTTTCAAATATAACCATTTATAATAGTATCAAAATATTGATTAATAATTTTTTTTAATATTTTATCCTAATCAGCATTGCTGCCTCATTAAAAATATAATTTATTTTAATTATCAATGTTACATCTACAAAATTGAAGGAAGACCAACAAAATTTTAAATAATAAAAAATTGAGGGACCAAAAAACTGTTTTATGAAATGGGAGGATTAAAAGTTTAAAAACTTTAAAATAGAGGAATTAAAAATGATAAAATAAATAACTAAAATAATTATTCTTTAAAATATATATAATAAATTTATTTTACTATCTTAAAAAAAAGGTAGCGTATATTGATATATATTTTTTTTAAATGGGGTATATTGAATTTTTTATTTTTTTTCAGAAACGGAATAAGACTTGCCAAAAGTCCAAATATTTTGGGAGCTAAATCAAAACCCAAGAAAGTTTGATGACATGAACCAGATTGCAAATTTGAAATGAAGAGTATCCCCGAATTCATATTCATTTTGTTTTAGAAATGCATTCCATCCTTGTCTAATCTTAATAGTATTAGCAGGTGCGTCTTTTATGAGCAACAAATATTTAACTATAGTGGTTAGAGTGGTAAATGTAATTGAAATTCGAGTGTGTAGTTTCAGTTTTATTTTATTTGTATTTGAGTTTGAGTATAAATCTAAAGTTAGTTACAATAATAATATTAAACTAGATAAAGACCCGCGCGATGCGTGGTTGTTAACAATTTATTTAATTATTTATTAAATTTTAAAATTGTAAAGAATTAATTTGCCATAATATGATTATTAAATTTATTTTACAAAAATTTATTGTGAATTATAATTGAAACAGTTATATGAATTAATCACATATAAAAATATATATTTTATTTGGAAGGAAAATACATGTTTGTAAATTTAGAGTGGCATTATATTTGTTTTGATTTTTATATTTTTTTTTGTACTTATCTTTGATTTAGATATTTAAGTTTAATTCTTTACAGATATATATTAATTTTTCGTGTTAAATTAAAATTTTTTTTTGTATTTATTATCAAATAAATTTTTCAATAGCTTTATAGAATTTATGTCTATCTTATCGAACTTTAGCTATCTCATGAATAAGGGTTGAAATTGTTAGTTTCGATATTTGCTTAATTATTTTTTTGATATAATTATTTTAACTTTTATTAATGGAAATGTAAAACTTTATTTGATTTTGTCGTTGATATCAATCGAAATATGAGTGTTCTTTTTTAAAACATTACTATTGTTGTTTTTATTATACTCTGTATGGTCACTTTTCTAAAAGAAAAGAGTAAACTATAATTCACTATGGAAAAAAACTCTATACTCTCATATGCGTGAAATAAAAAATCTTGTTGTTTGTCGTTAGTTTATTATTTGCTATTATATAAAAATTGTAATAGTAAAGTATATATACATGGCAAAAGATTGTTGCGTACTCTATTATATTTTAAGATCAACAATGAGGGATTTGTCTTTAAAAATTGTGTAAGAACTAATTTAAGGTTAAAAACATTTGTCTTAAGTGTTGTTTTTATTCAAAATGATTTCTTTTTCCGTCTTGGCAAGGGTTCGAACCCGTGACCTCTAATAGAGTAAAAGTATTGTATTTAGCTTTTTGAATAGTAAAAATGAATTTTGGAAAGTGCCACGTAGGACTATGAGATGATGTGGCATAAATGGAGTTTAAATGTTAGCATGAGAATGCGTGCTTCTGTTTTAATATATTATAATAGATAATAGATAATAGAAGATTGAGTTTGTTGAAATTGAGTTAGTTACATAATTCTCTTTTATATAAAACGGTAGCTTGAATACAAAACTTCTAGTATTCAACAGAAATAATTGAAATCAATGGTCGATTCAGATGTGTGTGTCATTTGGCGCTCAAGATGCTCTTGATCTCGTCAACGATGGTTACACACTGGTTGCAGAAAATGCAATAGAAGCACAAAGGAATACGCAAAGTGAAACGAGGAAGAAGGACCAAAAGGCATTGTTCTATATCCATCAGTGTGTGGATACAAAGGTGTTTTAGAGGATTCCCGACTCGACAACGGCGAAGGTGACATTGGATACACTTGTGTGGTGTTATGGTGGTGACACATCAGTGAAGAAAGTAAATTTGCAGTCCCTATGCAAGCAATGCAAGAATCTCAACATGAAGAACAATAAGAAGGTTTCTGATTACAACTCCAGAGTGATTGTGATCACAAATGAGATGAAGTCTTGTGGAGAAACGCTCTTTGAATAAGTAATCATTGAAAATGTACTAAGATCACTTACTCCTCAGTTTGATTAAATAGTTGTAGCCATAGAACACTCGGAAGACACTAGCACCATGAGAATTGAAGAGTTGTAGAGTAGTTTAGAAGCACAAGAATTGCGTCTGACTGAAAGAAACTCTAAAAGGAAAACAAAACAGGCACTGAAAGCTTTTTTTGTCAAGAAGAACAAGAAGCAAGCATGGTAAGAGAATAAGAAAAATAATGGTGGTGGTGCTCAGAAGTAAGAACTCTCCAGTCAAGTTCAAAAGGGAAATGAGAAGTTTGATAAGAGAAATGTTTAGTGCTACAACTGTAACAGGTTTGGTCCTTTTGTTACTAATTGCTTGTCAAACAAGAAAAACAAGGGTGAAGAAGCTAACATAGCCAGAGGAGATTTTGAAGATGAACCTGTGTTGTTGATGGCATATGTGAATGAAGGTGAAAAAATGATGGACTGGTGGTATATGGACACTGACTACTCGAATCACCTAACTAGAAACAAGCAATGGCTGGTTGATTTTGACTCTAGTAGAAAGACCAAGGTCATATATGTTGATGATGAGTATCTGAATGCTAAAGGAATGGGAAATGTCGAATTAAAATTGAAGAATGGGAAAACTGTATTGATCAAGGATGAATGGCATGTTCCTGGCATTAATAGAAATCGAATGAGTGTAGGTCAGCTGCTTGAAAATGGTTTTCAGTAACCGTGAAGGACAATCTCTTGAATTTGTATGACTGTGACCAGAAGTTGATTATGCAGTCTACGTACACTAGGAAGAAACAAGACATTTAAGGTGAATGTTGAAACAACGGACACTCAATGCCTTAGTGAAACTAGTTTTGTAAGGGAAAGTGAGTTGTGGCATAAGAGATTGGGACATCTGAACTTTAAAAGTTTAAGGCATATGAGTTCAATGAAAGTGGTACATGGAATTCCAAAGATTGTGGCACCAGAGAAATCATGTGATATATGCATGAGAGGTAAGAAACCAAGATTTCCATTCTCATCAGAAATACCTCCAAGAGCAACTCATGCTTTGTGTGTGGTGCATTCTTGTATACGTGGGCCACTTGAGGTACCTTCACTTGGAGTAAATAAGTACTTTGTGTCATTTGTGGATGAATTCACAAGAATGACATGGGTAACACTCATAAAGTTCAAACATGAGGTGTTTGTTGAGTTCAAGAAGTTCAAATTGAAAGCTGAAAATTAAAGTAGACAAAGGTTAAAGATCCCCATAACCAATGGTGGAGTTAAGTTCAATTTAACGAAGTTCAAGAAGTTCTGTGAGAAGCATGGAATTGAGCATGAGGTGACTGCTCCATACACTCCACATCATAATGGTGTTGTTGAAAGAAGAAATAAAACTCTACTTGACATGACAAGGAACATGCTGAAAGAAAATAATCTACCTCACACATTGTGAGGGTGAAGTTATTGTCACGTCAACATATGTGCTCAACAAATGTCCAACAAAGAAGCTAAAGGAAGTAATTCCTCTAGAGAAGTGGACTGAAAGAAAGCAAAGTGTGAGTCATTTCAATGTGTTTGGTTATGTATGTTATAAACATGTACCAAATGCTACTATAAGGAAATTGGATGACATAAGCTAAGTCATGTTGCATATAGATTACCACTGTACAAGTTCTTATAAGCTCTATTGCCCAATCACCAACAGAATCACTGTCAGAAAATATTTTATAGTGAAAGAATCAGAAACTTGGGATTGGAACAAGTCTCAATCCACCTCTAGTGCAGTGTCAACACTAAAGTCTAATTTTGCCTTTGAAGGTGAGTCTGACTCTGAAGGTGACTATGACTCTGAAGGTCAGTTTGTCTCTGAAGGTAATCTAGCCTATGAAGGTTGACCTTCTGAAGGGGGCCCTGCCTCTGATAGTGGACTTGCCTCTAAAGGTGAACTGGTTCAGTTTCAGAGGCCACAGAGAATTAGACAGGTACCAAGGAAACTTGCAAACTTCAAGTTGTTGCATGATATTGAGATTGACTCTGAAGGGGAAGTCATACAGTGTGCCATGATGGTGGACTCTGAACCTGTCAGCGTTAATGAGACACTCAAGAAGAAAGTATGGATGAAGGCAATGAAGGAAGAACATGAGGCAATCAAAAGAAACAAGTTCAAAAGGGTGTTGATGAAAGCATTTGATATAACTAACCTTGGAAACATGGTATATTTTATAGGAATGGATATTTTCACACTAATAAGGGAATCATTGTGCACCAACTGAAGTATGAGTTTGAGTTACTGAATAGATTTGAGCTGATGAATTGTAAGTCTGCAGTCACTCCTGTAGAGACACGCCATCAACTGGATTTTGATGCTAATGGTGAGGAAGTAAATGTTACAACTTTCAAACAATTGGTTGGAAGAAGAAGGGTGGATTTGAGAATAAGAAGGGTAAGGTTCTACAAAATTCTTATGGTGGTAACACTCTTGTAATTAGGTGTTATCATTGTAAGAAGGAGGGTCATACAAGAAAGGTGTGCCCGATGGACTGAATAATCATGGTGGAAAGGATAATGGTAATGCAACCATTTTGTAAGATAGTTATGAATCATCTGATGTCCTGATGGTTTTAAGCAGCAACTCTAGCAAAGAGTAAATTATGGATTAAGGTTGTACTTGACACATGACTCTAAACAAATACTTGTTTGAGGAATTATCTGATCAAGATGGTGGATCAGTGCTGCTGGGAAATAAAGCCTGCAAGATTGCAGGAATTGGATTTATTAGATTCAAGCTCCATGATGAGTCAATAAGTTAATTGGCTAATGTCAAGTATGTACCTGATCTTAAGAGAAATATGATTTCTCTTGGTGAATTTGACAGGAAAGGATATGTTTTTATAGGAGATCAAAGTATCCTAAGGGTAATGAAGGGGTCAAAGGAAGTCTTGAGAGGCGTGAAGAAATAGAGCTTGTATACCCTTGACGATGAGGTTGTAAGTGGCTCGGCAGATATGGCATCCATAAAATCTGTGTCGAAGACTGAGCCATCGCACAAGAGACTTGGCCATGTCAGTGAAAGAGGCCTAGTCGAATTGTCGAAACAAAATATGTTGTGTGGTGATAAGGTCAAAAAATTGGAGTTTTGTGAACTATGTGTATTTGGTAAATCATATAGGGTGAAGTTTAACAAAGGTAAACAGATAATACATGGATCTCTTAATTACATTCATGTTGACCTTTGGGGGTCTACGAGGAATCCTTCACACTCAAGTGCTAAGCATTTCCTATCCATAATTGATTATTATTCTAGAAAGTTATGGCTTTTCATTTAGAATACTAAGAATGAAACTTTTGAAATTTTCAAAAGTTGGAAGACTCTGGTCGAAAACCAAACTGGCAAGAAGGTCAAGAGGTTGAGGACCGATAATGGTCTTGAATTTTGCAATGAGGCTTTCGACAGCTATTGTATTATGTATGGAATTGCAAGACACATAACTAGTGCATGCACTCCCCAAAAAAATGTTTGGTTGAAAAGCTTAATTGAACCATTCTGGAAAGGGTTAGATGTATGTTGGATAGTGCAAGATTGAAGAAGGTGTTTTGGGTAGAAGCTGTTGTGGCTGCAGCATACCTGATAAATAGGTGTCCCTCGACTGCCTTGGGAATGAAGACACCTGAAGAAGTCTAGTCGAGACATCCACCTAGTCTCGACAAACTTAGATTATTTAGTTATTTAGCCTATGCTCACATTAGAAAAAATAAGGTCGAACCTAGAGCTCTGAAATGTGTGTTCCATGGATATCCTGAAGGAGTCAAAGCTTATAGGTTGTGGTGCCTAGAGCCAGGTCATAAGAGGTGTATCACAAGTCGAGATGTATTTTTCAATGAAGTTGATATGACTTTCAAGAAAACCAATGACGTTGGTTAAAGTACAAAGATCTCTGGAGAAGAGCTAGAACAGGAAGAAATTCCTGTTGAGGTGGAGCATAGTGATGTTGAATTGCATAACCCGGATGAAGTCGAAAAAGAAGTACAAGATGCTGATGAAGATGACAAGACTGATAATGACTACCTACTGGCAAGAGACAGGTAGAGAAGAGTCATCAAGCCACCTCAGAGACTTGGTTATGCAGATCTCATAACTTATGCCTTAATTTCTGCAAGTGAGGTTCTATATGAAGAACCTAGAGACTATAAGAAAGTTATAAGGAGTTGAGACAAGACTGAATGGCTGAAAGCCATGAATGATGAGAAGAAATCTCTTTATGATAATAACAATTGGGAGCTGATCGAGAAACCTGCAGGGCCCAGGTTAGTCAGTTATAAGTGGATTTTCAAGGTTAAGAAAGGAATCAAATGAGTGATGTCAAAGCGATTTAAGTCAAGGTTGGTTGCTAAGGGATTCATTCACAAATAAGGTGTAAACTTCAATGATGTGTTCTCACCTATTGCAAAGCATATATCCATTATAATGTTGTTAGCCATGGTGGAAAAGTTTAACCTAGAACTTGAACAGATGGATGCGAAGACAGCCTTCCTGTATGGTGATCTAGATGAAACAATCTTGATGAAGCAACCAGAGGGATATGCATAAAAGGGAAAGGAAGATTATGTGTGCAAGATGAATAGGTCTTTGTTATTGGAAAAATATTTGTTCATACCCTTAAAAGGCTTTGAGGATAACAAAGTATTTAAATAACAATAAGGTTTTATAACATAAGTTAAAATGCGAAGGATCATAAACTAAAGAATTCATCATTAATCCTGTTAAAAGCATAAGTGAAGAAGCAATACTCAGATTATGGCTTATCAAAATCTGAATATGTTCATCAGACTCTGAAGACACCAAACTTTGGTCTCATGACCCAACTTCTGATGATGGCTCAGTTTCTAAAGACGTGGAGAGCAATTGATCTGTACACGGCACTAAAGCAGACTTGTCCTATCAAAGCCCCATATTTTTGGACAGAGTCAACTAGGGTTTAGTTTTGCAAGGCTCAAGGATGTTGATGTGACTTCTTCATTTTGTACCATCTTTTGGTGGATACCTAGTTACTCAAAAGGTGTTGTGGATAATGCTATTATTCAATGGACAAAGCTTCTGACAAGATGCAAGTCTCTAACGTCTCTCTTGGCATACTTCTTCATTAAGTTTGTTGTTTTTCAAACCTCCAACTACTCATTTTAGTCTCTATAAAAGGAAGCTGAAGACTCAAAGGAAGGTTACAATATCACAACACATTGAAAGATCTTAACATAACTTTGAGTTGTTATTGTAACTGTTATAACATAAGATCTTAAGATTTCTTAGCTTAGAAATCTTAGAAAGGTTGTAAACCTTTCTGTTTGTTTCACAACTGTTATATTTCTGATTGTGTGTCAAATTATAGTAGTTATCTTGTATACTAAACAATTTGTTTAAAGTAGAAAAAGTCTCTTGCCCGGGTGCTTGAGTAAGGAAGTCTTGAACCAAGGGTTTAAGTAGGAAGTCTCATTCTAGGTGGATTAAACATTGATGTATCATGCTTGAGGGCAGCGGAGGAAGTCTCAATCAGTGTGATTGAGCATTGAAGTCTCATGCTTGACGACATAGCATAAAGTCTCGATTTTGTATGATTTAGTAGGAAGTCTTGAACCTAGGGTTTAAGCAAGGAAGTCTCGATCTGGATAGATTAAGTAGGAAGTCCTAAACAACCTGTTTAGGCAAGGAAGTCTCATGCTTAAGGGCTTGAGCAGGAAGTCTCATTATGGATAGATTGAGCAGGAAGTCTTGAAATGAAGGTTTAAGCAGGAAGTCTTAAGTTGTTGGCTAAGCAATTGTAATTTGATCGATTATAATTAAAAACTCTTGTGTTGTAAGGGGACTGAACTAATCTCAGTTGAGAGGAACCATGATATATTATGTGTCTCTTTATTTACTTCTGCATTTACATTCCACTATGCAACAAAATCTGAAGTCAGGCTCTGATCTGATTCAGCCTTTTACTTGGATCAGAATTTGAGCTTGACACCTTAGGTTCTGAAACAAGGTTAAGAAAAGGAAGTAAACTTTTCATTACAGTTACTCATTATGATATCAGACTCAGAACTTGGTTCAGAATCTTCTATTTCAGAATCAGAAGCGAAAAGAGATTTTTAAGCATACACAATTAACCCCTTTTCTTGTGTATTTGTATCACCTTCATTTGTATGTCCTGAAACAATCTCCTCGACAATGGACTAGGATATTCAACAAGTGCATGGCACACATCAGTTTCACTAGGAGCCAGTTCGACCAATGTGTTTACTTCACATTTCGACTTGGAAATTTACTTGTTATTTTGTTGCTTTATATGGATGACATCCTCATAACAAGCAATAATTTTGAAGATGTCATGAAGGTGAATGTCGCGGCGGGAAAAATCATTGAGATTAAGCTATTGATTAACTTAACTCGAAAAGCAAGAGTCGCCACCGAACTTCATTGTTTCGAAAGGGAAAAGGGAAAAGGTCGAATAAAACCCACAAAAGGCAAAAAGCTAAAAAAAGAGAGATCTGGATACGGGGGTCGGTTATGCAAGGGGAAGGTATTAGCACCCCTCACATCTGTTGTAGTCAATGAGAACCACTTGAAAATCTGTGTTTATAAAAGTTGGTTTGTTTGTTGATTGATTTTTATTGAAAAGATATTTTGTCATAATCGAGTGGAAAAACTCAACTTACTACCCACAAGTATAATGAAATGAGCATTTGTATCATCTTGATATGGATAACTTTTACTTGGACTTTCTCACAAGTACATCTCAACATTCAAGTGGAAAATGTCAGTCATTTCTCAGTATCTTGAAGAAGTATAGTGGCTTGCATCACTTCAAGAATAAACTTATATCTAATCTTTTGAAAAATGCTCTTAAAGAAAAGTGCACAAAGGCACAAAAAAAATTTGATGAGGTTGTCTTTTTTTAGAGTTTAGAAAAGAGTTTGAATATGCTTAAGTGTTTTAGCATTTATTAAAAAAAGATTTTTTGGATCACTTGACAAAGTCAAGGTTTATTAAGAAAGATGTGTGAAGTTTAAAAACAAGAAGTTTTTGAAATAGGGAGAAGTTTTGAAAATTTAAGAAGTGGGAAGAAGATGAAGAGACTCTCATAAAACATAAAGTAAATGGTCTCATTGTCAGGTAACCCAAGAGAAAACCTTTGTGTGTGCAAGTGTACTAACCACAAGGAGAAACAAGCATTTGACATTGGTCAAAACCAGCATTCATTTCCATTTGGATTGAGCCTCAAGATGAATAAGCAACAATCATAGATGAATATTAAAGAATAACCAAATGGATAACCAAGGTCACCAAGCCATAAAGAACATCCAAGCCTTGAATTAAGGGTCAAAGGACTCAGATGAAACACTATGTCCTAGATGGATCACAAGGTCTCAGATACCACTCCAAGCAAAGGAAAATACTCAATCCTAAGGTCCTAGGTCCAAAATACTCCTCAAGCAAGGGATAGTAACACAAAGTCCACAAGAGCATATTAATGTTTTTTAGGGTTTTAGCCATTTTATGATGTTTTTTATTCTTTTAAAATAAGAAAACAATAAAGAACAAAACTAACAACTGATAAGTGCAAAATGTAACTATTTTTGTATATAAGTTTTGTTGCACTTATCAATACTTTTTTGTTAATATCGTTCGAATAAACCCCCAATATGTGTATAAATACATTAGTTAGTATATACTTGTGTTTTTGATTCATTTATGTAACGATTAATAGTTTTCCATTCATTTTGTAGGTAATTAAGCATTGTTGGAGCAATGAGTAATAAAAGCTCCAGGATGTACCATTTGGATCAATAAAAGGAAGAAGGCAAAGAAAGAAAGCCATTGTATAGAAGCTGGAAGCCAAAATAAAGAAGTACAGTCAGCCTGATTTCGCTGGGCGAAGCTAGTGTCGCTGGGCGATACTACCTTTCGTCGGGCGAGTTGCACCAGAAGAATTGCTGACTGTCATGCTCCGTCGAGCGATGCTTTTTCCGCCGGGCGATACTGCCTTTCGTTGGGCGAAGCAGGGGCGTAAGGAAATAAGGAAATTCCAGTAGCATTCCAAGTTTTTAAGCTTTTGTCGGGCGATGCTTTTGCCGCCGGGAGAAACTATATATTTATTGCCAGGCTGTCCAAGTACGCAGCTGGTGTAAGAGTAATAAAGTGCTCCGCCGGGTGAAGAAATTCTTCCGTCGGGCGATGCGTCTGAGACAGAATTTTGTATTTAGTTCATTTTACTTCATTTTTGTTAGGTTATGTTGTTTGGGAGTGATTTTGTCTCCCAACTTCATCAACCTCATTCTTTGGAGAGATAGCTTGAAAACAACATTGAAGCTTGCATGTGGATGATCCGGAGTGGATTTCTCATCAACTGGCTCTAACAATCCGCGAGATGTTTGGTTTATTCCTCTTCTTCTTTATGTATTCTTTTGTGTTGGGTTTTTGTATAGTTACTCTGAACATATGTATCTTTGTTGATTATAATATTGTAAAAAATCTACTTTACAAATCATTATCGATGTCTTCCTTGATCTTTTTGCATTTATGTTTGGATTTGTGTTGTGTTAGAGATAAACATCACGAATCTTGATTAGGGATGGATATCTATTGTCTAGATGCTAGAGATAGATTTAGAGAATAATCTTTAAGGTGTCGGAACTTAATGCCTCCCGTGTTTCGAGGCGTCGTGCGCGAGAGTGACGACGCGAGTAATACGGTTGCTCTCTCAGCTCAGTGTGCCAGAGATGGACACTGTTGTGAGTGATTCTGGATGATTTTGACGAGTATTGTAGTATAGTGAAAATGATCGACAAATTTATGTTTGTGACGAGTGGATTATATGTATGCATGATAAGTTTCTTCTCTCTGAAGAATGAATTCTTTTTATGTTGATATTTACTTTTTTGTTTTCTTGTTTGAAACCATTAAAATCCAAACTCATAAACGCGAGAGATTGTCGAAGGTCATTCTTTCCCTCGAACCGATCTCTGTGGACACGACATAAATCCCTGAGGGAATTCTTCAGAATATAATATTTTTGCTTGTCGTTTTACCGCTCCAACAAAATGGCGCCGTTGCCGGGGATTGGTTTTGATATTGAATCGCATTGCGACAGTTTCTTTGTTTTTTAGTTTTGTAGATATCGTATATATTGTATATTTTCACTTGTTATACTGATACATGTAGATTAACGTTTGTTTAAGTGTTTGGTTAGGACACTTGCTTTTGGTTTGCACGGTGAGGCATCACCATGGCATGAAGGAAGGAAGTTGCTAGCTAAGCATTGTAAAGGTGTCGAGCTTACGACGTAAAACAAGCATGTTGTATTATTTTCTTTTGTTGTGGTTTAGTTTAGGTAGTGTGTTGAACTTTCATTAAACAAGTTGTAGTCGGATTTTTCATGAAATTCACAAATCTTCACTTTACAACTTGTTTAATCCAATTTCACTTGGTCTTTTAGTTTGTTTATATTAATAGTTTGTGTGTTTACCTTTGAGCTTGTCTTGAGTTATTTGAGGATGCTTGGTGATTTTCCAAGTTTGGACGTTTCAACTTGCGGATGTATGGTAATGATATTATTAAGTTTTGTACACGTCCAAGGCATGTGTTTATTGCTTTCTAGACTTTAGCATATTCATGATACTTAGGATTTTTTACAAACTTCCATGTCATTCATTATTTTGTATACTTGTTCTTGATGTGAATCACTTTAGTTCCCACCTTTTTGTGAGGTAGCTTTCCATTGTTCATATATGCGCGGAGTACCACCATTCTTGTTTTAACTGGATTTTATTATGCTTAATCTTTTGTTTGTGTTGATTATGTGAAAGCATGAAAAGGATCAAGGCATTTTGTTTCATTTTGAGCACAACTACCTATCCAAATAGTCATTCACCTTGTGAGTGTGTGATCATTCATAACCCCTTTGAGCTTTTTGATCCATGTTTTATTTGAACTTAATGCTTGTCTATGAGTATTTAGTTCACTTATTTTTTAATGGATTTTGTTTTTTCTTGAACCCTCAACTTTGCGTTGTTGTATGAATTTTTACCTTGCCTTAGAAAGTAGGGAGTATTCACATGATGATGTGGTTGAATTCAAGTTGGGGAGATAATAGTTGTTTACTCATTGGTTGGTTTCTATGAGGATGAAAAAGAAAAGAAAAAAGGGAAAATATGAAAAAGAAAAGAAAAAAAGAAGAAAGTTTTGAAAAAGAAAAACAAAAAGAGTTCAAATAATTGTGCTAAATAAGTATTGTGTTTTGTGTAACACTTGAGATTTTGGAAGAAGTTTGATTGGAATTTTGTGTTTGAGTCTTTGTGAGTTGATCACTCCCTTAGGTTTAGGCAAATATTTGTTTCAATTACCTTTAGAAATTGGCCCTTGTTTGTTTACCCGACCACGCTACAACCTTGAAAGTCCTTGTGATTCTTGCCTTTGTATGTTCAATGTGATTTTTGGATGGTTGCACAATTTAGTCTATTGTTTGCATGATTGTTGTGTGAGTAATAAGTACCTCATTTTGTATTTTTCATCTACCGATAATTGTTTTTGCTAGGTGTGATTCATATTTGAACTTGTGTTGTTTTAGGATGTTTGGCATGATTTTTGTATTTTGCGTTTGTTTCGTGACTATGTTATCGTCGTAGTTTAGTGGTAAGTATTTACTTTGTGTGTACCATTTTTCATTTGAACCATACATTTGTTTCCGTTTTTCAAAACCTGTTGATTCGTGATTCTTTGGTTATTGCTTGTGTTTTTAAGTTTGCTTGATTCTTGTTTGCGGACAAACAAGTTTAAGTTGGGGAGAGTTTGATAAGTGCAAAATGTAACTATTTTTGTATATAAGTTTTGTTTCACTTATCGATACTTTTTGGTTAATATCGTTCGAATAAACCCCAATATGTGTATAAATACATTAGTTAGTGTATACTTGTGTTTTTGATTCATTTATGTAACAATTAATAGTTTTCCATTCATTTTGTAGGTAATTAAGCATTGTTGGAGCAATGAGTAATAAAAGCTCCAGGATATACCATTTGGATCAATAAAAGGAAGAAGGTAAAGAAAGAAAGCCATTGTATAGAAGCTGGAAGCCAAAATAAAGAAGTGCAGTCAGCCTGATTTCGCTGGGCGATACTACCTTTCACCGGGCGAGTTGCACCAGAAGAATTGCTGACTGTCATGCTCAGTCGGGCGATGCTTTTTCCGCTGGGCAATACTGCCTTTCGCTGGGCGAAGCAGGGGCGTAAGGAAATAAGGAAATTCCAGTAGCATTCCAAGTTTTTGAGCTTTCGCCAGGCGATCCTTTTGCCGCCGGGCGAAATTAGATATTTGTTGGCAGGTTGTCCAAGTACGCAGCTGGTGTGAGAGTAATAAAGTGCTCCGCCGGGCGAAGCAATTCTTCCTCCGGGTGGTGCGTCTGAGACGGAATTTTGTATTTAGTTCATTTTACTTCATTTTTGTTAGGTTATGTAGTTTGGGAGTGATTTTGTTTCCCAACTTCATCAACCTCATTCTTTGGTAGATATAGCTTGAAAAAAACATTGAAGCTTGCATGTGGATGATCTGGAGTGGATTTCTCATTAACTGACTCTGACAATCCGCGAGATGTTTGGTTTATTCCTCTTCTTCTTTATGTATTCTTTTGTGTTGGGTTTTTGTATAGTTACTCTGAACATATGTATCTTTGTTGATTATAATATCGTAAAAAATCTGCTTTACAAATCATTATCGATGTCTTCCTTGATCTTTTTACATTTATGTTTAGATTTGTGTTGTGTTAGAGATAAACATCACGAATCTTGATTAGGGATGGATATCTATTGTCTAGATGCTAGAGAATGATTTAGAGAATAATCTTTATGGTGTCAGAACTTAATGCCTTCTGTGTTTCGAGGCGTCGTGCGCGAGAGTGACGACGAGAGTAATACGGTTGCTCTCTCAGCTCAGTGTGCCAGATATGGACACTGTTGTGAGCGATACTGGGTGATTTTGACGAATATTGTTGTATAGTGAAAATGATCGATAAATTTATGTTTGTGATGAGTGGATTATATGTATGCATGATAAGTTTCTTCTCTCTGAAGAATAAATTCTTTTTATGTTGATATTTACTTTTCTGTTTTCTTGTTTGAAACCATTATAATCCAAACTCATAAACGCGAGAGATTGTCGAACAACATTCTTTCCCTCGAACTGATCTCTGTGGACACAACATAAATCCCGGAGGGACTTCTTCCGAAAATAATATTTTTGCTTGCCGCTTTACCGCTCCAACAACAACTAGAATGTAAATTGCAATGAATGTAAGATGATATAATGTAAAGGCATGAAAGTAAATGACATAAATGTAAAGAGCATAAAATAAATGTTAGATGTTACCACAATTAATATGTCAATATTATTGTTAATGAGAATTTAATTGAGTCGGGACAATTTAGCGCTATGTTAAGCAATTGTAAGTGGACTTATGTAGAATTCACACCTATATGAGGTCGGTTAATAACAATTTATGTGTTCAAACATGCTAGAGATTTGATACAAAATCATTCTCCTTGATAAATGCAACACAATAGTCAAAACAAAAAGAAGAAGAGATGAAGAAGAAGAGAGATAAAGTCATCCTGTAGGGATCATGTAACAACAACCAAAGCCTTAAAGTAGATTCACCTAATTAAAGGATAACATATCTCTGATGCAAAGTGTCACAAATAATCAAATGATCATCCATCAACATGTTTGAACCAAAGAAGGTTCAATCAATCAAGGGATCATCAGTCAATGATTTGAGATGTTGAAGACATGATCAGCCAAACAATCATCAAGTGCCAAAACACAAGTATCAAGAATATGAATAAAAATAAAAATAAAAAAACAAAATGAAATGAATTAAAAAGTGATTTAAAATGGAAATTAAGTGGAAAATTCAAAAGAAGGATCAAAATGTAAAATAAATAATTGAGGAAATTATGAGAAGTCCAAAATATTTCAAATAAAAAGATCTCAAAAGTTGGATGCAAAAATATTTGAAAATGATCAAAAAATAAAATTGAAAATGAAAATTAAATGAAAAATAAGAGAAAATATGAATTAAATGCAAAATAATTTTAAAAATTCTGAAAAAAAAATTATGTGGTAGAAACTATATTTATGAAATTATGAAAAAAATTGGAGTAAAAAAGCACTAAAAATGATTAAAATAAAAATCTGAAAAGACAATGAAATAAAAAAAACAATTTAAATGAGAAAGGACCCAACGGCTAGCTGCGTGGCGCATCGTCATTGGTCAGAATTTGAATTTGGCACCAAAACACGCGCAACCAGTTTCTTCTTCAGCCTTCAGCTTGATTTTGCAAATCCATGAACTCATATTTTTAACCAGAATCAAGCATGGATTCAAGTGCGCGACATCTCATCGTTCACATCTCTCTGTAGTAGAGCAATTTATTTGCTCTGAGCAGAGAGAATTTGCTCAAAAACGTGAAGAACCCTAGTTCTTTAAAGTAAAATTAAATAATGAATTCAAAAGATAAATCCAAGGTAGATGAGGGCTTTTAATCTATTAATCAAGACGAACACACTAGTAACTTTTAGAGGTATCGGGTTCAAATGGTTTCAGAGTTTCTTTGGATTTCAAAGCTTGCAAATGAAGGCAAATCAACCCTCTATTTATAGGGAAAGTGTTGCTGATCTCACACATGTGAAATGAATCTGAAATACGTGTAAACCAAGTTGGAATTTATTGATTTGCATTCCGTGTGAGAGTAAGGGTGAAATGTATGATTCAATCATGGAAATTGGTCGTTTAACACTTGTTTTCATGCGTTTTGGTTGTACAAAAAGTTCACACATGTGCAGGTGGTCCTAAATTGAGAATTGGCATGAAAATCATGACCTGGAACTGACAAAGAATCAGAGGTTAAAGTGCCATGTTTGGAGCTAGGATAAATGAAATCCACTCGTGCGTTTTTGAATTTTCTTTGTGCCAAATGATATTCTCATTGCAAAGAATCAGATGCAAAAATAATCACGTCAAAAGGATGCTTGGATTGAAAATGGAATTGATTCAAAGTTGGGGTCGTGGTCTCAAATTTTAGGTCAGGCATTAGGTCGACCAGGTCTTGGGCCTACTTTTGTGCACACATGGCCAACTGAGCAAATCCCAAAATTGATGGACTTAGAGGTTGAATTGATGTTTGACCCTTGAATCAAAGTTGTAGAGGAGTTCAAATGTGACATTTGGATCGAAGAAGATTAAAAAAATGATGAGAAATGAGAAAGTTATGGTGGTTGGATCAAGTGACATGCCATACTTGATTTTAGGCCAACCAAACATGTGACAAGTTGAGTTTTCTTGTCATTTCTTACATCCAAAGGCCCATTGATAAACACTTGGACACTAAATGAGGAAAACTTGATTACCTCTTTGAATGATCTTGGACGATGGCTTGAAAATTAGATAAAGATGGCATGTAAATAAACACATGAACCATACTTGGATCAACTTTGAAATCATGCACCAAACTTGAACCTCTCTTGATCAAATGATGTTAAATGAATCTTGCCATGAATATGACCTAAAATTATAGATCATGCCTTAAAGTGAAACCTCTTCTGAACCATTTGTTGACAAAGACTTTGACTTTGAGAATCCAAACCCTAATTTAGAAACCAAGCTTGATCCAATGATTGCATGTCTTTACCTTATATAATAAGAAAAGGAAACAACACATATTTTTTGTATTTTGAATAGGGTTAGCAATGTTAGCATATAAGCAAGCAAAGGGAACAAAAAGGTGTTTGGTGATCTCACCCCAAAGGCAAACCCAAAGAGAGCGCGGGGGGGGGGGGGGGGGGGGGGGGGGGGGGGTACCATGCTTGTGATTTTGATTGAAATGCGAGGGATGTGATAGGTGGAATCTTAGGGGTAAAAATTAGGGTATGAGAGTGAAGGTTGAACCCGATAAGAAGTTTGACATGAAGGATCTGGGAGTTGCCTCCAAGATTATTGGGATTGACATCCAAAGAGATAGAAAGCAGTCGAGATTATGCTTATCTTAAGAGACATGCCTGAAGAAAATTCTTGACAAGTTTGGTATGTCGAATTTAAAGTCTATTCTAACACCGACTAATCCTCAGTACAAGCTAAGTACGACTCAAAGTCCTAGTACTGAAGTCGAAAGAGCCTAAAAGAATAGCATCCCATATGTTAGTAACATAAGTTCTTTGATGTATGTTATGGTCTGTACGAGGCCAGACATAACATATGCAGTGAGCCTTGTAAGCAAGTACATGGCCAATCCTGGGAAGGCGCACTGTCAAACATTAGAGTGGTTTCTAAGGTACATCAATAGGTCTCTAAGTAGAGTCCTGATTTATGGTAGAGCCTGTGGTGATGATAGCAAAGTTGAAATCAGAGGATTTATCGACTCTGATTATGCAGGTTGTATGGATTTTATAAAATCTACTTCTGGATATGTGTTCACTATGTTTGACCCGACAATCAGTTGGAAAGTAACTCTTCAGAAGGTTGTTGCCTTATCAACCACTGAAGCGGAGTATATCACCCTCATTAAAGTTGTTGATGAGTCCAAGCCTTTGTGGTTGGCATTAATTTTTGCAAAACTAACTTAGCAAAAAGATGTTGGATAAGATGTCCTGACATGCTGAACTAACTGCAGGTTTATGGTGTTAGACAAGATGTCCTAGGAATGGATTCGACATCTTTGTCTGTTACAGATTAATATAACTGTTTCTGTTTTCTAGGCGTGACTGGAATAAGTTCTTGGTCCTAGGTGACATCTGAGATTGTGGAATCAGAGATTCTGATTCTAAAAGGAATATGCGGTTTCCATGATGTAAGGAGACATTTTTGGAAACTTAGGATTGAAGAAACTATTCTTGAGAAGAATAGGTCGCAGATTCTGTGGAGCTGAATTACTGCGTTTTTGAAGCCCAAATCAAGTTCTGTTTTGCAATATAAATACGATGGATTTAACCTAGAATTAGTGTTGAATATTGCAGTTGTTATAGAGTACTAGGGTTTGTACTTTTGTGAGCCTCTCTTGTATTGTGTAACACCCCAATTCCCATCGTGAATAAATAATACATAATTAAATCAGAGTAAATAAAAATTTATTTTTCCGACAGAAACAAGGATGCCACAATTAAGGAAAGAAAATACAAGCCCTGCTCATATATCTGATACATAACACAAAATGGAATAAACGTAAAAGGGAAACTTTTTCCATATAAAAGGAAAGTTCAATTATGGAATAAAGTGGAAAGATCCATAACTAACTTGTTTTACAAAATAAATTGTTTTATAACATCAAAATATACACACAAAGGTAATACAAAATAAATCTAACAAAGATATACATATATAACATAATCGTTCCCCGACTCCCGTGCTACGTATCATAGCAGACACCAAGACTGACAAAAGCCTCCAAGACACAAATCTGCAATTGCCTCATAGAGCAATAAACCACAGCAGAAGGGTGAGAAATAACAACTAAATCAAGATTGCATAATAATATGTAAACACGTAAAAATTCACATGCATAGTTATTTTAACCACAAGCATCACATACTAATACACATAGCATATATCAATTACACCAACATAATCACATATTCACACATAAGGCACACCAAAGTCATAACATATGTAAACACACCACCACATCACATAACACATATCATCCATAACCAATGCATTTATCACATATGCACATCAATTCACCTATCCAATCATAAATCTCAACACATACTCAATCAATTCACAATTTCCACACATAATCAATCCATTCATGATTTTCCACACATAATCAATCCATTCATGATTTTCCACACATAACCAATCCATTCATGATTTATGCAAATGCACAGAGACCGACACAACGACTCTATGCAATGCATATGCGGTACCATCCATTCATCATCTCATCACTAGTTCACTCAGAAACTATTAGAACCATCGCTTGTTACTTAGTGTAACTCCCCGTCAGGTAAACGATGTTCCCCGTCGCTTTCGGTCCTCTTTGTATAAGGTGCACGACATTTATGGATCGCTTTCAGTCCTCTTTGTATAAGGCGCACGATCTGATCGCTTTCAGTCCTCTTTGTATAAGGCGCACGATCGTCTATAATCATCACTTTCAGTCCTCTTTGTATAAGGCGCACGATGTTATAGCGGATTCCCTCTGGAATCGTTTCGTCGCTCACACCCACTAGGGCACACGACATCACAAGAATGTATACCATGATGCTTGGCGTACAATGACTCGTGACATTCAAATGCACACATAATGCAACCATAATCATTCATATATTTCAACTCATCAATTCCATACATTCACAATTCAACCATATGAATTATCTCATCATCATTATTCATGCATTGGAAATCAATTCAAACAATGCATTTACTTGCCATAAGGCCACCCAATTACACACCTTGAATTTTACATACACAATGCATTTCATCATAAACCACAAACCACAACAATTAGCATTTTATCATATATATTCATATCAATCCACATCAAGAATTACTCACCATCAACCACAACAATCATACAATGTATTTCACCACACAACAACATCATTATCATACATTGAAATCAAACCCAAAACAACACATTTATTTCTCCATAAGACCATAAACCATCATCACCAACACTCATCATATATATTCACATCATATAACAACACACAAGCTATAAGATACATATTAAAAGCATGTCACATGATAACACGTCAATCACATACAATTACGACGTTAAAAGCCGACAAAACAATACTATTCCAAAACCATTATTATAAGGAAGAACATTTCATTAGCTCTCCAACGCATCAAACCGCGCCTCAAACCGACTTACGACCCAACAGTTATAAAGAAAACAAATTAGAAAAGCTGTCATGTTCGCAATGCGAAGCTCCTAGCGAGTCCTTCGCTTTCCTCATTCGCAGTGCGAATGCCCCAGCGAACCATGGCAGAAAGAAAATAGCCTACAGTTTCGCAGTGCGAACTCCCAGCGAACCTTCGATGTCCCCTTCGCAGTGTGAATCCCCCAGTGAACCGTGGCAGAAAGAAAAACAATACAACGTTCACAGTGCGAACCTCACACGAACGTTCGTTTTCCCTTCGCTGGCCATCGCAGTGCGAACCTGCGAAACCAGAAAAACTCAGCAGCGCTATAGATCACTCCCAACCAACATTTCAACCCCTAAAACACTTCCAAACCAAAACATAACAATCAGAACATAACCCAATCATGGTAACAAGTATTCTACAACATTTATATCGAATTTCATCTGTGAAAACCTCGATTTCTATCAATCGCTCCTAATTTCAATCGATAAGAAAAGTCGTGAAACAACCGAAACAATTACAACAAATAACACATATACATACACAAGCAAGATATAATTGAAACTTCTCACCCTTACCCGATTAATCGCGCTCGAAACGGAGTTCCCGCGATTTTCATCTTTCTCCTTTTTCTTTCCTCTTCCTTTCTATCTTCTCTTTTCTTTCTCTTCTTTTTCTTTTCTCTCTATTTCCTCTCAAATCTCTATTTATATAAAATATCTAAACTCCTAAAAAGACTATTTTACCCCTCAGCTCAAATATCCCGCAAACGCTCTCAAAACGCGATAAAATATAAACAGCGATGAAAAATAATATATTGTCAAATAAAAGTCAAGAATAAAATAATATAAAACAAAAATAATTAAATCGACTCGATTAAATAAATAAGACAAAACCGGGGCGTTACAATTCTCCCCCACTTAGACATTTTCGTCCTCGAAAATATACTGAGACGAACAACTCCGGACACGACTCTCGCATCCGCCCAACAAACTAACATGCCAACAAAAGCACACCACGAAAACACAAACTGACAAACCACCTCGCTAACAGGAACTACTACAATGACACGACACGATGACAACTACAACGACAAGATGCAAAGCCCATACAATGCACTTGACGACCAACGCACGACTCCAGGAATACCCAAGTTACGAACACACACAGGTTCACTCTTGAACCAAAACACAACAAGAACATAAAGTTCCACAACCCAACATCGTTCCAACAACCTCTACATAACCACAATACCAACCTCTTTGTCACACAACAATATTACAACAATGCTACGATTCACCAATCGAACATACAACCAAAACCTCCATCTACATAGTAACCCATGAATAATATTTAAACCTTTCATCTAACACTTCCATTCTGAAACATCCAATAGTCTCATCATTCCCACATGTTTCCAATGTTCCACCTTTGAACTCTTACCAGTCACACACGCATATACGAACTGTGCCACATCACACTTTTGCTGCACACTCTGATCACTCGTAACCCTCAAAACAGACATGCATAAAAACTTTCGACTTAACTCTTCCGACACAACATTCGCTTTTTCCCGAAGGATAATCCAAGCCAAATTAATAACTCATCACGAATTCTAACCCTCCTCGTTGTCTCATACTCTATTCCCTCAGACCAAACAAGTACTGTAAACTCTTGCGATTACCAAACACTTCGAACCTAGAACCATAAAGATAACACCTCCAAATGTTCCAACACACTACAACCGCGACCAAATATAAATCCTGAATAGTATAGATCCTTTTATGAATCCTCAATTGTCGTAAAGCATAAGCCACGACTTTACCCTCTTGCATTAACACACTGACTAAACTTATCAAAGACACCTCGCAATACCTCACAAACGGTTTATTAGGATCACACAGAATCAAAACTGGAGCCGTAGACAACTTCTACTTTAGCTCTCCGGAACTTTCCTCACAATGAACATCCAACACAAACGACTCACCCATTGCAAGTCAACCGAAGTAACGAAAACACTCACTTGGAAAAGCCTTCCCTAACCTCCGGTAATAACCAACTAAAGTCCAAAAAGATTCTAATCTCCTCAACTAACTTCGGAGCCTCTCATTGTAGAACCGCATCTACTTCTGATGGATCCATAACCATACTCTTATCTGAAATAACATATCCAAGAAAACTAACCTTTTTCAACCCAAGTTCTCACTTGAATAACTTAGCATAAAACTTTGTCTCTTTCCAACACTTGCAATTCAAATCTCAAACACTCTACCTGTTCTTCCTCTGAGTTTATAACAGATCCGAATATCCTCAATCAAAACCACTACGAACTTATCCAATTAAATATGGAAGATACAATTCATCCACTCCACAAACATTCCAGACACCTTACTAACACCGAACAACATCACTGTGCATTGTAATGCCCAACCAAATTCCAAAAGATATAAATTCTTAAAGCTTTTGCAAAACTTCCCACTGGGTAACTAGTTACTCACATACAAGCTTAACCGAGTAAATAATAGCCTAATCCGATGATAACAATCCTAACCAGTCACATTAAATAGATTAAAGCCTCAACTCACAAAATTCACCATTCTCATCAAACATTCCAAACAATTGTAATTTCACTCAAACTCAACCAAACCATTCCAATCATCTATTCCTGAAAGTGGACACTTGTTCTCAATCATTACCTTATTCAACTGTCAGTAATCCATACAAAATTTCTTCTCCTGACCGCCCAATTCCACAAACTCCAACCTATATCAACAACCAACAAAAAGAACTCTCAAACGCAATGTTACATCCACCCACAAGGGTTTCCTCACAATTTCCATTAATGCCTTAAAACTCCAAAGACTTCAAACCTCACCAGAACTCTAAATCTTGCTTCCCATAGTCTCAATGCCATTATACACATCATGCTTGTTATTCCATTCAATCATCCATCCTTTTTGTTACTAACAATACTGGAGCTCTCTAAGACGACACACTTGGTCTCACAATTCTCCTTCCTAGTAAATCTTCTAACCACTCTTTCAATCTGAGTAATTCTAACACTAACATCCAAATTCCATCCAAAAACACATCTGAAAACCATGCACAACTGACGGCCCATCACTATGGCCTTTCTGCCAATTTCCAGAACACTATCATCACAGACAAGACAACATCTGAGTTTCACTTCCTAAAAGTTCTTCTACTTACTTAGCAGATCCAAACCTCAAATCCTCACCTTCGTCTAATTTGAGTTCACACTCTACTCTCTGAGAACAACCATTAACGATACCCAATTGTTCTCTCTCAATGACTTCCCAACTGAACCATCATACCAAAAACCTCGAATCCGCCTCATCTTCCGATATTAGAATCTTCATCGATTTAACAAAATGATCCGTAAGCACTTCCTTAATTCCAAACAATTCATTGCACACATTATCAAGCCGGAAACACACGTCTATTCCATCCAACATAATTCCGTCCACTATCAACAAGAGATTAAGGGTGATCAGTTCCTCAATTTGTCAATAGACAGCCGACAATCATGATGGGGCATAAACCGTCTTTACCAAACTATAATAGCATTTCTTGCATCTTGTGCACACAACTACCTAAGGCATAATTCCTTAGTTGACATAAACCTTACCTCCGCATTCCCTCCGGAACCGGAACCAACACTATCCAAACAACACTTACAATCTTGCGACCAACGACCCACAATGCCAACACTCCACAACTGAAGCAACTTGGAGAAGCACCAGCTTCTCCCCCACTTATCTCATTCCCACACCTGAAGACAAAGGATTAGAAACTAGAAAGTACTGACAGTGTTTCACACATATATCACGTACTAAGGGACAAACAACAATAACAGTATTCAACTGTCACACCAACTGACTAAACAACTTGGCCGGACGGACCGACCTGCTCTGATACCACTATTGTAACACCCCAATTCCCATCGTGAATAAATAATACATAATTAAATCAGAGTAAATAAAAAATTATTTTTCTGACAGAAACAAGGATGCCACAATTAAGGAAAGAAAATACAATCTCTGCTCATATATCTGATACATAACACAAAATGGAATAAACGTAAAACGGAAACTTTTTCCATATAAAAGGTTTCAATTATGGAATACGGAAAGATCGATAACTGACTTGTTTTACAAAATAAATTGTTTTATAACATCAAAATATACATACAAAGGTAATACAAAATAAATCTGACAAAGGTATACATATATAACATAATGGTTCCCCGACTCCCGTGCTACGTATCAGAGCAGACACCAAGACGGACAAAAGAACTGAGGGCTAATCTTCACAAAAGCCTCCAAGACACAAATCTGCAATTGCCTCATAGAGAAATAAACCACAGCAGAAGGGTGAGAAATAACAACTAAATCAAGATTGCATAATAATATGTAAACACGTAAAAATTCACATGCATAGTTATTTTAACCACAAGCATCACATACTAATACACATAGCATATATCAATTACACCAACATAATCACATATTCACACATAAGGCACACCAAAGTCATAACATATGTAAACACACCACCACATCACATAACACATATCATCCATAACCAATGCATTTATCACATATGCACATCAATTCACCTATCCAATCATAAATCTCAACACATACTCAATCAATTCACAATTTCCACACATAATCAATCCATTCATGATTTTCCACACATAATCAATCCATTCATGATTTTCCACACATAACCAATCCATTCATGATTTATGCAAATGCACAGAGACCGACACAACGACTCTATGCAATGCATATGCGGTACCATCCATCCATCATCTCATCACTAGTTCACTCAAAAACTATTGGAACCATCGCTTGTTACGTAGTGTAACTCCCCGTCGGGCAAACGATGTTTCACGTCGCTTTCGGTCCTCTTTGTATAAGGCGCACGACGTTTATGGATTGCTTTCAGTCCTCTTTGTATAAGGTGCACGATCCGATCACTTTCAGTCCTCTTTGTATAAGGCGCACGATGTTTATGGACCGTTTTCAGTCCTCTTTGTATAAGGTGCACGATCCGATCACTTTCAGTCCTCTTTGTATAAGGCGCACGATGTTATAGCGGATTCCCTCTGGAATCGTTTCGTCGCTCACACCCACTAGGGCACACGACATCACAAGAATGCATATCATGATGCTTGGCCTAAAATGACTCATGACATTCAAATGCACACATAATGCAACCATAATCATTCATATATTTCAACTCATCAATTCCATACATTCACAATTCAACCATATGAATTATCTCATCATCATTATTCATGCATTGGAAATCAGTTCAAACAATGCATTTACTTGCCATAAGGCCACCCAATAACACACATTGAATTTCACATACACAATGCATTTCATCATAAACCACAAACCACAACAATTAGCATTTTATCATATACATTCATATCAATCCACATCAAGAATTACTCACCATCATCCACAACAATCATACAATGTATTTCACCGCACAACAACACCATTATCATACATTGAAATCAAATCCAAAACAACACATTTATTTCTCCATAAGACCACAAACCATCATCACCAACACTCATCATATATATTCACATCATATAACAGCACACAAGCAATACGATACATATTAAAAGCATGTCACATGATAACACGTCAATCACATACAATTACGACGGTAAAAACCGACAAAAAGACACTATTCCAATTCCCAACACAATTAAATTGGCCACTACTCCCAAAACCATTATTATAAGGAATAACATTTCATTAGCTCTCCAACGCATCAAACCGCGCCTTAAACCGACTTACGACCCAACAGTTATAAAGAAAACAATTTAGAAAAGCAGTCATGTTCGCAATGCGAAGCTCCTAGCGAGTCCTTCGCTTTCCTCATTCGCAGTGCGAATGCCCCAGCGAACCATGGCAGAAAGAAAATAGCCTACAGTTTCGCAGTACGAACTCCCCGCGAACCTTCGTTGTCCCCTTCGCAGTGCGAATCCCCCAGCGAACCGTGGCAGAAAGAAAAACAATACAACGTTCACAGTGCGAACCTCACGCGAACGTTCGCTTTCCCTTCGCTGGCCATTCACAGTGCAAACCTGCGAAACCAGAAAAACCCAGCAGCGCTATAAATCACTCCCAACCAACATGTCAACCCCCAAAACACGTCCAAAACAAAACATAACAATCAGAACATAACCCAATCATGGTAACAAGTATTCTACAACATTTATATCGAATTTCATCCGTGAAAACCTCGATTTCTATCAATCGCTCCTAATTTCAATCGATAAGAAAAGTCGCGAAACAACCGAAACAATTACAACAAATCTCACATATACATACACAAGCAAGATATAATTGAAACTTCTCACCCTTACCCGATTAATCGCGCTCGAAACGGAGTTCCTGCGATTTTCCTCTTTCTCCTTTTTCTTTCCTCTTCTTTTCTATCTTCTCTTTTCTTTCTCTTCTTTTTCTTTTCTCTCTATTTCCTCTCAAATCTCTATTTATATAAAATATCTAAACTCCTAAATAGACTATTTTACCCCTCAGCTCAAATATCCCACAAACGCTCTCAAAACGCGATAAAACATAAACAGCGATGAAAAATAATATATTGTCAAATAAAAGTCAAGAATAAAATAATATAAAACAAAAATAATTAAATCGACTCGATTAAATAAATAAGACAAAACCGGGGCGTTACAATTCTCCCCCACTTAGATATTTTCGTCCTCGAAAATATACTGAGACGAACAACTCCGGACACGACTCTCGCATCCGCCCAACAAACTAACATGCCAACAAAAGCACACCACGAATAACACAAACTGACAAACCACCTCGCTAACAGCAACTACTACAACGACACGACACGATGACAACTACAACGACAAGATGCAAAGCCCATACAATGCACTTGACGACCAACGCACGACTCCAGGAATACCCAAGTTACGAACACACACAGGTTCACTCTTGAACCAAAACACAACAAGAACATAAAGTTCCACAACCCAACATCGTTCCAACAACCTCTACATAACCACAATACCAACCTCCTTGTCACACAACAATATTACAACAATGTTACGATTCACCAATCGAACATACAACCAAAACCTCCATCGACATAGTAACCCATGAATAATATTTAAACCTTTCACCTAACACTTCCATTCTGAAATGTCCAATAGTCTCATCATTCCCACATGTTTCCAATGTTCCACCTTTGAACTCTTACCAGTCACACACGCATATACGAACTGTGCCACATCACACTTTTGCTTCACACTCTGATTACTTGTAACCCTCAAAACAGACATGCATAAAAACTTTCGACTTAACTCTTCCGGCACAACATTCGCTTTTTCCCGAAGGATAATCCAAGCCAAATTCATAACTCGTCACGAATTCTAACCCTCCTCGTTGTCTCATACTCTATTCCCTCAGACCAAACAAGTACTCTAAACTCTTGCGATTACCAAACACTTCGAACCTAGAACCATAAAGATAATACCTCCTAATGTTCCAACACACTACAACCGCGACCAAATCCAAATCCTGAATAGTATAGATCCTTTTATAAATCCTCAATTGTCGTAAAGCATAAGCCACGACTTTACCCTCTTGCATTAACACACTGACTAAACTCATCAAAGACACCTCGCAATACCTCACAAACGGTTTATTAGGATCACACAAAATCAAAACTGGAGCCGTAGACAACTTATACTTTAGCTCTCCGGAACTTTCCTCACAATGAACATCCAACACAAACGACTCACCCTTTGCAATTCAACCGAAGTAACGAAAACACTCACTTGGAAAAGCCTTCCCTAACCTCCGGTAATAACCAACTAAAGTCCAAAAAGATTCTAATCTCCTCAACCATCTTCGGAGCCTCTCATTGTAGAACCGCGTCTACTTCCGATGGATCCATAACCATACTCTCATCTGAAATAACATATCCAAGAAAACTAACCTTTTCCAACCCAAGTTCTCACTTGAATAACTTAGCATAAAACTTCGTCTCTTTCCAACACTTGCAATTCAAATCTCAAACACTCTACCTGTTCTTCCTCTGAGTTTATAACAAATCCGAATATCCTCAATCAAAACCACTACGAACTTATCCAATTAAATATGGAAGATATGATTCATCCACTCCACATACATTCCAGACACCTTACTAACACCGAACAACATCACTGTGCATTGTAATGCCCAACCAAATTCCAAAAGATATAAATTCTTAAAGCTTTTGCAAAACTTCCCACTGGGTAACTGGTTACTCACATACAAGCTTAACCGAGTAAATAATAGCCTAATCCGATGATAATAAACCTAACCAGTCACATTAAATAGATTAAAGCCTTAACTCACAAAATTCACCATTCTCATCAAACATTCCAAATAATTGTAATTTCACTCAAACTCAACCAAACCATTCCAGTCATCTATTCCTGAAAGTGGACACTTGTTCTCAATTGTTACCTTATTCAAGTGTCAGTAATCCATATACAATTTCTTCTCCTGACCGCCCAATTCTACAAACTCCAACCTGTATCAACAACCAACAAAAAGAACTCTCAAACGCAATGTTACATCCACCCACAAGGGTTTCCTCACAATTTCCATTAATGCCTTAAAACTCCAAAGACTTCAAACCTCACCAGAACTCTAAGTCTTGCTTCCCATAGTCTCAATACCATTATACACATCATGCTTGTTATTCCATTCAATCATCCATCCTTTTTGTTACTAACAATACTGGAGCTCTCTAAGACAACACACTTGGTCTCACAATTCTCCTTCCTAGTAAATCTTCCAACCGCTCTTTCAATCTGAGTAATTCTAACACTAACATCCAAATTCCATCCAGAAACACATCTGAAAACCATGCACAACTGACGGCCCATCACTATGGCCTTTCTGCCAATTTCCAGAACACTATCATCACAGACAAGACAACATCTGAGTTTCACTTCCTAAAAGTTCTTCTACTTACTTAGCAGATCCAAACCTCAAATCCTCACCTTCGTCCAATTTGAGTTCACACTCTACTCTCTGAGAACAACCATTAACGATACCCAATCGTTCTCTCTCAACGACTTCCCAACTGAACCATCATACCAAAAACCTCGAATCCGCCTCATCTTCCGATATTAGAATCTTCATCGATTTAACAAAATGATCCGTAAGCACTTTCTTAATTCCAAACAATTCATTGCACACACTATCAAGCCAGAAAGACACGTCTATTCCATCCAACATAATTCCGTCCACTATCAACAAGAGATTAAGGGTGATCAGTTCCTCAATTTTTCAATAGACAGCCGACAATCATGATGGGGCATAAACCGTCTTTACCAAACTATAATAGCATTTCTTGCATCTTGTGCACACAACTACCTAAGGCACAATTCCTTAGTTGACATAAACCTTACCTCCGCATTCCCTCCGGAACCGGAACCAACACTATCCAAACAACATTTACAATCTTGCGACCAACGACCCACTAAGCCAACACTCCACAACTGAAGCAACTTGGAGAAGCACTGGCTTCTCCCCCACTTATCTCATTCCCACACCTGAAGGCAAAGGATTAGAAACTAGAAAGTACTAACAGTGTTTCACAAACATATCACGTACTAAGGGACAAACAACAACGACAGTATTCAACAGTCACACCAACTGACTCAACAACTTGGCCGGACGGACCGACCTGCTCTGATACCACTATTGTAACACCCCAATTCCCATCGTGAATAAATAATACATAATTAAATCAGAGTAAATAAAACTTTATTTTTTCGACAGAAACAAGGATGCCACAATTAAGGAAAGAAAATACAATCCCTGCTCATATATCTGATACATAACACAAAATGGAATAAACGTAAAAGGGAAACTTTTTCCATATAAAAGGAAAGTTCAATTATGGAATAAAGCGGAAAGATCCATAACTGACTTGTTTTACAAAATAAATTGTTTTATAACATCAAAATATACACACAAAGGTAATACAAAATAAATCTAACAAAGGTATATATATATAACATAATCGTTCCCCGACTCCCGTGCTACGTATCATAGCAGACACCAAGACCGACAAAAGAACGAAGGGCTAATCTTCACAAAAGCCTCCAAGACACAAATCTGCAATTGCCTCATAGAGCAATAAACCACAGCAGAAGGGTGAGAAATAACAACTAAATCAAGATTGCATAATAATATGTAAACACGTAAAAATTCACATGCATAGTTATTCTCACCACAAGCATCACATACTAATACACATAGCATATATCAATTACACCAACATAATCACATATTCACACATAAGGCACACCAAAGTCATAACATATGTAAATACACCACCACATCATATACCACATGTCTATACATAACACATATCATCCATAACCAATGCATTTATCACATATGCACATCAATTCACCAATCCAATCATAAATCTCAACACATACTCAATCAATTCACAATTTCCACACATAATCAATCCATTCATGATTTTCCACACATAATCAATCCATTCATGATTTCCACACATAACCAATCCATTCATGATTTATGCAAATGCACAGAGACCGACACAACAACTCTATGCAATGCATATGCGGTACCATCCATCCATCATCTCATCACTAGTTCACTCAGAAACTATTGGAACCATCGCTTGTTACTTAGTGTAACTCCCCATCGGGAAAACGATGTTCCCCGTCGCTTTCGGTCCTCTTTGTATAAGGCGCACGACGTTTATGGATCGCTTTCAGTCCTCTTTGTATAAGGTGCACGATCCGATCGCTTTCAGTCCTCTTTGTATAAGGTGCACGATCGTCTATAATCATCGCTTTCAGTCCTCTTTGTATAAGGCACACGATGTTATAGCGGATTCCCTCTGGAATCGTTTCGTCGTTCACACCCACTAGGGCACACGACATCACAAGAATGCATATCATGATGCTTGGCGTAAAATGACTCAAGACATTCAAATGCACACATAACGCAACCATAATCATTCATATATTTCAACTCATCAATTCCATACATTCACAATTCAACCATATGAAATATCTCATCATCATTATTCATGCATTGGAAATCAATTCAAACAATGCATTTACTTGCCATAAGGCCACCCAATAACACACATTGAATTTCACATACACAATGCATTTCATCATAAACCACAAACCACAACAATTAGCATTTTATCATATACATTCATATCAATCCACATCAAGAATCACTCACCATGAACCACAACAATCATACAATGTATTTCATCACACAACGACACCATTATCATACCTTGAAATTAAACCCAAAACAACACATTTATTTCTCCATAAGACCACAAACCATCATCACCAACACTCATCATATATATTCACATCATATAACAGCAGACAAGCTATACGATACATATTAAAAGCATGTCACATGATAACACGTCAATCACATACAATTACGACGGTAAAAGCCAACAAAACGACACTATTCCAATTCCCAACACAATTAAATTGGCCACTACTCCCAAAACCATTATTATAAGGAATGACATTTCATTAGCTCTCCAACGCATCAAACCGCGCTTCAAACCGACTTACGACCCAACAGTTATAAAGAAAACAATTTAGAAAAGCAGTCATGTTCGCAATGCGAAGCTCCTAGCGAGTCCTTCGCTTTCCTCATTAGCAGTGCGAATGCCCCAGCAAACCATGGCAGAAAGAAAATAGCCTACAGTTTCGCAGTGCGAACTCCCAGCGAACCTTTGCTGTCCCCTTCGCAGTGCGAATCCCCCAGCGAACCGTGGCAGAAAGAAAAACAATACAACGTTCACAGTGCGAACCTCATGCGAACGTTCGCTTTCCCTTCACTGGCCATTCGCAGTGCGAACCTGCGAAACCAGGAAAACCCAGCAGCGCTATAGATTACTCCCAACCAACATTTTAACCCCCAAAACACTTCCAAACCAAAACATAACAATCAGAACATAACCCAATCATGGTAACAAGTATTCTACAACATTTATATCGATTTTCATCCGTAAAAACCTCGATTTCTATCAATCGCTCCTAATTTCAATTGATAATAAAAGTCACGAAACAACCGAAACAATTACAACAAACAACACATATACATACACAAGCAAGATATAATTGAAACTTCTCACCCTTACCCGATTAATCGCGCTCGAAACGGAGTTCCCGCGATTTTCCTCTTTCTCCTTTTTCTTTCCTCTTCCTTTCTATCTTCTCTTTTCTTTCTCTTCTTTTTCTTTTCTCTCTATTTCCTCTCAAATCTCTATTTATATAAAATATCTAAACTCCTAAAAAGACTATTTTACCCCTCAGCTCAAATATCCCGCAAACGCTCTCAAAACGCGATAAAACATAAACAGCGATGAAAAATAATATATTGTCAAATAAAAGTCAAGAATAAAATAATATAAAACAAAAATAATTAAATCGGCTCGATTAAATAAATAAGACAAAACCGGGGCGTTACATATTGCGTGAATACTAGAGAAGGACAGTTTATTGAGTTGTAATATTTCCAGTCACTGTTGTGATTGGAAGGGAATTGAGAAGGGTCTCATACCTAGGAGTCTCTTAGGTAGAAATCTAGGAAGAGTAGTTTCTAGGTGCTAAGTTGTAAACGTTGGAGTTTAGCTTAGAACCAATTCTACTTAGTCGATTTCATTCATGGTTTGGTAGCCCCCAGACATTGGTGTTGTTGATCACCGAACTGGGTTAACAATTCGTGTGTGTGTTTTGTTTTTCTATTGTTTTATGTTCTTCATTATCCTTGTGTTAGAAGCAGGGATCAAGTGTCGTGACATCTTCTTCGACATCTTAGTGATATGCTTAACCAAAATTTCAATTGATATCAGAGCAGGCATCCTGCTCTGTATCTGGGTGAGATTCAGGGACGATACTTTCTGGTTCGATGGATAAAGAATGAGGAATTTTAAATAGACCACCAATACTTGATGGTTCCAATTTTGAATATTGGAAAGTGCGCATGGTGGCGTTTATCAAGTCAATGGATGGTAAAGCTTAGAAGTCTGTGGTTAAAGGTTGGGATCCACCAAAGACCAAAGACAAAATGGGAAGCTCACTAATGAGCTGAAACCCGAGGAAGACTGGGATGATGAGGATGATAAGCTTGCTCAAGGTAATTCTAAAGCCTTGAATGCCTTGTTCAATGGTGTAGACAAGAATATCTTCAGACTGATCAAGAACTGTACTGTTGTTAAGGAAGCTTGGGAAATCTTGAAGACTGCTCATGAAGGTACCTCCCGAGTTAAATCTTCAAGACTTCAGCTTCTCACCTCTAAGTTTAAGAACTTGAGGATGAGAGAGGATGAAAGTATACATGACTTTCACATGAATATTATGGATATTGCCAACACATCTAGTGACCTTGGAGAAAAAATTCCTGAAGCCAAGTTGGTTTAGAAGATTCTAAGGTCTCTCCCCAAGAGGTTTGATATGAAAGTGACTGTGTTGTACCCCAAATTTTACCCCTTAGATGTCATATCGCCTCGCACTTACATTTAGACTTCAATCATGTGTGCATTGTTAACTAACCTTTTCTTTTGAGTTATTTATTTTTATTTGTGGAAGATAGGGTTCACACAAAGAGGACAAGGTATCCCTAAGACATCTCTTGGCCCTAAATGCAACCATTGGAATTTACATACATCCAAGAAGTCTTTTTCAATAAGAAATCAAATGCCTTTCATGTCAAGCAAAGTGAGACCCCAACTCTTGAGGCATTATTCCATGTGTTAATGAAACATCCTTGGAATCCACCTATGGGCCTTAAAGATTTTTCTCTTAAGTGCAAGAATTTTTCATGTGGATAAATATTCACCCAGATGCAACATCTCAAATTGGTGCCATGGGAGGATTTAATTTTGTAACTTGGGATTTCCTAAGTTTGTTCCCGTGACATTTTCTTTTGTTCATGGACATATGATTTATCTCAAAGTTACATTGGGCCCAAACTGTTGTCATTTGGATCAAAGGCCGTAAAAATTATGAAGAATCAAAATGGTGTTCCCGTATGGTTAAGCAGCAAGGCATTATGCATGTAGTTCATTCCATGTGCCACTTGTATTATTAAAAAAATCTGAAGATGCTTTGTTTGTAAGACAATTTTTGTGAGGTCACTAAATATCACCTCTTTCTATCTTCTCTCCCATGACACAAATAAAAGAGTTTTTGGAATAAATATTGAAGGGTGAAAGTAGCAGGCCTGCACCATATCCTCCGCTGCTTTTATTCAGCAAGTGTAGCATTGTGATCTCCAAAGTTTGACTGAAAGAGGTGCCATGCAAACCCTAATTTTTTCCCATATGGATAAAGTATTTGTCCACTGTATCTTCCATGCACGAACCATTTTGTTTTGCCTATAAAAGGAGACCACTTCTCCTTTGTTCAAGACACAAAAAACACAACCAAAAAACACCGAGAAAGATACAAGAAAACTCTCTCAAAATCTCTCCACCTCTCCATTTTCTTAGTTCTGCAAGTAATATCCAAAACTTGCAAGGAACTCACCATTTTCATTCCCTCTGTAAACACTACAAACCATCAAACACCAACATCCAAACCCTCGGTGACTTGTGAGTCTTTTTGGAAGCTAAAAGAGAGAAGAGGTGACTCTATAGCAGTTGGTCTTTGAAGGAGAGGAAGCTCGTCCACCATTTCCAGAAACTTGCACTCGTGAAGAAGAAGTGGACTTTCTCCACTAGGTATCACATTCTCCTCTATTCTATTTATAATACCATGATCATATTCACTTCATACTATTGCCATGTTTTTCTATCTGGTTAATATCTGATTCTGTGATGAACCTTGTTAATATTGATTCTGTGATAGATATCTCAAATCATTAATATGTGGTTTTGGTTTTAAAAAAACTGTGAATTGGATTTGTGCTTATGTAGAAAAAAACTGAACAATGTAGTGGCACTCTCCATGTTAGAGGTAGTGGCGTCCGCCACACTTTAGCACACAAAAAAAAAAGAATAAAATAATTCCACTAATACATAAAATGGACCAAAAAAAATATAATAATAGCACACACACAGAAACACACCACATGGCGCCTGCCATGGGTGTGTGTGGCGCAAGCCACCCTTAATTGGATGAAGGTGGCGCAAGCCACCCTTAACTTGATGAAGGTGGCACAAGCCACTAGTGGTAAGATCACTATGGCGCCTGGCACATCAAAGTGGTGGCACCCGCCACACTGTTCATTCCTTTTTACTTCTTATTTTGTTTTTTTATTTTATTTATCTTACCTCCCATTTTATTTTATATTAAAAAAACAATAAAAATAAAATGTGCATAACCTCATTTTAATTCTTAACTTTTTCATGGATAAACAATTAGTTTTCGTAAAGAAAATCAACTATTTTTCTTGAAGAATTTAAAGAGAGTTTTTTTTTCTTTGGAATGTGCTGTGATTTATGAACTTTGTTTCCTGACTTTGAACAAAGCTTTATCATGAGAGTGTTGTCTCTGTGTTTGCTGGCCTCTGTTGCTAATTTGCTAAATCTAAATGTTTTTGTTTTCAAACTGTGAGAATGACTTCTCAGTCATACTTGGTATATGTATGTGACCACTGACTTTAAATAGAGCTGTCTTGGAAGTATGCCGTGATTTGTGAAGCTTTGTGTCCTGACTTTAAAAAACCTTACCATGAGAATATTATCTGTAGTTTTTGTTCTCTGTTGAAGTTGCATGACCTAAATCCAAATGTTTCTTGTTTTCAAATTGTGAAGAGTGCCTTCTCTGCCGTACTTGTCACATTTACATGATCACTTATTCTTGTTGTTTGCTATGTTCACATTTGAAAGTTTACTTCATATGTTGATTAATGCTTACTGTTGTGGAATTCTTGAAGTCATATGTTTCATTATATGTCAACCTCACTATAACTCTTGGTTACAATATATTACTCTTCCCCTTCCTTCCAAAGGAAAAGTCTCTCTATTGACCTCATAGTCATAGATAGCTCGTCACCCTCCTTGACCTCATAGTCATAGGATTCTCTATTGACCTCACAGTCATAGAGCCATTCTCCAACCTAGACCTCATAGTCATAGGTAACCCTTGACCTCTATTGACCTCATAGTCATAGAAAAGTCTCTCTATTGACCTCATAGTCATAGAAAGCTCATTACCATCTTTGACCTCATAGTCATTGGTAACTCTTTCCCTTGACCTCATAGTCATAGGATGTTCACCTTGACCTCGTAGTCATAGGTAAGCTTTGACCTCATAGTCATAGCCCTCTCTTAACCTTGACCTCATAGTCATAGGCAAGCTTTGACCTCATAGTCATAGCCACTCTTCCTTGACCTCATAGTCATAGGATTCCCTCTTGACCTCATAGTCATAGGGCCATCTTTAACCTTTGACCTCATAGTCATAGGCAAGCTTTGACCTCATAGTCATAGCCTTTCCCTTGACCTCATAGTCATAGGATATTCACCTTGACCTCATAGTCATAGGTAAGCTTTGACCTCATAGTCATAGCCCTCTTTAACTTTTGACCTCATAGTCATAGGCAAAGCTTTGACCTCATAGTCATAGCCATCCTCCATTGACCTCATAGTCATGGAAAAGTCTCTTTATTGACCTCAAAGTCATAGATAGCTCATTATTATCCCTTGACCTCATAGTCATAGGACTCCCTCTTGACCTCATAGTCATAGAGACATTTCTTCCTAGACCTCATAGTCATAGGTAGCCCTTGACCTCATAGTCATAGGCAAGCTTTGACCTCATAGTCATAGCCATCCTCCATTGACCTCATAGTCATGGAAAAGTCTCTCTATTGACCTCAAAGTCATAGATAGCTCATTACCTTCCTTTGACCTCATAGTCATAGGTAGCCCTTGGCCTCATAGCCATCCTCTATTGACCTCATAGTCATAAAAAGTCTCTCTATTGACCTCATAGTCATAGAAAGCTCATTCTCATCTTGGCCTCATAGCCGTCTTACCTTTGACCTCATAGTCATAGGATATCACCTTGACCTCATAGTCATAGGTAGCCCTCGACCTCATAGTCATAGGCAAGCTTTGACCTCATAGTCATAGCCACCCTCCACTGACCTCATAGTCATGGAAAAATCCTATATCGACCTCATAGTCATAGAAAAGCCTCTTTATTGACCTCAAAGTCATAGATAGCTCATTATTATCCCTTGATCTCATAGTCATAGTACTCCCTCTTGACCTCATAGTCAAAGAGATACTTCTTTCTTGACCTCATAGTCATGGCCACCCTTCCTTGACCTCATAGTCATAGGATTACCTCTTGACCTCATAGTCATAGAGATACCACATTCCCATTTGACCTCATAGTCATAGGATCTCATCTTGGCCTCATAGCCATCTTCCAACCTTGACCTCATAGTCATAGATAGCTCATTACCTTTGACCTCATAGTCATAGGATATCACCTTGGCCTCATAGCCATCTTCTAACCTTGACCTCATAGTCATAAAAAGTCTCTCTATTGACCTCATAGTCATAGAAAGCTCATTATCATCTTGGCCTCATAGCCATCTTCCCTCTTGGCCTCATAGCCATTCATTCACCCATCATAACTTAGACTTAGAGAGTTTCTTAAACTCTATATGAGCTCATACTCATTCCCCTTGGAACTTTGACCATAGTCAATGGTTCCTCCTTCACCCTTAGTTAGGTGAACTACGGTTACTCTGATTCTTTAGTCAGATACGTAGGCACAAGATACGACGTCTTGGCGAGCAAACTTAGTGTACATACCCTTAGGTATTTTCCTTCACCTTAGCATTTCCTTTAACAAGCAAACATAATATAACACAAATTAAACAAGAGGTTCTTGTCGAGTACTACATATACTTAGGGTGCTAATACCTTCCCTTAGTATAATCAACCCCCGAACCTTAGATCTCCCCCCTTTAGGTTTTCTCGATCTTGAACCTTTCCTTTGGATAAATCAAAGTCGGTGGTGAATTTAAAGAAATGTGATGCAAGTTAATTAATAGCTTGTTATCCGATTCTCACCGCAATTGAAATGGCGACTTCACTGGGGATATATATTTTTTAGGGTTAAGCCTACCTTGTTTTGCTTATGTTATTTATGCTTGCTTACTATATTTGTACATACACTAGAAACTTTTTAAATTAATACTCGGTAAATTAATAAACTCTCTAAAATAATAAATTTGTCCGGTCCCGACTTGGGCCATTGTAAAAAATTGAAAAACTCGATAAAATAATAAGATAATAATTTTTCAGGAGATCCCTTTATAATTTTCGGTCCCAAAAAAATCATAAATTAATTATTCATAGAAACTGAAAAAAAAAATATTACACTCTATTGAAATATGATTCAATAGTTGTCTGTTTTCCTTTAAAGTTCAAGTCTATTTGGAGCTCATCTCTAACTTTTCTTATTGCATCCAATAGCTCAGGTGTTGTATTTTTTATATTGTTCCTTGACTAACTTTCAACTGAAATTTTCCCTCAAGCCATCTCTGCAGGTCTTTTTGTGTGCTTGCGGGATTATCTCTCTTGTACTCACACAACTCCTTACGTATTTGATCTGACATAGTTGATTTTGCAATACCTTTTAGATGAGAAGCCATCTTGTGAAATATGGTTTGAATACTCTAAAACATTCATGTAATTTATATACAGTATGCCAAACTTGCTTAAGAATACATTGAACACATTTGTTCCTCTTGTTTACATTTACTGTACTTCAAAAGTCATTATTGATTTCCAATGCATATGAACACAGTAGTTACTAATTTACGTTAAGTCCCAAGGTTCGCTGCAACATAATTCTAAGAGGCATAGACTAATTTGCCTTTTTGTTTGGTATGTACAGTATAATTACTTAAAAACTCTTTAAATTAATAATTATTAATTTATCGATAAATGAATAACTCTCTAAATTAATAAATTTCTCCAGTCCTGACATTATTAATTTATAGAGTTTTAACTGTATATCTGTATATTTGTTTGGTTCCTGCTGTGGGCATGGTACTATTGAGTGGTGAGATAAATCCTAACCCGGACTTGAGAGTGCATTTAATTAGGATCATGGACATAGTCAAGGAAACTTCGAGGGAGAAATCCCAAAGGAGTTGACTTGAAGTTCCACACTCAGTTGAGGCCCTCTTGGAAGTGGTATATGTTGAACGAGCAATCGTGAATGCGTTACTACTTTCAACTTTGGTGCCAGGGACACTGATGACCTTTAGTTACCCCTTTTACCCCAATTGGCCTATCTATGATGTAGTGCGATGACTATGAGGGAGTAATCCTGAATGGTTGCTACGCGATACTACACTCAGACGAGACTCTCTTGAGAATTTTATTAATTACCGAGCAATTGGGAAGTCGATAAAATCTGAAAGATGGGTTGTCGACTCTGGGAACTTTTTAGAACCATGTTCTACAGATCGTGAACCCATAGCACCCACCTTTTGGGATGGGTATGACCATGGCTCCACTCATGTGACTCCTAAACCTAGGACTTATGTGTTTTGGATGTGTGTACATATGTTTGTGTTTATGCATACATCCATCTGTTCATGTTAGCCCTTTGGTTCCAAGGAATTTAAGTTTTTTTTTCCTTGCAAGATCAATAAAGATCATTGGTTTTAAAGCCAAACTCTTCAGCTTTCAAAAAGTTTGCAACTTGCCTTTGAGTCCCTTGAAACCATTTGGCTTGCATTTTCATCCCATGCGCATTTCGTCGCATTCGCATCTCATTTGCATCTCTCAGTCTTTAGTCTCCTTTCTTCTTCTATGTCTGAAGGATACCTAGCATATATTCAAGACAATGGCAACAATGAATGAAGTTCTGAAGAACCAAGAAGTCTTGAAAGAGGAAGTCAGAATCCTCAGATGCCAGATGAATTGGGTTCTGGAAACTTTACAAGCTCCGATGAAAAAAGAGGAGCACACTCCCCCTGTCACTCCCATAGAGGTTGTCAGTTCATCGTCTCTTGTGGATCCTCCAACTCAAGAATATCCTCAGTATCAGGGGCCAGACCGCCGTCAGCCACGCCAGCATGCACGACCAAGGCCAAAAAAGCCAGAAAGGCATTTCTTCCCGCTGCCAATGACATACAGTCATATATTTCCAGTTTTGATCAAAGGAGGATTGATAGTGCCAAAAGAATTAAAGCCAGTACCATTTCTGTATCCACCAGGCTTTAACGCCAATGCTCGATGTGACTACCATGCTGGGGCACAGGGGCATTCAACTGAAGACTGTAAGGTGCTCCTGAGTAAGGTTCAGAATCTGTTAGACTCTAAGAGGATCTCATTCACGCCTCAAGGCATTCAAATCAACAATCCTTTGCCATCTCATGTGGTTCTCCCATGCCAAGGATCCGCCTTTGAAGAAACTTCATACCAGCCAGCATTTGATCTTGGTCTTGTACCAGAATCTCATTATCACCAGATGTCTACCAAAAGGGCATTCCAGCCTCCAACGGTTGTTTCTCCTCGAGGTTCCTGAAACCAAATCAAGAAGAAGTACCTTATCAAAAGAGGCCAAGTTAACTGACAGTCCATCCATGTGCCTTTGAGCAAACTCTTCCCACTGTTGATGCAGAATAAGTTGGTAACTCCTCGACTTCTCAACCCTGTGCCAGGACCTTGGCATAATCCAAACCTGACTTGTGAATTCCACAAGGGAGCCAAAGGGCATGACTTGGATGGTGCCGAGCTTTAGAAGCTACTGTGCAAAGACTGATCTATGAAAATTATTTGATCCTTGAAGAAGATCGCCCAGAGATTGAATGCCAATTCCACACTAGGACAATGGGGCATCCCATTGAAGAATGCAAGGAGTTTGAACAAAAAGTGCTAAATCTGCTGAAAACACTGCAACCTCAAGAAGGTACGTCAGATGTCAATGTCTCAATTCTTGAGGCGAGAGGCAAAAGACTTGAGAGGCCTCTCAGGGTGTTGTATCACAAAGAACAAGTGATCAATGGCGAAGGTGTTACCCCGTTTGGGCTCAAAAACTGAAATATTCTGAAATCAATTCACCGAAGATGGTTGTGTTTTGTTCATTTCAGTGTTTTTAATTGTAGTTTCTTTGCATTTTGAATTTGTATTTGCTTATAAGCTTTGTTGTACTTTCAAATTTGTAAGATTAATGAAATGTTTGTGCACCTTTTGATTAAGTCCATTTGTTTCACTCATTTACTTTTATGTTCGTGAAAAATATATCTTTATCTTGTTTCTTTCCACTTATCAAACTGTTTGTTTAAGCAAAGATTGTGGAGGATGATGAAAAATCCTTAACTATTGTGGTATGCTTTCGATTAAACCTTGCCGAAGATGTAAGGCATTATTTCAATCACTAAACACTGGAGAAATAAGGAAGATAATCCCTCGTTAACCCCTTCGAGCCTAGAAGTAGGAGTTTTCTTTCCTTACACAAAAACCCTTAAATCTCAACCTTGGGGCAGGGTAGTTCTCAGTTTAACTTGGTTATGCATTCTAATGCAAGCGCTTCATGCAAGACACCAGTCAGCTCTCTCAAATCAAGTGACAATAAAAAAGGGGTCTCAAAACCTCAACAAAGGCAAAGAAGAGGTCTCAAAACCTCAACAAAGACAAAGAAGAGGTCTCAAAACCTCAACGAAGACAAAGAAGAGGTCTCAAAACCTCAGTAATAAAGGACAATCAAATGTTGTAAGAGAGTAATGACTACCCTAGGTGTCTTAATCATCACCAACTATCATCAGTTCAATTTCCATCCTATGGGAATCTGAATGTATAGCCTAAGTTAATTGAGCATAGGATTGGAGTTCATCACGAAGTTTGGGTGGGGACAAATAAACTTTGAGCCTTTATCATTTGTTTCATAAACCCTGAACCAGGCCACGTTACAACCCTTAAAAGACTTAATTGAGGTAAGGTTGTTTTGAAAAGCATACTACAACAAGGTTGATTAACCTGACTCCTAATAATCTTTGCTAATTGCGTGTGTTGATCACTTCATCTGTCATTCCGTAAATGGCTAGATCCACCTTTGTTGTTGATTATTTAATCATTCCACTGTGTGTGTTTCATCAATAAAACTTTGATTTCAAAAGCTTGCATGAACTTTGCATTGAAATTGCCAATTTTTAATGAACAATACTTGTTTGCAAGATAATTCAGTATCAAAGGAATCCTGACAAAGCCAGCCAGCTAGGGAATTTGACTTGATAAAGCGCTTATTCTGGGGCATCTCCTCCATAGATCCAACATCCCAAGAGCTACTAAATCAGGGGCAGAACTGTTTCAAGTCCAGGATATTGGGGCAAGCCTTCTTGAGGTCATCTTAAGACAAGTGTGGACTCCAGTGACCCACCAACAGGGGAAAGTTTGTTCCCCAGTCATTTCTACCACAGTCTAAAGGACTTTGTATTGCAAATACAGTTGAACTGGGGCAGTTCTGTCGAGATTCACGAATCTCTTCAAGAGTTTGAAAGTATTGAAGCATCTGGTATGCCAATTCTTCTGTAAAATCCTCTTGATGATTTATCCTCACAGACCAGTTAATCAGGGGCAATCAGGTCGAGATTCGGTAAATCTCCAAAAGGTCAATTAGGCTGGGGCATCTCCTTCACAAATCAACCAGACTGAAGAGCAAGCTCAAAGACTTTGTTGTGCAAACGCCGTCAATCTGGGGCAGTTACGCCAAGATTCATGAATCTAAGAGTTTGAAGATATTGAAGCATTTCGTATGCCGATTCTTCTGTAAAATCCTATTGGTATTTTCTCCCAAAAGACCATGCAATCTGGGGCAGAAAAGATTTGAAGATTACCTGTTGAAAGAGCCGTTGTTCATTATGGTGATCATCATGCAAGTCAGGATGCAGAATGACTCTATTCTTGTGATATCCTTTGCCAGCTCCCCATAAATTATTGCTTCAGTAGACCTTGGCAAATCTCCATGGACCTTCCTCATCAAGTAAGGAAATCAGGCTCATGATGGCAATCTTAAGAGAAGTCGTGATGCCATACCAAGTGGAACAATACTTTTCCCAAAGAGAAGATCTTAACCTTGGAGTAAAGCTGTTGATTCTGCATATTCATCCCCCAATGATGGTCCAATCTGATAAGTTTGGCTGGGCATCCTTGTCGAGATGTTTGTTTCATCTCCAATCTCGCTTCCTTTTGTCTGTTTTGTCAGCATAAGCATAAGCATGGCATAAGCATTCATATGCATAGCATCTTAGCATTTTGCTACCCCTTTCTGATGTTTACCTATTTTTGCTCACTTTGGTGTTTATCTCCCAAGTGACTGGGTCTGTTTATTCACTCAAATAGAGTTGTCATCCCTAGGCATAAAGTTCCCATTCTTTCTGAATTCCCCACAGAGTTCAATCCTCGTGGATGATGGTTGGTTCAGTTATCTTTTCCATATTTGGATAAGATAGGTCCTCATTTGAGTGCATTCCTCAATGGTTGGAGTTTTGTTTGACTGTTTCTTTCTAGCTTGTTCCTAGATTGAACTTTGATCCCTGGCAGGTGTGGTTTCTGAGCCCATCTTGAAAGTGCATTTATTTTGCATTGTGTCTCGCGAGAAGAATCTTTTATAGATCCACATTGAAGACATGATCCTTTCTTCAACAGTGTTGTAATATCAACATCTCCTTGGAATTTATACCCAACAATAAGTGGCAATCTCCTTGAGAAGCTTGTTTTGCTATCATCACCTTTACAACGATAAGTGGCAATCTCTCTCACGAGAAACTTGTCCGTCCTTGGTTTCATTCATTCTTCCACAGTTACCAATGAGGTTACCTTCAATCAGTCACTTTCCATCAACCTGTTTGATGTGATCCCTATTTGAGGTATTTCTTCCCGTCAATCTGTTTGATGAGGTGTTCCGAGCTCAGGTTTCATACCTTCGGATATGTTATTATTCCTTGCCATTAATCTGTTTGAGGAGGTGTTCCGAGCTCAGGTTTCGTACCTTCAGATATGTTATTATTCCTTGCCATCAATCTGTTTGATGAGGTGTTCCGAGTGAGTCTCTATTGTCGGTTAGCATGTTATTATCATGCCCAGTAAGAATATGTCTTTATTTCCCCAGAGTCTCCCCAGTGAGTCTCTATTGTCGGTTAGCATGTATCCCCGGTGAGTTTTCCTCAGGGATACTAACCTTCTTCCTTCCCCGACAATGCCCGTCTGTGGGTTTGTTCTTTATCTTTGGCGTCCTGTTTTGTATGCATCTTTGCACTATCATGACATCATATCATCATACTAGAGTTCATGGCATGTCAGCATTTGCATGTCTGTCGCTTGTCCTTAGCATTTGCATTCCATCTAAGGGCAAAAATTTTGGTTTGCTATATTTAAATATCTTTCACCTTGATGTCCCGAGGATTTTCATTCCTCGTGCCATCCGGTAAAGCTATTTAAATAGGGGCAACTGTTGTACCCCAAATTTTACCCCTTAGATTTCATATCGCCTCGCACTTACATTTAGACTTCAATCATGTGTGCATTATTAACTAACCTTTTCTTTTGAGTTGTTTCTTTTTATTTGTGGAAGATAGGCTTCACACAAAGAGGACAAGGTATCCCTAAGACATCTCTTGGCCCTTGTCATACCCCAAATTTTGACCACTAAGATTTCCCATCATTGTGCAAATCATCATCACAATATGGATGAACCATCTTGCCTCATCAGTCTCCCCAAGGATGGGTGAACACTTACTACAGTCAAAATTAGGGTTTCAAGCCCTCTCAGAGTTCTTAGACAAAGGATCAATCAAGAAATGACATGATCTTCAACTTGTCTAACCTCCCAAACATTTACAATGGATCAAGAGGACAACCACTTAAAGGATTAAGCACAAGGCTGCTCCCTTCCAGGTGGATCAAGCCTCAAGATCGCCAGTGTCACCAAATTAGGGTTTGGTCGACCAGGGCCTCCAGATAGAAATTTTCCTCTGGGCATGAGCCAATGCATCAAAGCATATCCTAAAATACTCCATGGAACCTCATGGGCCCAAGCATCAAGTCAATTTGACCTCAGGGGATGCATACATCAAAAATCAGGAATTAGGGTTTCTTGACCTAATTCACCCCTAAGTTCACTTTTGGAACAAATCATGAGCCAAGACCTCAATACATGATTTGAGGGTCTCCAACATACCACATTGATCCATTTTTAACAATGGGTTGATCCAGGAAGCTTGAGCAGCAAGTCTCAATTTCATCAGTACCACAATTAGGGTTTCGCGAGAAAAGTCAACTGTAGCTTTGACTTTTGACCAGGACATGCTCCCAAACCCTAGGACATGATTCAATACACCCTATAACACCTATGAAATCAATCTATCAAGTTTGATTTAGGTCAAGGACTTGATTTCATAGAGGATCGCCCAGTTTAGAATTCAGCTGACAAAAAGTCAACTGTGCACAAAAGTCAACTTTGACTTTGTGAGATTTTTCACAAAAATGGTTTTTTAACCCTAAAATGATGTTAATGTGTGATTTGAATCATCATTCATCAAGAAAAATCAAGAAAAGTGGGATAGCTTGTAAAAGGGGTAACCATAAAAACTTAGAAAATCTTCTAAGTTATGAACAAAGTGGCAAGGGTACCAACTTTGGAGGATCATAACTCCTAAACCACAAGGCCATTTTTCCCCATCCAAAGCTAGATTTGTAGCTCTCATTACCCTCTACAAAAGCATAGAACTAACCTCCTTCCGAATTCATCATGGATTTTGAGTTATGGAATGATCAAAATCACAAAAAGTGAAAATGTTACTTTTTTCCAACACTTAGTGAAATTTTCACTAAGTCAGAATCTGCCTTCACTTTTTTCCAAATGTAGGGGGACTTTTCACTTGGATCCAAAAGGTATCAAAACCAAATATGATCAAACAGTTGTTGTATCATATGAGGGCTTTCCAAAACGGCCAAGAACATCACCAAATTCCACTTGGGCCATGAGATATGATAATGGCAATATGCCTTGCTAAAAACTGCCAAGGCTAGGCAGAATTTTGCATTTTTTGCTCGATTTGGAAAAATCAGATAATTCCAAGCCTTGTCATCACTTTGGACACATCTGAGGATCAAATTTAAAGGGGACAAACACTGAGCCAGGCCTCCAAAGTCCTTGGAACAAGAAGTAGCATGCCAAACCTAGAATTGCCTAAAAGAGGGACAAGACTCCAATTTTGGATTGGAGCATTCAATACATACACCAAGGTGGCATGGACTGACACATTTGCAACTGAATTCAGTCAAGACTTATCCAAGACCAAGGGAACCACAGCCCTGTGCCCTAATCTCTAGTCAATGGCTAGAGGAGACTTGGATTCCAAAGTGCAACCATTGGCCAAACCTCTGCTGCAGTTGCCATTCACTATTAATCCCAAAACAAACTTGCTCTACTATAAATAGAGCTCATTTGTGCTCAGTTTGAGTACCCCAAAGCCATCAAACAGATGCTTTCCTCAATATCCCTCTCTTTAGGCCAAAATGCCTTCTTTAGCAAGGTAACTCTGAGTTTTTGAGTTAGAGAACATTTCCATCACAACTCATGATCCTAACACCTCATAAACATCATATGTAGGTGATCCAAATTATCAAAAGTGACCTGTAACACCAAAATCACAAAGTCACCTCTCAAAATTTCAAAATAGGTCTTTTGTGCATTTTTCAAGCCATGTCTTGATTCAGTCACTTTCTAAACCAGATAAAACCTCAAACACACTCCAAATAACATCCTTGAACTATCCCAAATGGTTCCTCCCATCTGGAACACCATTTGAGAGAGTTGCTATTTTGGTCATTTTAACCCCTTTTGCAAGAAAGAGCTAGTTTGTGTTTTTGCAGGTTCCAGCTGATTCCAACCATCCTCAAAGCTTATAAGGGATCATTTGAGAGTGTCCAAAGCATCAAACCATTTCTGGAACAAGAAGTTTGGCAGATTGCACAGAAAACTCCAAAAGTTCAAAAAGAGGTAAGCATCATGACTTGAACATTCCAAAATATGCATTGCTTTGAAGTCCACTGATCATACACACCTCATACATGTTATATATGTTGTGTTTGAACCAATTCATGATGTAATTCATGTCTGTATCAAAGTGTAGCATAGAAAATGCAATTATAGGCCTTTTTCAAAACCACTATCGGATTTTGAGGAGGGAGTATGATCTAAAAAAATACCACCACCATTGAATTCCTTGTGAAATTCTAGGCCAGGTGCATATAAATTTTGTCCCCAACCATGGAGAAATGAGAAAGTTATGGACCTTCCCGTTTCTTGGCAAAACTTGTCTTGCCTTGCCTTAGCCAGGCCTAGAAAACAAGGCAAGCCTTGTATATTTGTGGTTTGACTTCAAGCAATGGATGTATCACCACCCCAGTGGTAAGGCGCGCGCCCTATAACCTTGAGGTCGTGGGTTCAAACCCCACCCATGCCATTTTCTGTTTTCTCACATTTTTGCTATTTTTTCCAATATTTTCATGTTTTATTAATTAATTGGAAAATTAATAACTCCTTCAATTTTAATTATTTTTTATTGGTTCCTTTTGCAAAAAAATCACAAAAATGTTGAAATATTTTATTCCACAAAGAAATTAATTTATATTATTTATTTAATATAATTATTATTTTTGTGAATAAATTCCTTTTTAATGTTTTTAAACATTTTAAAAGTGAATATTTACTTTGAAAATCAAAACCAAGTGAGTTTTAATTCACCTTGTGATTAATCCCTCATTTCTCAAACCTTAAACAAAAATCACAAATGGTTTATTCAAACTTATTTGGTATTTTATTTTATTTTATTTAAATATTTACTTTTAAAGAATAACAAATTAGGGTTTCTTTGATTTTCATCCTCATCAAACAATTTCAAACACTGTTGGGCCTCTAATAGAGTGTAAGACCCAATCCTTTGTAAATACAAACCTATTTTTGGGCCTCACATATTGTATAAGTCCCGTTGTATTTCAAAATGCTCGACGCGATCATCGTCCGTTGAAAAACAAACCCTGGGCCTCTCCTCAAGCTATAAGACCCATTCAAAATCATTTGGCCTCTATTAGAGTGTAAGACCCACCCCCCTTTGAAAACCAAACCATTTTGGGTCTCAATGCATTGTATAAGACCCACCGCGTTTTCAAAAATCTCGGCGCGATCGCCATTTTCAAACAAATGACCCTGGGCCTCTCCTTGAGCTGTAAACCCCACCACTTATACAAAAATAAATCTCTTGGGCCTCTATTAGAGTGTAAGACCCAATCCCCTTTTAACCAAAACTTTTTGGGCCTCAGACATTGTATAAGTCCCCCTGCGTTAAAAGAAAACCTCAGCGCGATCGCCAATAAAAAAACCAATCATCTGGGCCTACCCTCGTGTTGTAAGCCCCATTCTTTTTCTTTAAACACTTGGGCCTCTTGAGAGAGTGTAAGACCCATCCCCTTGTACAGAAAACCTTTCTTGGGCCTCAATCACTTGTATAAGTCCCTCTGTACAAAACGACAGTGTGATCACTGATAAACCTTGGGTCTCTCCTTGAGCTATAAGCCCCAACATCTTTTCAAAATACTTTCTCCTTTAATTTTGAATATACTGTTGTTTTCAATCTTTCTTTGTTAAACAACTAACCAAACAGCATGGAAGCTCTACAACCGAGTAAGTGTTTATATGCTTTCTTTATCCGCTTTCATATACATATAACTGCATTGTGGGGCTGTTTCACTGTAAGTCTTCTTTCATAAACTCATATCAACTGTGTAATACTAGTATAGATATTTATAGTTTCCCCGACAACTACGTCTAGTACTAAGCCTTGTTAATCACTCTTAAATACAAACAAAACTAGATCCCTCATAGGATTACCAGATACAGTCTTCCCTCCTCTTGGGGTTAAACAATATGGAAACATGAAAGGCAGATTCGTTTTGAACCCTTTCTCAGACTGTCACTCTTAGAACTCGTCAAAGAAACTCTAACTCCCCAGAGATGATCTTTTCTCCGTGAATGGCATCTCTTGAGTTTCTTCCAAATTCTCGGACTTTCCTAGCTTGATCTATTCTCTGTGAATAGCATGTCTTGAATTTCTTGGGGTTTGGGGACCCACAGGCTTCCTAAAAGCATCCCCGCAACCTCTTGGGCGTTGTACAAGGACCCTACGGCTTCTTAGAAGTATTCACAGCCTCCTCTTAGGCTTCGTATAAGGATTCTTCCTTCGGGAAGAGAGCCTCCTCTTGGGCTTCGTACAAATTATCCCTCGGCTTCTTAAAAGTTTACAGCCTCCTCTTGGGCTTCGTACAAATTGTCCCGACGACCACCTAGAGGTATAGGAACAAAAATTAGTCATCTTAATAAAACAGTCTTTCAAAGAGTCTAGATCTTTCTACCATGAACGTACTACTACTGTTTCTTTAAGCATAGTACAAAAGATAAAACTCTAGACTTGGACAGTCTAACCTCCTTGAGTCTCGAAGGCATTCTCAAGTAGGGAAAAACACCAGTAGACTCGGACAGTCTCCAATACCCTCTGGATTCCCCATTTCCTTAAAGAACAGGAAATAACCCTGATCCTCTGATCAATCCCAAAGCATAGCCTTACCTTTAATCACTCTCTTTATAAGAACTGATTTTCTCTTTTAACCAACCTACTGGACCTGTCACTCAACTGAAACAACAATCTTTTTAGCCTCTATCTCGGGCTTCGTACGAGATACAAAGAGACTCTCTTGTTGAGTCAATAATCATTTTAGCCTCTATCTCGGGCTTCGTACGAGATACAAAAAGACTCTCTTGTTGATTCAATAATCCTTTTAGCCTCTATCTCGGGCTTCGTACGAGATACAAAATCACTCTCTTGTTGAGTATAAAAGACTCTCTTGTTCAGTCAATCTCTCTTTTAGCCTCCATCTCGGGCTTCGTACGAGATACAAAATACTCTCTTATTGAGTATAAAAGACTCTCTTCTTGAGTCAACCTTTAGCCTCCGTCTTGGGCTTCATACAGGACACATCTAAAAGCACTCTCTTGTTGAGTCAAATCCTTTTAGCCTCCCTCTCAGGCTTCGTACAAGACACAAAAGCATCCTCTTGTTGGGTCAATAGTCTCCTCTTAGGCTTTGTATAAGAAAAACCCCGGTTGAGTCAATCAACCTTTTAGCATCAAAATTGTGCCTCGTTCATAGGATGCAAACATCAATAACTCCTTTCATCTAATTACTGTAAGCGGCAAGCCTCTGGATTAATTACATCCACGCCACTGTCCCTCTTTTAGCATGAGAAATTCCTAAGGAAAGATAGCATTGCTCTACACTGAGTTAAAGTCTTCTCCTTCAGGTTAAAACCCCCTATAAAGGAAATTATGGCATTGCCAGGATTCACATATCCCGGTTAAAGTAATCCTCCTTTATAGTCAGTCACCCACCAGTTGTGACAAACAGACCCCCTTTAGAGATGACAAATTCTCTCTAAAGACAACACCTTTTTAGCTTCACATCTTGGGCTTCGAACAAGATACAAATAGACCCTTCAGCTACACATCTTGGGCTTTGAACAAGATATAAAACACCTTTTCAGCTTCACGTCTTGGGCTTTGAACAAGATACCAAAACACCATTTCCTCCCATAGAATAGGAGGAACTACGATCGCTCTGATTTCCCTGTTTCGGTAAACGGGAATACGTAGGCATAAGATTGAAAGAAAAATCTTAGCGAGCACACTAATCCAAAGCCCCAAATCCTGTACCTTCACATATCAATCGAAAAGCATCAGTCCTAGCATCCTAACAAAATTCCCCATGAACATTCCCGGTGTTTCGTTCTAAACAAAGTAAGAAGAAAGAGGCCCCATTACCATATAGCATCCGTAACCTAACAGACCGTTGTTTAAACTCAATATGCAAGCAGGGTTAATTGGAGATATCTATTTCCCTTCTTTAGTCAGCTCAATAGGATAAAAAATGAATTGACCTGTAGTCATCCCAGAGCGACAGTTCTTAAGAACCACGTCCAAAATCGCTCGCTACAGAAAAGTGGCGCCCACCGTGGGGCTTTCTTTTCTTTCTTTCTTTCCTTTTTTAGGGGATTTCACTGGGATAGGACTTTTTTTGACTTCACTAGGATCTTAGGTCAAAACCTTTAAAGTTTGGAAGGTACCACAGAATGGTGACTCCGCCGGGGAGCCATTTTTGTCAGGAACATAGGATTTATAGCTCTTTAAAGTCTAGGACTTTAGGACAAATATATATACTGCTTTTCCTAATTGATATCTGTGTTTATTTTTTTGCCTATGGGAATGCGTGTGATGCCGCATGTGGAAAAATTGAGTATACACCTAGGAAAAACCTCTTTTAGTAGTGCGAAAACTATTGGAAATGGTTGTCACGCGATACTATCCTCTTCTGATGGTTCTTCGAAAAACATCACCTAGCACGGTTCCCGGCCCGCTGGTGTTTTATCGACAAGAACTGATGATTTTGAGAGACAGGTACAAAAATCACTAGTATAAACCTTTGGGGAGGGGTAGAGCCTTGACTTCATGACACCGACCCTTTGACCCCATGTTTTTTCTATGTTTTTGTGTGCTGCATTCATACATTCATCTAAAAAACATTACATCAAAGAAAAACTTCTCCTCTAGTCTCTCTTTTTCAAACTAAACTAAGACAATGATTGCAAATGTCAGAGAAAAAATTGCGCTCATGGACTTCGGTAGAAGAAGAACTCATAAGTATACCTTCGGGGTTCTAAAACTAGAGGATTTGAGAGGATTAGCGAGGATGATCACTAACCCTGAAGCTTTCAGAGCCAAGTACGGAGGTCTGCTACCTCTGTTAAGAGTCCATGTGATTGAAGGAATCATGGAGGCACTCATTTATTTTTACGATCCGGACTATCACTGTTTCACATTCCTGGATTACCAGCTCGCACCAACGCTGGAGGAGTATTCTCACCTAACCGATTTACACATTACTGATCGAGCTCCTTTTTCTGGACTGGAAGAAATTCTAAAAGATCAAACCATTGCAAGAGCAATCTATTTGGATGAGTCAGAAATCAAGACTCCCATGACCACCAAGGGTGGGCTCCCAGGTTTGCCAGCACAGTTCCTGACAAAGAAGGCTTTGTACTTTGCTAGTATAGGGAACATGACTGCTTTTGAAAGCATCTTTGTCTTACTCACCTACGGGTTATTTCTGTTTCCCAACATTAATAGCTTCGTCGATATCAACACCATTAAGGTTTTTCTCATTGGAAACCCTGTGCTAATCGTGCTTGCAGATGCGTATCGTTCTATACACTTAAGGAATTTATACAGCGGATGAATGATCACGTGTTGTGTACCCCTGCTATACAAATGGTTTATCTCCCATTTGACTAAGTCTGCTGCTTTTTGGGATCATAAGAGTGCCTTACGTTGGTCGCAGAAAATCATGTCTCTTACCAACTCTGATATAGATTGGTGCAATAGGATTTATGATGGGATTAGGATCATTGAACGCTGTGGAAACTTCCCCAACGTACCCCTCATAGGAACTAAGGGAGGAATCAACTACCATCCAGTATTGGTTCGTCGTCAATTTGGATACCCGATGAGGCATGTCCCGCGTAATGCTCATCTGGAGGGTCTTTTCTTCAAAAAAGGAGAAAATGACAGGGCACTAAAGATGGAAATAGTGCACTCTTGGAAACATGTTCATAAGAAAGGACGAGAGTCTCTAGGAAAACCGGACTGTGTCTCGGTGGAGCCTTATCTCCACTGGGTACAAACTAGAGCTCTCAAGCTAAAGTGCCTTATCCTCGTCACGAAGTTCTTCCACCGAGGGAATTTGTCATGTACTTCATGACTGAAATGGAAAAACTTCAGGTTACTCTCAACAAAGTTCAACAGGAGAAGAGGTCTTGGAAGAACAAATACCGCACCCTCAATGTAGAGTGTTCCAAAATACAGCAACTGCTGAAAGATAAGGATGCTCTGATCGAGATTTTAGAGCAACATGTTGTGGATAATCTGGATAACCAAAGGAATTTTCTCGTTCCTTTCACTTGGCAAAGGAATGACAACCCGACAACGGCCCAAGAGCCCCGGTCCAAGAAAAGGAAAGTACCAGAATCAGCACCCGGTTTCTCCCCGGAGAGGACTCGGGACCCCTTAGCTTAGGTTTCTGTTTCCGCACCTTGTAATCTACTGTATTCCTATTTTCGCAATCCTTTGAATTTAATAAAACGGGGTTTCCCCACTGTTTGATATTTGCAATCTAATTGTCGAAGTTTATTTTGATTAAACAAAAAAAACAATTAATATAATCATTGCATTCATCATTCTCACGTCACGTATTCTTCTTACCTATGAATCTCACATTTGTGTCTCGGTTCTAGAGTCAAACTGTCTCATTCGTACAATACTCGGGCCAATCGTCAGAAAAAGATGGATGATCTCGAGGAAGAGAACAGAGAGTTGAGAGAAGAGATCGACGCTCTGAGAGAGGATATGAGAAAGCTTCGTAATGACATGCAAGCCATGGCAGAAGCTCATCTACAAAGGACTGTGATCTCGGAGATCACCTCAACACCCATAGTGGAAAAGTCCGATCCTAGGTACAAAATGTCGAAAGATCATCCCTGGGGCATGCCACTTAACTATATCCCTGAAGGATATATCCCGTTGATCAATGAGGATCAGGGGACCGCAGCAGGAACCGCTGGGCCTGAAGGTTACAAACTTCGGGAAAGTGAAGATGCCAGGGGCATGACAGCAACTCCTGAAGGTTACAAAATTTGGGAGGTGCCGAGAGTCTCGGCCATAATGACTATACCACCGCCCATGGTACACACTGTCCCGGAAGGACAGATTCCACAGATACCTTCTGGTGGAAACGACAACATGTTCGAAAGAATGAATGAATTCCAGGAACAGTTCTTGGGAATGCAGAAAGAACTGCAGGCCCTTCGCGGTCAGGATTTATTTGGAAAGGACGCTGCGGACCTCTGCTTGGCCCCCAATGTGAAAGTCCCGCACAAATTCCAGGTGCCCGACTTTGAAAAGTACAAGGGTAACTCTTGCCCTCAGAGTCACTTGGTGATGTACACTCGGCGAATGTCAGCTCAGACAGAGAATTAGGATTTACTGATTCACTACTTTCAGGATAGTTTAACCGGTGCCGCACTCAAATGGTACATGGGTTTAAACCATGCTACGATTAGCACTTTCAGATATCTTGGCACTGCCTTCGTCTAACAATATAAATACAATCTGGACATGGCACCCGATAGAGATCAACTCAGATCAATGTCACAAAAGGACAAGGAAACCTTTAAGGAATACGCACAGAGATGGCGTGAAATTGCCGCTCAAATTTGTCCACCTCGTGAGGAAAAAGAGATGACAAAGATCTTCTTAAAGACCTTAAGCTCATTTTATTATGACAAAATGGTTGCCAGTGCGCCCAGTGACTTCACCGAGATGGTCGGTATGGGAGTTCGTCTTGAGGAAGCCGTCCGAGAAGGACGTTTAGTCAAAGACACTAGATCATCAAGTAGTACAAAACGATACGGTAGTGCTCTCCCTAAGAAAAAAGAGCAGGATATTGGGAATATCTCTCTCGGAAAGCAAAGGCGACGTTATCAACCAGTAGAGAATGTGACTCCTGCTATCAACCCTGCGCCTATTTCTACGTATCAACCTCAGGTTGCGCATAGCCAACCTAATCAGCAAAGGACTCAACAACCTCTTCAGCAGGCTCATCCTCCATACAATAGCAACCGTACAACGCGACCACCAGGATTTGATCCTATACCCGTCTTGTACGCAGAACTATTTCCGTTACTACTGGCTAAGGGCATGTCCAGACTAAGTCTCCTCTTACAGTACCGGAAAATCTGCCTTTTTGGTTTAAGGTGGATCAGAATTGCCCTTACCATCAAGGAGGACCGGGGCATAACATAGAGAACTGTCTCAGTTTCAAATCCGACGTGAAAAAGCTTGTTAGGAGCGAGGTCTTATCTTTCAAGGATACAAATCCTAATGTTCTCACAAACCCGCTGCCTCAACACGAGAAAGCTACAGTCAAATTGATAGAGAGAGAGACTAACAACGTCTATCAAATTCACGATGTACTCTTGTTAAGGACCAATCTGGTCAAGATGCATTGTAGACAGAGTAGATATGGACATGTGCCACCTCATAACTATCACCAGTGTGATATCTGCTCTAAAAGCCATCGAGGATGTTCTGTGGTGCAATCAGCTCTACAGGAACAAATAGATCTCGGATGGATCCAAGAGCACCGAGTTCGTGGACTTAACATGGTTTACACGAATTCTAACATCATTCAGAACCATGACGTTCGTACAATGAATGTCAACTTGGTGGCGATGCATTCTAGGCAAAGCCAATATCATAATCTGCCGCGGCACGATTACAGTTCCTGCCTGAATTGCTCGGTAAACAAACAGGGATGCTCTTTTGTACAAGAGGCCCTCCAGCGTCAGATGGATCTTGGATGGATCCAGGACTACCACTATAGGAATCCCTATCAGATCAACATGATTCAAATCTTCGATATTCGCTTGATGAATACCAGCCTGGTGGAGTTACATGCTAAACAGGCCCGACTCGGGTTCCTGGTATCACATGATTATTAGAGCTGTAGGGCGGGTTGCGAAAACGATCAAGGTTGTGCCCTTGTCCAGGAAACCCTTCAGCACTTGTTGAACCACTGGTGGCTTCCAATCTATATGGATGAAGACACCCAGCAAATTAGTATTACCAACGGGAACCCTACTCGGCATCAAAGTCGGGACGTTCGATCTGTGGAAACTGACTTAGTGAGGTTACATTGTATTCAAAGCGGGCGTGGCCAGGTGCCACAACACAACTATGAATGGTGTAGAGTCTGTTCGGAAAGTAACCAAGGATGTTACCTTGTGCGAGCAGCTCTTCAGGGTCAGGTGGCTCGTAGAGAGATTCGCCCATATCCGGGTTTCGGACCAATCAACTGGGCGTCGGACTACCTCGCTGATCAAATTGAGGACGTTGTCGTAATCTCTGATCATCAGAGGGCTGGGGATGTTTGTACCATCATCCCTCTACTTGACGAATCGAGAGTTCCCAACCGGGAACGGATCAAAATTGCTTACGATGGTCGGAAAAATCAGAAGGCTCCCATAGTCATCTATCTACCGGGACCATTACCGTATGAATCAACTAAGGCTATCCCTTACAAATATGGTGCAACAACAGTCGAGAATGGAAAGGAAATTCCATTACCCTCCGTCGTGAATATTGCAGACATCAGTCGAGTAACACGGAGTGGTCGAATCTTCAACCGAGGAGTTGGAGAACTTAACAAAGAAAAGGAACCTCAGACAGAAGTTCCCAATCCACCAGTCGGTTAATCCAGTAATCCCGACCTTTCAAAAAACGATGATGAGATGCTGAAGCTCATCCAAAGGAGTGAATACAACATTGTTGATCAACTATTACAAACTCCTTCAAAGATCTCCGGGTTGTCACTTTTACTCAGTTTAGAAGCGCACAGGGAGGCTCTACAGAAAGTCTTGGAGCAAGCCTTTATGGAACAAGATGTAACAATCAGACAGTTCGATAGCATTGTCTCTAACATCACTTCCTGCAATAACTTGGGATTTAGTGATGAGGAATTACCCGAAGAGGGTCGCCGTCATAACATGGCGCTCAATATCATAGTTAACTGCCAGGACAATGCTTTAGCCAGTGTACTGGTAAACACAGGGTCAGCCCTGAATGTTATGCCGAAGTCCACTTTGATGCAATTATCATTCAAAGGACCCCCGATGAGAACCAGTGAGGTCGTCGTCAAAGCATTTGATGGGTCCAGAAAAATGGTTATCGACGAAGTCGACCTTCCCATAACTATTGGTCCTCACACTTTCCAAGTCGCTTTCCAGGTCATGGACATCCGGGCAACGTACAGTTGTTTATTAGGAAGACCTTGGATACATCAGGCTGGGGCGGTCACCTCGACCCTCCACCAAAAGTTAAAGTTCATCCAGAACAACCAGCTCATCACGGTCTGTAGAGAACAAGCCTTGATCGTGAGTAACTTATCGTCATCTACTGGTGTAGAACCCGAGGAGGTTATTGGAACCCAGTTCCAAGCACTGTCGGTGAGCAAGGACAATCAATCCGAAGAGGGAACTTCCATTTCCTCATACAAAGATGTTATCAAAGCAGTCGAGAATACCAATACAACAGGATGGGGACAGCTAGTCATTCCTACTGACAATAAAACAAAGAAGGGTCTTGGTTTTTCTGCAACCTGTACCCAGACAGCTACTACCAGCAATGAAAGTCTTCATCCCATTCAACACTTCTTCCACAGTGGGAGTTTCCTTCACCCAGTGCCTCAAGAAGTGCATACCATCAATAAAGATGATTCCTCTGGTATGGAGGAAGAATGGGAGTCCTATCTTAACAAGGACGGTTATATGTCTCAGGACGAAACGCAGACTCCCTTTTGCTTTCCTACACAGATTCCGAGATTTATACCCAGGTCAGATGTCGAAATAATATACGGAGATTATGATCCGGAAGGATGACGTGCTCCATCAAACTCATTAGAGGAGGACACTCTGATGAAGGACAACTTTGACCACAACTATTATGGCCCGATGGATGGCCTGCCAATGTGGCAGCCGTACCCAGGAGACTTGGGGCAAGGAAATCAGCCGAACAATGAAAATCAACTGAGCATCATTGAAAAGAATACTTGCGTCCCCATCATGTCATGGGATCAACAATCAGGTCATTCAGAAAACGTCCAGTACGACGATGAATTTGCAATGTTTGCAGGACTTGAATTCATCAGCTATGCTTTTCCAGAGGTCAACGTCATCGAGAAGGATGACTCATCCAGTTCCAAAGAAGTGTGGGACACCCTGGGACAACCAAGTGGGAAATACGACTATATGATCAAGTACACTGCTCCCGAAAGCTCTCGTATCAGGCTCGAAGATATCCATCCAACTGGGTGGGGAGATATACCTGAGAGCACAAATACTATGCAAAATACAACAGATGAATCCTCCTACGACAACTCTGTCTGGGAGATAGATTCCAATGATCCTGCTCCACCAGAAATCAGCGTTATTTCTGATGATAAATCAAGGAAGGTGCCAGACTTTGTGATTCACCGAGGAATTCGCCGCCAATGGGTTGCTGTCGATGTCCCAAAGATTGTTCATAAGTCAAAGTAATTGCCGTCTTTAACCTTTCACCCTGCCCAGGTGAAACAGATGTTTTGATAGGGCTCACTTTCTGTAAATTCCCCCCTTCGCTTCGCCCAAAGCGACAGAGCTTTGTTTTATAGGGCTGTAGTTTCAAGAATCGACTTGTTCATTAATAAAATAATGTCGTTCTATAATTTCCTCATTTCGTTGTTGTTTTCTCTTTTTGCTTTTCTCAGAAAATGGTAATCCTAAAGAACAAATCAATAATAAAAACAAGCAGTTTTCCAAAGAAATACACTACACACACTCTTGCATTTCCTCTATCTCTTCTAAACACAAATCATACCGTCATGCAGATTGCTTGTTTTAAACCCTGTTGAAACATACGATCCAATGCCTTCTCCCAACTTTGAGTTCTCGGTATTTGGGGCTGAAAAAGAAAATGACGACGAAATTCCAGAAGAGATCTCCCGATTACTCAGACAGGAGGAAAGGTCCATTGAACCTTATAAAGAGCCGTTGAAAATGGTAAACTAAGGTTCGGAAAAAGAGAGAAAAGAAATCAGGATTGGGGCACTGCTCAGTCCAACTTCCAGAGAGTGTTTGGTAAAGCTTCTCAAAGAATTCCCCGATGTATCCGCTTAGTCCTATCAGGATAAGCCAGGGTTAGATACCAGCATCGTGGAACATCATTTACCGTTGATATCGGAATGTCCGCCAGTAAAACAGAGGTTGAGACGGACTCACCCGGACATGGCCATCAAAATCAAAGAGGAGGTACAGAAACAGATTGACGTGGGTTTCCTCGCTAACTCAGAATATCCTCAATGGTTAGCCAACATCGTACCAGTTCCGAAAAAGGACGGAAAAGTCAGAATGTGTGTCGAATACCGAGATCTGAACAAGGCAAGTCCAAAAGACGACTTTCCTTTACCACACATCGACATGCTGTTAGACAGTACAGCAAAGTTCAAAATTTTCTCCTTCATGGATGGATTCTCGGGCTATAACCAGATCAAAATGGCGCCGAAAGACATGGAGAAAACTTCGTTCATTACCCCGTGGGATACCTTTTGTTACAAGGTGATGCCGTTCGGTTTGAAGAACACCGGGGCAACCTATCAAAGGGCCATGACTACTCTGTTTCATGACATGATACACAAAGAAATCGAGGTATATGTCGATGATATGATTGCAAAATCTAAGACAGAGGAGGAGCATGTGACCCATCTGTCAAAGCTATTCGAGCGGTTGAGAAAGTACAAACTTCGCTTGAATCCCAACAAGTGCATCTTCGGTGTCCGTTCGAGAAAACTTTTAGGGTTCATCGTCAGCCAGAAAGGAATTGAGGTTGATCCTGACAAGGTCAAGGCCATTCGAGAAATGCCTTCTCCAAAAACTGAAAAACAAGTCAGAGGATTCCTGGGACGTTTAAACTACATCTCCAAATTCATATTCCTCATGACCGTGACATGTGCGTCGATTTTCAAATTACTTAAAAAGAACCAGGACTGCGTTTGGACAGAAGATTGCCAAACCGCCTTCGACAGTATTAAGGAATATCTGTTGAACCCTCCGATTTTATCACCTCCAGTGGAAGGAAGACCACTGATTATCTACCTCACTGTCCTAGAGGACTGACGAAACCAAAAGGAAGGAGTCTGCCATCTACTATTTGAGCAAGAAATTCACCGACTGCGAGACTCGGTACACTATGCTTGAGAAAACTTGTTGTGCTTTGGCTTGGGCAGCCAAACGTCTTCGCCAGTACATGATTCGTCATAATACTTCGTTGGTCTCCGAGATGGATCCAATCAAGTATGTCTTTGAAAAGCCTGCTCTCACGGGAAGGACTGCCCGTTGGCAGATGTTGCTATCAGAATATGACATAGAGTACCATGCTCAAAAAGCCGTTAAGGGGATTATTTTAGCCTATCATTTGGCTCATCAACCGATTGACGATCAAGAATCAATCGGGTTTGACTTCCCAGACGAAGATGTCATGTGTTTGAAAATGAAAGATTGCAATGAACCGCTACCCAGTTCCGGGCCAGAACCAGGTTCCAATGGGGACTTATCTTTGACGGAGCTGTCAATCATTACGGAAACGGAATTAGGGCAATCATCATAACACCTCAGGGTACCCATATTCCTTTCACTGCCCGACTTACGTTCAATTGTACGAACAACGAGGCCGAATACGAAGCTTATATTATGGGTCTCGAGGAAGCGATTGATTTGAGGATCAAAAACTTGGACGTATATGGCGACTCAGCCTTGGTTATCAATCAGATTAAAGGAGATTGGAACATATACCAATCAGGACTGATTCCTTACAAAGACTACGCGAGAAGGTTGCTACCCTTCTTTAACAAAATTGAGTTTCATCACATCCCTCGTGAGGAGAATCACATGGTTGATGCATTAGCCACTCTATCTTCCATGATTAGTGTAGGTAAATGGAATGACATACCTAAGATCGACATAATGCGCCTTGAACGGCCCGCTTACATCTTCACGATTGAAGCAACCATAGACGACAAACCTTGGTATCACGATATCAAATGCTTCCTTCAGAAACAAGAGTACCCACCTGGGGCACTAAGGAAGGACAGGAAAACCCTCAGAAGATTGGCAGGAAACTTCTTCCTGAGCAGTGATACACTTTATAAGAGAAACTTTGACATGGTCTTGCTCCGATGCGTAGACAGACCAGAAGCAGACATGCTGATGAAAGAAATTCACGAAGGATTCTTTGGCACTCATGCCAACGGACACACAATGGCGAGAAAAATTCTAAGAGCAGGGTACTATTGGTTGACCATGGAATCCGACTGCTACAAGTACATGAGGAAGTGTCATAAGTGTCAGATATACTCCAACAAAATTCATGTACCGCCAATGCATCTCAAAGTTCTTTCTTCCCCATGGCCTTTTTCCATATGGGGAATCGACATGATTGGCTTAATTGAACCTAAGGCTTCAAACGGACATTGGTTCATCCTGATAGCCATTGATTACTTCACCAAGTGGATCGAAGCAGCGTCGTACGCTAATGTAACCCGACAAGTGGTGGTCCGATTTATCAAAAACAATATTATCTGCCGTTATGGTGTTCCGAGCCAGATCATTACTGATAATGGATCTAACTTGAACAATAAGATGATGAAAGAGTTGTGCCCAGAGTTCAAGATAGAACACCATAACTCATCTCCCTACCGACCAAAGATGAACGGAGCGGTAGAAGCAGCTAACAAGAACATCAAGAAGATCGTTCAAAAGATGGTTGTAACCTACAAAGATTGGCACGAGATGCTACCCTTTACTCTTCACGGTTATCGTACATCTGTCCGCACTTCAACAGGGGCAACCCCTTTCTCTCTAGTATATAGCATGGAAGCAGTGCTTCCCATAGAAGTAGAGATCCCATCAATCTAGGTATTGATGAAAGCTAAGCTTACAGAAGCTGAATGGTGTCAAAACAGACACGACGAACTGAATCTGATCGAAGAAAAGCGAATGACGGCTTTGTGTCATGGTCAGTTGTATCAACAAAGGATGAAGAGAGTGTTTGACAAAAAGGTCCGACCTCGCGTCTTCAGGAAAGGAGACCTTGTGCTAAAAAAGATACAATCTTTTCTCACTGATTCTCGGGGCAAATGGACTCCGAATTATGACGGCCCCTATGTGGTCAAGAAAGCTTACTCAGGCGGTGCCTTGAGACTTGCAACCATGGACGGAGAAGAATTTTCCTACCCCACAAATGTTGATGTAGTCAAGAAATGCTTCGCCTAAACTAAAAAAAAAACGTCTCGGTGGATTGAAAACCCAAAAGGGCGGTCCAGACAAAAATTAGAGACAAAGTCAAAAAATTATCCCGGTGGATTGGAAATCTCAAAGTCCAATCCAGGCAAAAGTTAGGGATAATGGAAAGTAACTACGTCTGATCAGTTCAACTCCTCAGCAGTCATGCCATCCATCAGAAACTTCAGTCACGATCATCTTCGACAGAAGCTCCGGACGCCCTGAATTCAAAGTTGGTAGAAGGATAGTGGTCATTATGTTTCAACTTAGCCCTTTTCCCTGTAAATTACCATTTCCTAAACTTTTTAAATACTCTATGGAATCACGCGTTTGGCTGATCTCCATCCTATCAATAAAAGTTTAGCCTTTGTGCTTTTATTTGCAATTCATATTTGTTTTAGCTTTACAGGACGACATTTTAACATGATCAACGATTCCTGAAATAAAACAAAAACGAATTTACTTGTTAAACTTTTTCTACTTTTAAAATAAAGATGGCAATTCTTTTGACTATTGAACATCGAAAGAACATCAATCGCTTCTCCAGAAGTAATCGAGCTTCAAAGTGCAGAATCAAAGTACTCATTCTAAACCAGTATGCCTGAATGAAGGATCAGCTATGTCAGATACGAATGCTCCATCTGACCTCTTTGGCCGAGTTCCTATCTCCTAAGCCCGACCAGCGTCGCTCCCAACAGGGACTGTTTCTCCTAAGCAAGGAAGAATTGCTATCTTGAACAAGCGGTACTTCTTCTCCCCGCGATGGCCGAGTATCCAGTCAAGTTCATCTATTATTCTGTATGGCGCATCAGTTTTGTCAGCATATACATACATACATCATGCATTATTGATTTGCATTCACATTTATGCTGCATCACTATCACTCCAGTCGGTCTTGTCCCATAGTGGTGACAGTCTCTCAATCGAGTTGTCAAGTTCTTTCCTCGTCAGGAAAGGTTGCGTCTGAATAATCTCTCTCCTCCAATTTATTTCTGGATCAGAATTGGCCCTTGACCACTTTGATAACTTGAACCTCTGAAAGACCAGAGAACCTTCAACTGATGTCACTCTTCACCATTGAAGATGATATTTTCGCTTTCCCGGATTAAGGAAAATCCCTAGAGGAAGCCTCTTAAGCAGAGATTCGGCAATACAGCAGTTTTTCTCTGAAAAAAAACCGCTGATGAAAAGGTCATCAGCACCTCAAAATTGGATCACATCATATGGCGTTTCTCCGGGAAGATCCCGAGAAAAGTATGATGTAATATCCCCAAGCGTGAAAGCAGTCTCTCAAGAGACTCGTTTTCCCCAGTAGAGTCGGCAAATGGCGTCTCCAAATAGAGAAGTTTGTACACCTCTACAACTCAGGAGAATGGGTCCCCAGCGTGTCTGACATCAAAATTTTTCTATCAAATGGCATCTCCCCAAGAAAATTCGGCGAGAAGTTTGAGGAAAACCGCTACGAATAGCGTCCCTTGTCAAGAAAGTTTATTGACAAAACGAAACTTAGACCAGTTCCTTGGTAGGAAACCAGGATCGAGTGGAAGTTTACATCAGAAACTTAGACCAGTTCCTTGGTAGGAAACCAGGATCGAGGGGAAGTTTACATCAGAAACTAAGACCAGTTCCTTGGTTGGAAACCAGGATCGAGGGGAAGTTTACATCAGAAACTAAGACCAGTTCCTTGGTAGGAAACCAGGATCGAGGGGAAGTTTACATCAGAAACTAAGACCAGTTCCTTGGTAGGAAACCAGGATTGAGGGGAAGTTTACATCAGAAACTAAGACCAGTTCCTTGGTAGGAAACCAGGATCGAGGGGAAGTTTTTACCTTTTCTAAGCATCATTGCTTAACAAAAGAGGATGAATGTGTAACCTACCATTCATAATCACCATCAAAATTTTGGGTATTCCGATATTTAATCCTCTTGCACCCTGAATGCCCGAATACCTTCGCCATTCACACCTTCGGGTCTAAGAAGATTAAATAAGGGCATCTGTCATACCCCAAATTTTGACCACTAAGATTTCCCATCATTATGCAAATCATCATCACAATATGGATGAACCATCTTGCCTCATCAGTCTCCCCAAGGATGGGTGAACACTTACTACAGTCAAAATTAGGGTTTCAAGCCCTCTCAGAGTTCTTAGACAAATGATCAATCAAGAAATGACATGATCTTTAACTTGTCTAACCTCCCAAACATCTACAATGGATCAAGAGGAATCCCACTTTAGGGATTAAGCACAAGGCTGCTCCCTTCCAGGTGGATCAAGCCTCAAGATCGCAGTGTCACCAAATTAGGGTTTGGTCGACCAGGGCCTCCAGATGGAAATTTTCCTCTGGGCATGAGCCAATGCTTCAAAGCATATCCTAAAATACTCCATGGAACCTCATGGGGCCAAGCATCAAGTCAATTTGACCTCAGGGGATGCATACATCAAAAATCAGGAATTAGGGTTTCTTGACCTAATTCACCCCTAAGTTAACTTTTGAGACAAATCATGAGCCAAGACCTCAAGACATGATTTGAGGGTCTCCAACATATCACATTGATCCATTTGTAACAATGGGTTGATCCAGGAAGCTTGAGCAGCAAGTCTTAATTTCATCAGTACCACAATTAGGATTTCGCGAGAAAAGTCAACTGTAGCTTTGAATTTTGACCAGGACATGCTCCCAAACCCTAGGACATGATTCAATACACCCTATAACACCTATGAAATCAATCCATCAAGTTTGATTTAGGTCAAGGACTTGATTTCCTAGAGGATCGCACAGTTTGGAATTCATCTGACAAAAACTCAACTGTGCACAAAAGTCAACTTTGACTTTTTGAGATTTTTCACAAAAATGGTTTTTTAACCCTAAAATGATGTTAATGTATCATTTGAATCATCATTCATCAAGAAAAATCAAGAAAAGTGGGATAGCTTGTAAAAGGGGTAACCATCAAAACTTAGAAAATTTTCTAAGTTATGAACAAAGTGGCAAGGGTACCAACTTTGGAGGATCATAACTCCAAAACCACAAGGCCATTTTTCCCCATCCAAAGCTAAATTTGTAGCTCTCATTACCTTATACAAAAGCTTAGAACTGACCTCCTTCCAAATTCATCATGGATTTTGAGTTATGGAATTATCAAAATCACAAAAAGTGAAAATGTCACTTTTTCCCAACACTTAGTGAAATTTTCACTAAGTCAGAATCTGCCTTCACTTTTTTCCAAATGTAGGGGGATTTTTCACTTGGATCCAAAAGGTATCAAAACCAAATATGATCAAACAATTGTTGTATCATATTAGGGCTTTCCAAAATGGCCAAGAACATCACCAAATTCCACTTGGGCCATGAGATATGATAATGGCAATATGCCTTGCTGAAAACTGCCAAGGCTAGGCAGAATTTTGCATTTTTTGCTCGATTTGGCAAAATCAGATAATTCCAAGCCTTGTCATCACTTTGGACACATCTGAGGATCAAATTTAAAGGGGAAAAACACTGAGCCAGACCTCCAAAGTCCTTGGAACAAGAAGTAGCATGCCAAACCTAGAATTGCCTAAAAGAGGGACAAGACTCCAATTTTGGATTGGAGCATTCAATACATACACCAAGGTGGCATGGACTGACACATTTGCAACTGAATTCAGTCAAGACTTATCCAAGACCAAGGGAACCACAGCCCTGTGCCCTAACCTCTAGTCAATGGCTAGAGGAGACTTGGATTCCAAAGTGCAACCATTGGCCAAACCTCTGCTGCAGTTGTCATTCACTATTGATCCCAAAACAAACTTGGTCTACTATAAATAGAGCTCATTTGTGCTCAGTTTGAGTACACCAAAGCCATCAAACAGATGCTTTCCTCAAAATCCCTCTCTTTAGGCCAAAATGTCTTCTTTAGTAAGGTAACTCTGAGTTTTTGAGTTAGAGAACATTTCCATCACAACTCATGATCTTAACACCTCATAAACATCATATGTAGGTGATCCAAACTATCAAAAGTGACCTGTAACACCAAAATCACAAAGTCACCTCTCAAAACATCAAAATAGGCCTTTTGTGCATTTTTCAAGCCATGTCTTGATTCAGTCACTTTCCAAACTAGATAAAACCTCAAACACACTCCAATTAACATCCTTGAACTGTCCCAAATGGTTCCCCCCATCTGGAACACCATTTGAGAGAGTTGTTATTTTGGTCATTTTAACCCCTTTTGCAAGAAACTGCCAGTTTGTGTTTTTGCAGGTTCCAGCTGATTCCAACCATTCTCAAAGCTTCTAAGGGATCATTTGAGAGTGTCCAAAGCATCAAACCATTTCTGGAACAAGAAGTTTGGCAGATTGTACAGAAAACTCCAAAAGCTCAAAATGAGGTAAGCATCATGACTTGAACTTTCCAAAATATGAATTCTTTGAAGTCCACTGAGCATACACACCTCACACATGTTATATATGTTGTGTTTGAACCAATTCATCATATAATTCATGCTTGTATCAAAGTGTAGCATAGAAAATGCAATTATAGGCCTTTTTCAAAACCACTATCGAATTTTGAGGAGGGAGTATGATCTGAAAAAAATACCACTACCATTGGATTCCTTGTGAAATTCTATGCTAGATGCATATAAATTTTGTCCCCAACCATGGAGAAATGAGAAAGTTATGGACCTTTCCGTTTCTTGGCAAAACTTGCCTTGGCCAGGCCTAGAAAACAAGGCAAACCTTGTATATTTGTGGTTTCACTTCAAGCAATGGATGTATCACCACCCCAGTGGTAAGGTGCGAGCCCTATAACCTTGAGGTCATGGGTTCAAACCCCACCCATGCCATTTTGTGTTTTCTCACATTTTTGCTATTTTTTCTAATATTTTCATGTTTTATTAATTAATTGGAAAATTAAAAACTCCTTCAATTTTAATTATTTTTTATTGGTTCCTTTTGCAAAAAATCACAAAAATGTTGAAATATTTTATTCCACAAAAAAATTAAGCTTATATTATTTATTTAATATAATTAGTATTTTTGTGAATAAATTCCTTTTTAATGTTTTTAAACATTTTAAAAGTGAATATTTACTTTGAAAATCAAAACCAAGTGAGTTTTAATTCACCTTGTGATTAATCCCTCATTTCTCAAACCTTAAACAAAAATCACAAATGGTTTATTCAAACTTATTTGGTATTTTATTTGATTTTCTTTAAATATTTACTTTTAAAGAATAACAAATTAGGGTTTCTTTGATTTTCACCCTCATCAAACAATTTCAAACACTGTTGGGCCTCTAATAGAATGTAAGACTCAATCCTTTGTAAATACAAACCTATTTTTGGGCCTCACTTATTGTATAAGTCCCGTTGTATTTCAAAAAGTTCGACGCGATCATCGTCCGTTGAAAAACAAACCCTGGGCCTTTCCTCGAGCTATAAGACCCATTCAAAATCATTGGGTCTCTATTAGAGTGTAAGACCCAACCCCCTTTGAAAACCATACCATTTTAGGCATCAATGCATTGTATAAGACCCACCGCGTTTTCAAAAATCTCGGCGCGATCGCCATTTTCAAACAAATGACCCTGGGCCTCTCCTTGAGCTGTAAGCCCCACATCTTGTACAAAAATAAATCTCTTGGGCCTCTATTAGAGTGTAATACCCAATCCCCTTTTAACCAAAACTTTTTCGGCCTCAGACATTGTATAAGTCCCCCTGCGTTAAAAGAAAACCTCTGCGCGATCGCCAATAAAAAAACCAATCATCTGGGCCTACCCTCGTGTTGTAAGCCCCATTCTTTTTCTTTAAACACTTGGGCCTCTTGAGAGAGTGTAAGACCCATTCCCTTGTACAGAAAACCTTTCTTGAGCCTCAGTCACTTGTATAAGTCCCTCTGTACAAAATGACAATGATATCACTGATAAAACTTGGGCCTCTCCTTGAGCTGTAAGCCCTAACGTCTTTTCAAAATACTTTCTCCTTTAATTTTGAATATACTGTTGTTTTCAATCTTTCTTTGTTGAACAACTAACCAAACAGCATGGAAGATCTACAATTGAGTAAGTGTTTATATGTTTTCTTTATCCGCTTTCTTATACATATAACTGTATTATGGGGCTATTTCACTGTAAGCCTTCTTTCATAAACTCATATCAACTGTGTAATACTAGTATAGATATTTAGAGTTTCCCCGGCAACTACGTCTAGTACTAAGCCCTGTTGATCACTCTTAAATACAAACAAAACTAGATCCCCCATAGGATTACCAGATACAGTCTTCCCTCCTCTTGGGGTTAAACAATATGGAGACGTGAAAGGCAGATTCTTTTTGAACCCTTTCTCAGACTGTCACTCTTAGAACTCGTCAAAGAAACTCTAACTCCCCAGAGATGATCTTATCTCCGTGAATGGCATCTCTTGAGTTTCTTCCAAATTCTCGGACTTTCCTGGCTTGATTTATTCTCTGTGAATAGCCTGTCTTGAATTTCTCAGGGTTTGGGGACCAACAGGCTTCCTAAAAGCATCCCCGCCTCTTCTTGGGCCTTGTACAAGGACCCTACGGCTTCTTAGAAGTATTCACAACCTCCTCTTAGGCTTCGTATAAGGATTCTTCCTTCGGGAAGAGAGCCTCCTCTTGGGCTTCATACAAATTATCCCCTCGGCTTCTTAAAAGTTTCCAGCCTCCTCTTGGGCTTCATACAAATTGTCCCGACGACCTCCTAGAGGTATAGGAACAGAAATTAGTCATCTTAATAGAACAGTCTTTCAAAGAGTCTAGATCTTTTTACCGTGAACGTACTACTACTGTTTCTTTAAGCATAGTACAAAAGATAAAACTCTAGACTTGGACAGTCTAATCTCCTTGAGTCTCGAAGGTATTCTCAAGTAGGGAAAAACACTAGTAGACTCGGACAGTCTCCAATACCCTCTGGATTCCCCATTTCCTTAAAGAACAAGAAATAACCCTAATCCTCTAATCAATCCCAAAGCGTAGCCTTACCTTTAACCAGTCTCTTTGTAAGAACTGATTTTCTCTTTTAGCCAACCTACTGGACCTGTCACTCAACTGAAACAGCAGTCCTTTTAGCCTCTATTTCAGGCTTCGTACGAGATACAAAAAGACTCTCTTGTTGAGTCAATAATCCTTTTAGCCTCTACTTCGGGCTTCGTACGAGATACAAAAAGACTCTCTTGTTGAGTCAATAATCCTTTTAGCCTCTATCTCGGGCTTCGAATTTGATACAAAATCACTCTCTTGTTGAGTATAAAAGACTCTCTTGTTGAGTCAATCTCTCTTTTAGCCTCCATCTCGGGCTTCGTACGAGATACAAAACACTCTCTTGTTGAGTATAAAAGACTCTCTTGTTGAGTCAACCTTTAGCCTCCATCTTGGGCTTCGTACAAGACACATCTAAAAGCACTCTCTTGTTGAGTCAACTCCTTTTAGCCTCCCTCTCGGGCTTCGTACGAGACGAAAAAGCATCCTCTTGTTGGGTCAATAGCCTCCTCTTAGGCTTTGTATAAGAAAAACCTCGGTTGAGTCAATCAACCTTTTAGCATCAAAACTGTGCCTCGTTCACAGGATACAAACATCAACAACTCCTTTCATTCAATTGCTGTAAGCAGAAATCCTCTGGATTATTTACATCCACGCCACTGTCCCTCTTTTAGCATGATAAATTCCTAAGGAAAGATAGCATTACTCTACACTGAGTTAAAGTCTTCTCCTTCAGGTTAAAACCCCATATAAAGGAAATTATGGCATTTCCAGGATTCACATATCCCAGTTAAAGTAATACTCCTTTATAGTCAGTCACCCAATAGTTGTGACAAACAGACCCCCTTTAGAGATGACAAATTCTCTCTAAAGACAACACCTTTTTAGCTTCACATCTTGGGCTTCGAACAAGATACAAATAGACCCTTCAGTTTCACATCTTGGGCTTTGAACAAGATATAAACCACCTTTTCAGCTTCACGTCTTGGGCTATGAACAAGACACCAAAACACCATTTCCTCCCATAGAATAGGAGGAACTACGATCGCTCTGATTTCCCTGTTTCGGTAAACGGGAATACGTAGGCATAAGATTGAAAGAAAAATCTTAGCGAGCACATTAATCCAAAGCCCCAAATCTCGTACCTTCACATATCAATCGAAAAGCATCAGTCCTAGCATCCTAACAAAATTCCCTATGAACATTCCCGGTGTTTCGTTCTAAACAAAGTAAGAAGAAAGAGGCCCCATTACCATATAGCATCCGTAACCTAACAGATCGCTGTTTAAACTCAGTATGCAAGCAGGGTTAATTGGAGACATCTATTTCCCTTCCTTAGTCAGCTCAATAGGATAAAAAATGAATCGACCTGTAGTCACCCCAGAGCGACAGTGCTTAAGAACCACGTCCAAAATCGCTCGCTACAGCCCTAAATGCAACCATTGGAATTTACATACATCCAAGAAGTCTTTTTCAATAAGAAATCAAATGCCTTTCATGTCAAGCAAAGTGAGACCCCAAGTCTTGAGACATTATTCCATGTGTTAATGAAGCATCCTTGGAATCCACCTATGGGCCTTAAAGATTTTTCTCTTAAGTGCAAGAATTTTTCATGTGGATAAATATTCACCAAGATGCAACATCTCAAATTGGTGCCATGGGAGGATTTAATTTTGTAACTTGGGATTTCCTAAGTTTGTTCCCGTGACATTTTTTTTTGTTCATGGACATATGATTTATCTCAAAGTTCCATTGGGCCCAAAATGTTGTCATTTGGATCAAAGGCCGTAAAAATTATGAAGATTCAAAATGGTGTTCCCGTATGGTTAAGCAGCAAGGCATTATGCATGTAGTTTATTCCATGTGCCACTTGTATTATTAAAAAAATCTGAAGATGCTTTGTTTGTAAGACAATTTTTGTGAGGTCACTAAATATTACCTCTTTATATCTTCTCTCCCATGACACAAATAAAAGAGTTTTTGGAATAAATATTGAAGGGTGAAAGTAGTTGGCCTGCACCATATCCTCCGCTGCTTTTATTCAGCAAGTGTAGCATTGTGATCTCCAAAGTTTGACTGAAAGAGGTGCCATGCAAACCCTAATTTTTTCCCCTATGGATAAAGTATTTGTCCACTGTATCTTCCATGCACGGACCATTTTGTTTTGCCTGTAAAAGGAGACCACTTCTCCTTTGTTCAAGACACAAAAAACACAACCAAAAAACACCGAGAAAGATACAAGAAAACTCTCTCAAAATCTCTCCACCTCTCCAATTTCTTAGTTCTACAAGTAATCTCCAAAACTTGCAAGGAACTCACCATTTTCATTCCCTCTGTAAACACTACAAACCATCAAACACCAACATCCAAACCCTCGGTGACTTGTGAGTCTTTTTGGAAGCTAAAAGAGAGAAAAGGTGACTCTGTAGCAGTTGGTCTTTGAAGGAGAGGAAGCTCGTCCACCATTTCCAGAAACTTGCACCCGTGAAGAAGCAGTGGACTTTCTCCACTAGGTATCACACTCTCCTCCATTCTGTTTACAATACCATGATCATATTCACTTCATACTGTTGCCATGTTTTTCTATCTGGTTAATGTCTGATTCTGTGATGAACCTTGTTAATATTGATTCTGTGATAGATATTTCAAATCATTAACATGTGGTTTTGGTTTTTAAAAAAACGTGAATTGGATTCGTGCTTGTGTAGAAGAAAACTGAATAATGTAGTGGCACTCGCCATGTTAGAGGTAGTGGCGTTCGCCACACTTTAGCACACAAAAAAAAAATAGAATAAAATAATACCACTAATACATAAAATGGACCAAAAAAAATATAATAATAGCACACACACAGAAACACACCACATGGCGCCTGCCATGGGTGTGTGTGGTGCAAGCCACCCTTAATTGGATGAAGGTGGCGCAAGCCACCCTTAACTTGATGAAGGTGGCGCAAGCCACTAGTGGTAAGACCACTATGGCGCCTGCCACATCAAAGTGGTGGCACCCGCCACACTGTTCATTCCTTTTTACTTTTTATTTTGTTTTTTTATTTTATTTATCTTACCTCCCATTTTATTTTATATTAAAAAAAACAATAAAAATAAAATGTGCATAACCTCATTTTAATTCTTAACTTTTTCATGGAAAAATCAATTAGTTTTCGTAAAGAAAATCAACTATTTTTCTTGAAGACTTTAAAGAGAGTTTTTTTTCTTTGGAATATGATGTGATTTATGAATTTTGTTTCCTGACTTTGAACAAAGCTTTATCATGAGAGTGTTGTCTCTGTGTTTGCTGGCCTCTGTTACTAATTTGCTAAATCTAAATGTTTTTGTTTTCAAACTGTGAGAATGCCTTCTCTGCCATACTTGGTATATGTATGTGACCATTGACTTTAAAGAGAGTTGTCTTGGAAGTATGCCGTGATTTATGAAGCTTTGTGTCCTGACTTTAACAAACCTTACCATGAGAATATTATCTGTAGTTTTTGTTCTCTATTGAAGTTGCATGACCTAAATCCAAATGTTTCCTGTTTTCAAATTGTGAAGAGTGCCTTCTCTGCCGTACTTTTCACATTTACATGATCACTTATTCTTGTTGTTTGCTATGTTCACATTTGAAAGTTTACTTTATATGTTGATTAATGCTTACTGTTGTAGAATTCTTGAACTCATATGTTTTGTCGCGGCCGACAAAAATATTCGAGTCGCCACCATATTTTTTAAAGAAAAATAATGATAAACCTAAATATCCTTATCCTAAGGTAGAGATTCCTACGGTTCGGGAGTCGGTTAAGTGAAGGGAAGGTGTTAGGCACCCCTCACTTCCATTGTACTCAATGGGATCCACCTTTGAATTTAGGGTATATTTGTTTGTCTAAGTGAAAAGAAAACCTAAGTTTTTTACTAATTATACTCGCTAGGGTTGGTTTGCAACCCTATGCCTACGTACCCTCAAAATGAAGGATCAGAGTAACCGTAGTTCACCTCCCCTATTCCTACCCCCTAATCCTATTCCTAAATCCCAAATCCTATCCCTAATCCACTATTTATACTCTTGGATAAAGAGTTATATCCCTTAAATCTAGTGTTTATACTCCTAGATGAGGAGTTCTATCCCTTAAATCCCTTTGTCCATTGTTTATACTCTTGGAGGAAGAGTTTTATCCCAAAAATCCATATCCCATCCCTTATTTAGGCTCTCGGACCAAGAGCTTTATCTCTTAATCCTTTTATTTATACTCTCGGATATCAAGAGTTTAATTCCTCAATCCCAAATCCCATCATTTATTTAGGCTCTCGGACCAAGAGTTTTATCCCTTAAATTCTAATCCTCAAATTCCCTATAATTTAAAAACTCAAAATACCCCATCCCAAAACCCAATAATGAAATCTCTTTTCCCAAAACCTTACTTAAAAATATCTTTAATATATATGACTTTTTATTTAAAATAAACTCCCATCCCAAAAATGTTTTAAATAATAAAAAAAAATAGTTTTAAAATCCCAACCCAAATTAATAAAAATCCTAATTATACTCTTATCCCAAAAATTAAATTCCTATAACCAAAAGTTTTAAATATATAAAAAAATAGTTTTGAATCCCAAACCCAAATTAACTATCAAACCCCCAAATATTTTTAAACCCCCAAAATCCTATTTTTAACAAACCAAATATTTTAAAAATATTGTAATGAAATTTTAAGCCCAATATTCATCCTAGAAACAAGACCAAATATCCCTATTTAAAAAAAACAGTTATTCCACAACATGTATAAAATTCCCAAAACATATCCTAAAATAACGTATTTATTTATCCTAATAAATGTAAATCCCAAAATCCTATTATAACCCTAATTGAAATTCAAAAACTAATTAAACAATTAATAATCTAAACACAAAACCCTAAATCCTAATTATTTTCCTAACTAATAATTAAACCAAAATATTGATTTAATTCTAAAAAAATCCCAATTAAAAGACTCTAACCCAAATTCTCACCACAAATCCTATTTTAATTATGTCACTAATTTAATTAAGCAAAAAAAACCTAAACCCTAATCAACCCAATTAACAGTTAAATTATGTCAATAATTTACACAATTGAATTAATAATTTAACTACCCATCAACCCAATAAATAAACCAGATTAGTAACTTAATTAAAAACCCTAAAACAAAAAATGTAATTAAACGAATTAATTAAAAAAAACCCATGGGGTGCAAATAGCACCTGGGCGTAAGGCCCACTTGCCAAAAGCCCATCTGAGGGAAGAGGGTCCACGGTGGAGAGAGTCTGACTTTGACTCTCTCCTGGACGCTTGATGAAGATCAAACGGATTTCTCAGCAATTAACCTCATCCATTGATCCCTAAGTATGACGATCGTGTGATCCAGATCGTGAGTCAATCCAGACTCACAGTAGGCGTACACGCACTGGATTCCCCGGTTGACTGGAAAGTCAACCCATCCCAAGGGCCAGGGGACGCCACCTGGCGTGAATTAGGAGCGTCCAAAAGGGGATACAAAAGGTTGAGCCCCTTCAGACTCCCTCATTTCACACTTTCTTTCTCTCTCTAATCCTCTCTGTCTCTCTCTAACTCTCTCAGTCCTCTCCCTTCTCTCTAGAATTCCGTCACCGGTGGGCAGTCCGGCCACCGTGTGACACCCCCTCAGCCACCGTTAACCACCCCAAAACCCAGATCTCTGGTTGAAGCTCAACCGGGATCTTCAAACCTGTTCATCTGGGTGATGAACATCCACCCCCAAACCCAGAACCCTAACCTAAACTAAACCCAGAAACCCCATGTTCTTCAGGGTTCGTAAGAACCCTAAGAACCCTATGAATATAAACCCTAACCCCAATGAACCCTAACCTAAACCTTCATCAAAACCCAGAATCCCAACCAAAACCCCAAGAACCCTAAAGAACCCTACCCAAACCCTAACTCTATCTACATGAACCCTAGCCCTATCCCAAGAATCCTAACCCAAAATAAACCCAGAAACCCCCAAAAATCAGATCAAAAGCATGTGTTGACGCATTACAACAATGGATCCACGACCATCAATAGAAAAACAATAATGAGCTACATAAACCTACCTCTCCCTTCTTTTATTTCCTGATTCTTCTCTCTAATCTCTTCCGTTTTGTTTGTAGGTGACGATTTATGGAGGCTCCAAAGGATTCGCAGCAGTCGTTCGTCTTAGCGTCTCCAAACCCCCCCCCCCCCCCCCCCATTTCTTCTTTAGCTTTATATATTGTAAAAATTAGGTTTAGAAATTAATAGGTTAGATTTTGCATTAGGAAATTTTTGATGTACGCATTTGATTCGATTTTAATTTCTTGTAATTTTTAGACATAGGGTTTTTAAATCTGAGTTGTAATTTTTGATCTGATTTTAACTTGTTGTACCACAATTGATTTGGAAAATTAATGGGAATTAGTTTGATTTGATTCGATCCTCTTTCTATTCTTGATTCCGCGCAGGTTAGGGTTTGGGGAACTTGGGGAAGGGGACGACCCAATGGGTCAACTATTTGACCGTACAAAAATAAAAATAAAATAGACAATAATAAAAAAATCGAATAATACCCTTACTAACTTAATAAAAGAAAATACAAATAATAACATAGTAAACACGACTACCCCTTCCTAATTAACATAATAATAATGATTAACAACATATACTTAAACAAAATTCCTAACTAATAATTAAAGATAAAAATACTTACCTTTTAAATCTTAATTACTTAATTCTAATGAGCAAAAAGTAAATAATAAGTACTAAAAACTCTAAAATAAAATCCCAATGAACTCCAAAAGAAAATCTTTACCTCCTAATATTATTAACATAATTAACCATAAAACAATTTTTTATTATTATCTATTTTATTAAACTAAAAATTTTATTTCTAACCAAATATAAAACCCTTTCTACAAAACCAATCCCAAAATGGGCCTAAAAATGCCAACAAATCCAACAGCCCAAAGGCACCTAAACGACACCCTCTGCTAACACAAAAAACCAAAAGAAGAAAAAAAAACTTTGGTCAAAATTTAGGGTACTACATGTTTCATTATATGTCAACCTCACTGTAACTCTTGTTTACAAGATGTTACTCTTCCCCTTCCTTCCAAAGGAAAAGTCTCTCTATTGACCTCATAGTCATAGATAGCTCATCACCCTCATTGACCTCATAGTCATAGGATTCTCTATTGACCTCACAGCTATAGAGCCATTCTCCAACCTAGACCTCATAGTCATAGGTAACCCTTGCCCTCTATTGACCTCATAGTCATAGAAAAGTCTCTCTATTGACCTCATAGTCATAGAAAGCTCATTACCATCTTTGACCTCATAGTCATTGGTAACTCTTTCCCTTGACCTCATAGTCATAAGATGTTCACCTTGACCTCATAGTCATAGGTAAGGTTTGACCTCATAGTCATAGCCCTCTCTTAACCTTGACCTCATAGTCATAGGCAAGCTTTGACCTCATAGTCATAGCCACTCTTCCTTGACCTCATAGTCATAGGATTCCCTCTTGACCTCATAGTCATAGGACTCCCTCTTGGCCTCATAGTCATAGAGACATTTCTTCCTAGACCTCATAGTCATAGGTAGCCCTTGACCTCATAGTCATAGGCAAGCTTTGACCTCATAGTCATAGCCATCCTCAATTGACCTCATAGTCATGGAAAAGTCTCTCTATTGACCTCAAAGTCATAGATATCTCATTACCTTCCTTTGACCTCATAGTCATAGAGCCATCTTTAACCTTTGACCTCATAGTCATAGAGCCATCTTTAACCTTTGACCTCATAGTCATAGGTTGCCCTTGGCCTCATAGTCATCCTCTATTGACCTCATAGTCACTAAAAGTCTCTCTATTGACCTCATAGTCATAGAAAGCTCATTCTCATCTTGGCTTCATAGCCGTCTTACCTTTTACCTCATAGTCATAGGATATCACCTTGACCTCATAGTCATAGGTAGCCCTCGACCTCATAGTCATATGCAAGCTTTGACCTCATAGTCATAGCCACCCTCCACTGACCTCATAGTCATGGAAAAATCCTCCATCGACCTCATAGTCATAGAAAAGTCTCTCTATTGACCTCAAAGTCATAGATAGCTCATTATTATCCCTTGACCTCATAGTCATAGGACTCCCTCTTGACCTCATAGTCATAGAGACACTTCTTTCTTGACCTCATAGTCATGGCCACCCTTCCTTGACCTCATAGTCATAGGATTACCTCTTGACCTCATAGTCATAGAGATACCTCATTCCCATTTGACCTCATAGTCATAGGATCTCATCTTGGCCTCATAGCCATCTTCCAACCTTGACCTCATAGTCATAGGATATCACCTTGGCCTCATAGCCATCTTCCAGCCTTGACCTCATAGTCATAAAAAGTCTCTCTATTGACCTCATAGTCATAGAAAGCTCATCATCATCTTGGCCTTATAGCCATCTTCCCTCTTGGCCTCATAGCCATTCATTCACCCATCATAACTTATACTTAGAGAGTTTCTTAAACTCTATATGAGCTCATACTCATTCCCCTTGGAACTTTGGCCATAGTCAATGGTTCCTCCTTCACCCTTAGTTAGGTGAACTACGGTTGCTCTGATTCTTTAGTCAAATACGTAGGCACAAGATGCGACGTCTTGGCAAGCAAACTTAGTGTACATACCCTTAGGTCTTTACCTTCACCTTAGCATTTCCTTTAACAAGCAAACATAATATAACACAAATTAAACAAGAGGTTCCTGTAGAGTACTACAGATACGTATGGTGCTAATACCTTCCCTTATTATAACCAACCCCCGAACCTTAGATCTCCCCCCTTTAGGTTTTCTCGATCTTGACCTTTTCCTTTGGATAAATCAAAGTCGGTGGTGAATTTAAAGAAATGTGATTCAAGTTAATTAATATCTTGTTATCTGATTCTCACCGCAACAGACTGCTATAGAAGAAGCTCAAGATATAACTACTATGAAAGTAGATGAGCTTATGGGATCACTCCAAACTTTTGAGATGACCATTAGTGAAAAGGATGAAAAGAAGAAAAATATCGCCTTGGTAACCAACCAAGAAGAGGGTGACTCCAATGAGGATTTGTCCAAAGCAGTAGGGTTTCTTGAGAAACAGTATCATCAACTTGTGAAGAAAATAGATGAGAAGTCTAAGACCAATGTCAAGGCTCAAACTTCCGACATCTATAGACCGAGAACCTTTGGAAGAAGACCTAGCTATGATAGGAAACCAAACAGTGGAAAGGGAATTCAATGCTTCGAGTGTGGGGGGGTTTGGACACACAAGAGGTGAATGTCTTACCTTTCACAAGAAGGAGAAAAAGGGTCTAACCACCTCTTGGTCTGAGGATGACTCCTCAAGTGATGGAGAGTCTGCTAAAAAGATGTCTGCAATGACTGGAGTTTATGACTCTGACAAGGAATCAGAAACTGGATACCTCAACCCTGGTAATCTTGCTGAATTATGTCAATTAGGATAAGATTAGCAGAATCTTATTTCCCAACTTTGTGATGAAAGACTAAATCATTTGGAGATGATCTCTGATCTAGAGAATGAAGTGGTATTGCTAAACTCCAAACTCAACAACACGACCAAGTACATAAGGATGATGAACAATAGCTCTGATATGCTAGATGAAATCCTTATATCAGGAAGAAATGCTGGAAGTGGAAGAGGTCTCGGATACAATGATCAGGTTGAAGTCAAAGGACAGAGGAAAAAAGGGAACTCGGCCCATGTGATGTCAAGAAAAATGTCTCAACATCATCAAAGGCCTCAGAACAATGCTCCAGGAAAACATAAATAGGACAAGTAGTGCTATTACTGTGGGAAGCTCGGTCACATAAAGGCTCACTGCTATAAGTTAAATGGTTATCCACAATCATCAACATGATCCAGAAGAAGAAAGAAAGTTCCGAAAGGAAAAAAAGAAGTGGACCCCTAAGGATTAAACTGTAGCCTTCATAGCTCATACATCCTTGAGAGCCTCTGCCAAAGAAGACTGGTGCTTTGACAGTGGCTGCTCCAGACACATGACAGGTGTCAAAAAGTTCTTGGTTGACATCAAACCTCATTCTGCTGGTCATGTCACCTTTGGAGATGGCTCTAAAGGGGAGATAAAAGGTGTTGGTAAGTTGAAATATGATGGTCAGCCCAGCCTTGATAGGGTCTTGTATTTCAAAGGATTGACTGCAAATATAATAAGCATTAGTCAGCTATGTAATCAAGGTCTTAAGGTCAACTTTTCTGAATCTGAGTGCCTAGTCACAAACGATAAAGAGGAACTTATCATGAAAGGTACCAGATCTAAGGATAACTGTTACTTATGGGCTCCTCATGAAACCAAGTGTTCTTCTACCTGCCTAGTCACAGGGGAAGATGAAGTGAAGATATGGCATCAGAAACTTGGTCATTTGCACTTAAAAGGAATGAAAGAAGTCATATCCAAGGAGGCAGACAGAGGGACCCCTAATCTGAAGATAGATGTAGACAAGATCTGTGGGGAATGCCAGATTGGCAAACAAAACTGAATGTCACATAAAAGGCTTCAACATCAGACCACCTCAAAAAATTTAGAGCTTCTCTATATGGACTTAATAGGACCTATGCAGGTTGAAAGCCTTGGTGGAAAAAGGTATGCATATGTTGTTGTAGATGATTTCTCTATATACACTTGGGTGTATTTTATCAAAGAGAAGTCAGAAGTATTTGAAGTTTTCAAAGGATTATGTCAGAAACTTCAAATAGAAAAGGACTGTGGGATTGTTAGAATCAGAAGCGACCATGGAAAAGAGTTTGAGAACAGTAAGTTTAATGAGTTTTGCTCCTTAGAAGGAATCAGTCATGAGTTCTCGTCACCCATCACTCCTCAATAGAATGGTGAGGTTTAGAGAACGAATAGAACTATTCAAGAATGCGTCAGGGTCATGCTTCATGCAAAAAAACTTCCCTAACACTTTTGGACTGAAGCAATGAACACAACTTGCTACATCTTAAATAGAGTAAACATCAGGTCTGGAACATCTGCCACACTGTATGAATTATGGAAAGGGAGAAAGCCAACTGTGAAATACTTCTATGTCTTTGGAAGCAAATGCTACATTCTTGCAGATCGTAAGTGGAGAAGAAAGATGGATCCCAAGAGTGAAGAAGGAATTTTTCTAGGATACTCTACAAATAGTAAGGCATACCGCGTCTACAATTCAAGAACTCAAGTGGTGCTGGAGCCCATAAATGTTGTAGTTGATGACTCACCCATGGAAGTTGAAGGTACAAATGATATTGGAGCATTCTTTCCTATGGAGGAGGAAGATGTCACAGAGAATGTTGAAACACCTCAAGACAACCCTGAAGGTGTTGCAATACTCAACAATGACAATCATGAACCTACTATGACTGAGCAGGTTGACAAGGGACCCTCCATCAGAATTAAGAAATATCACCCTAAGGAACTCATAATAGGGGATCCAAATGGAGGAAGGATGGCCAGATTTCGAGATGTTGTTGGAAGTGCCTATTTTGTGTCAAAGATGGAACCCAAAAATGTCAAGGAAGCCTTGACAGATGAATTCTGGATTAATGCTATGCAAGAAGAGCTATGGTAGTTCAAGAGACATGAGGTTTGGGATCTTGTACCCAGACCAGAAGGATCAAATGTGATTGGAACAAAATGGGTGTTCAAGAATAAGTCTGATGAACATGGTGTTGTCATTAGAAACAAAGCCAAACTTGTTGCGCAAGGGTACACTCAGATAGAGGTCGTGGACTTTGATGAAACGTTTGCTCCCGTAGCTAGACTGGAATCTGTGAGGCTGCTTGTTGGAATAGCATGTCTGCTGAAATTCAAGCTTTTTCAAATGGATGTCAATAGTGCTTTTCTAAATGGATATCTCAATGAAGAAGTCTATGTGGAACAACCCAAAGGTTTTGTTGATCCAACATTTCCTGATCATATTTATAAGCTGAAGAAAACCTTATATGGGTTGAAACAAGTTTCAAGGGCCTGGTATGAAAGACTAACTGACTTCCTTGTTACAAATGGTTACAGAAATGGAGGAATTGATAAAACTCTATTTATCAGAGAAAGGGAAGGCAATCTTATGATAGCTAAAGTTTATGTTGATGATATCGTTTTTGGAGGAATGTCAGAAGAGATGGTACAACATTTGTTAAACAAATGCAATCTGAGTTTGAAATGAGTCTAGTTGGAGAGTTAACTTACTTCCTTGGTCTCCAAGTCAAACGAATGGATGATTCTATATTTCTCTGTCAAGGGAAATATGCCAAGAATATTGTTAAAAAGTTTGGCTTGGAAAATGCAAAACACAAAAAGACTCCAGCTCCTACTCATTTGAAACTGTCTAGAGACGAGAAAGGAGTAAGTGTTGATCAAAGTCTTTATAGAAGCATGATTTAGAGTCTTTTATACCTGACAGCTAGCAGACCTGATATAACATTTGTAGTAGGAGTCTGTGCTTGGTATCAGGCTGAACCCAAAGTTAGCCATATTAATCAAGTCAAGAGAATTCTGAAGTATGTAAATTGTACATGTGACTATGGACTACTCTATACACACAGCTCTGACTCTGTATTAATAGGATACTCTGATGCTGACTGGGCTGGAAATGCAGACGATAGAAAAATCACCTCTGGTGGGTGTTTCTTTCTAGGGAATAATTTAATCTCCTGGTTTAGTAAAAAGCAAAATTTTGTCTCCTTTTCTACTGCGGAAGCTGAATATATTGCAGCAAGAAGAAACTGTTCTCAAATGATGTGGATGAAACAAATGTTGACTGAATATAATGTTACACAAGATGTTATGACACTCTTCTGTGACAACTTGAGTACAATAAATATTTTAAAGAATCTCATTCGACATAGCCGAACTAAACACATTGATATCAGACACCACTTCATTCGAGACCTTGTGGAAGACAAAATCATAACTCTAGAGCATGTTGCCACAGAAAATCAACTAGCTGACATTTTTACTAAAGCTTTGGATGTAAATCAATTTGAAGTTTTGAGAGGCAAGTGTAGCGCGGTTTTTGTGGTTTTGAATCACTATCGCTTTGGGGTGCTACAGTTCGATTCATTTTTTATCTTGTGAAGCTGATCAAGGAAGGGAAATAGATGTCTCTAATTAACCCTGCTTACATACTGAGTTTAAACAAATGACTGTTGATTTACAGATGCTATCAAAATCGTGGGTCTCTCTTAGGTTATTTGGCTTAAGAATAGAGTGTCTTGAAGGTTCATGAGGCTTTTGGGAAGGTACTATATCTAAAACTTTTTTGATTGATGTATGAAGGTACTGGACCTTGAGTTTTTGATTTGTATGCTCGCTAAGATTTCACAATCTTATGCCTACGTATTCCCGTTTGAATGAAACAGGGAAATCAGAGAAATCGTAGTTCCTCCTATTCTAAGGGAGGAAAAAGATGTTTTGGTGTCTTGTTCAAAGCCCAAGATTGAAGCTAAAAGGGTATTTGTGTCTTGTTCAAAGCCCAAGATTGAAGCTTAAAGGGTAATTGAAAGGGAATTTGTCATCTCTAAAGAGAGATTGTGGACTTTTGTGTGCCTTGATCAAAGCACAAGGTTGATGCTAAAAGGTTGATTGACTCCACTAGGGAAGTCCTTATACAAAGCCTAAGAGGAGGCTAGAAGCGACTGAGTCAACAAGAGAGTGTTTTATCTGTCTTGTACAAAGCCCAAGATTGAGGCTAAAAAGAGACTGACTCTTTGGGGATATCCTTATACAAAGCTAAAGAGGAGGCTAAAAGTTCGACTCGGCGAGAGAGTGTTATCAGTCTTGTACAACGCCCAAGATTGAGGCTAAAAGAGATTTTGACTCCGCTGGGGAGGGTTTGTATGCGTCTTGTACAAAGCCCAAGATTGAGGCTGAAATGAGTTTGTCTCAATAAGAGAGTGCTTTTATATGTCTTGTACAAAGCCCAAGACGGAGGCTAAAAGAGTTGACTCAACAAGAGAGTCTTGCAAAGGTGATTGACCCAACAAGAGAGTCTAAAAGTTGACTGACTCAACAAGAGAGTCTTTTAGACTTAACAAGAGAGTGATTTGCTGTCTCGTACGAAGCCCGAGATTGAGGCTAAAAGGAAATTGACCCAACAAGGGAATCTTTTATACTCAATAAGAGAGTGATTTGATGTCTCATACGAAGCCCGAGATTGAGGCTAAAAGGAGATTGACCCAAAAAGAGGGTCTTAAAAAAGTGATGGACTCAACAAAAGAGTCTGAAAAGGTTAGCCCCGCTAGGGGGAGAATTATTGTACACAGCCCGAGAGGAGGCTGACTGTGTTGAGGAAAAATCATTATACAAAGCCTAAGAGGAGGCTATCTTACTGCTGAGGATTAGATCCATAGACAGGCCCAAGGGTGGGGAACTCTCATGAGAGAGACTGGGTTTCTACTGGAGATTTATCCAGAGTGATCGGTGTTTCTTCCTATGTTTGAAAGGAACTTGAGAATGTCTTTGAGACTCAAATGGGGTTTAGACTGTCCAAGTCTACTGGTGTTGAAGAGTTTTATCTTTTGTAGGATGCCCAAAAGAGGGCAAGGGCTTTAAGGGATGAGAATCAACCCTAAAGTGGTCTGAGGTTTGACACTGGAAAGACTACTTTAGCAAAGGATGACTAAGTTCTGTCTTATACCTTTAAGAGGTCGTTAGGATCCTTGTATTAAGCCCAAGAGAAGGCATGAGAACTTCTAAGAAGTCGAAGGGTCCTTGTACAAAGCCTAAGAGGAGGCGGGGATGCTTTTAGGAAGCCTGTGGGTCCCCAAACCAAGAGAAGTTCAAGAAATGCAATTCACAGAGAAGAGATCATTCCAGGAAAGTTCGAGGGTTTAGAAGAAACTCAAGAGATGCTATTCACGGAGAATAGATCTGTGAGAGCAAGAGTTGTCTCTACAAGTCAATCTATGTTTTGATGATAACAACACGTATTTGTGAAAGAACCATTTTATGTTCTAACGTGTGTTGTGTGCAGATCATAATTATAGAAAATATCAAATCCAACAAGCACCAGCCAGATGAGTGTAATTGATAATATGCGAAGTTACTATGTGTGACACAAGTCGCAAGAAGCAAGAACGCTTCTGTATCTGATCGTGATCAGTCAAATCCAAGGATGCCGATATTTCTGATGCAATGCTCTTGTAGATGCTCTCTGAAAGTGGTCGAGATTCTGAAGATTGCGAAGCTTCTGAAGAAGAGAACCGAAGTGCTAAAGACTCTCATGACTTGAAGTTCTGAAGGCGGAAGGCTCTGAAGACCAAGTGCAGAAAGACTCTGAAGACTTATGTGTTCTGAAGATTAAGGTTCTGAAGATCAAGTATTGAAGACTCTGAAGACAGATTCCTAATGGACAAGTTCTGAAGTTTCGGAAGACTTCAAGAAGTAAAGGATAACGTGCTTAAAGACAAGTGTTGAAGTTCTGAAGACTGATTCCTAATGGACTTCTTCAAATAACTGAAGACTTGACGTATCAGATATCTTGATAAGAAGACTCTACTCATGCTTCATTAATTTACCATCAGAAGCCTCTGAAGTTCTGAAGTCACATGTTACCGTTGTGAGTAACTGTACACGGCGCCCAAGAAAGATATATCTCATCACTTCTCCCACAGCAAAAAGGAGATGTGTCAGTACAGCTAATTATTACACAACGTCTCTTTTCCAAATAGCCAACAGTATTTCAAACAACTATATTTCTACTGGGCTATTTAAAGGAAAGAGTTCTCGCTTCTGAAGGTATCGATTCATTCCATCAAAGGTGAATTGATCAAGTCATTGTGTGAAGATAGTAATAACGATGAGTTCTCGTTGTAACACTTAGAATATCCAAAGCTATCACTATTTACACATGGCCATTGTTGTTGAAGCTCAAAGATCATCAATCAACACAATAACAATGAATTGGTACAGAAGCTGTTGATGAAGAAGACAACATTTCAAATCAGTCAAGTCATCAACCTACCTTCTCGTCAGCGCTACATTGAAGATCTGAAGCAAGGAGTTGTTGCTCAAAGCTTGCTCACCCAAGAAGACGAAGAAGACGAAGATCTACAAGATTTCAACAACTGTCAAATCATTATACATCTTTGTAGTTTCTTAGGATAGCAAGGAGCTGTTGCTCACGTCTTGCTTGAACACGTATGTGTTCTTTGTACTTAAACTTAGGAGTAATCTGCTTGTTAAGAAGCATTTTTGTAATCTCCTGTAAAACTGATTCTTGGTGAATTAGGATTCCTTGAGTGGTCAGTGTGGCCGGAGACTCGAGAAGACAATGGCGAGATGTCATTGTGGGAAAAGCCTGAAATAGGGTCAGTAGCGTTATATTCATTACGATGAATCCCTGAACGTCTAGATGTGAAAGCCTAGCAGTAGATCTTGCAAGATTGGAACCTGCAGGTCAATGTTCATTATATTCATTAAGTTGAATCCCTGAACGGTTCATTGTATGTTAGTCACAGTGCGACTGTGCAAGTGGTTAGTCACCGGTTGTTGCCCGTGCATCTGTAATCGAGATTGATTATAGTGGATTAAGACCTTGTGTTTAAGGCGAAATCACCTGAGGAGGGTGGACTGGATTAGCCTTTGTGGTGAACCAGGATATATCGTGTGTTCTTTACTCTTATACTTAATGTATTTATTTATGTGCTATATCGAGTATCAGAACCTTACACAAGCAAGTCAGAACCTTGCAACTATGATAAGCTTCCGCTCTGCAAGTTCTTAATGTTATGCATAATGTTCAGACTCTTGATGGTTCTCATGCTTCATGCATTGCAAGTCTGAATGTAACTTCGTTAGTTAGAGTCTCCCAACGAACTCTGATGTTATCCTAATTGCTTTAACGACAAGAACCGGAAAGTTGTTAAAAAGAGTAAATACACAATTCAACCCCCCCCCCCCCCCCTTTCTTGTGTCTTTCTCGCACCTTCAAGATCAACTCTGGGGAGTAGAATTTCTTTGACAATTTCTAGGAGTGACAGTCTGAGAAAAGGTTCACCGAGAATACTGCCTTTCTCTTTGTTCCATATTGTTTAACCCCAAGAGAAGGGAAGATTGTATCTGGAATCCTATGGGGATCTAGTTTTGTTTGTATTTAAGAGTGACCAACAGGGCTTTACCTAGTTCTAGACCTAGTTGTCGGGGAAAACTCTAAATAACTATACTAGTATATATATAATTGATAGACACGTATTTAAAAGGATATGAAAGGAGACTAACCATGCGCAGCTTCCCACAATACAGTTATATATACATGACATGTATTTAAAGGAATGAAATAAGACTAACCATGCGTCGCTTCCCACAATACAGTTATGTATATGAAAACATATAAAAGAAAGCGGATAAACACTTACCTGTTGTAGAGCTTCCATGTTGTTTTCTTAGTTGTTCAACAAAGAAATTAAAGAAAGTTTTGATAGCAACTATACATTTGGATTCAAAATCAAAGGAGAAAGTATTTTGAACAGAGATCGGGGATTACAGCTCAGGGAGAGGCCCAAATTTTAACAATGATGGCACTGTTGTTTTGAATATCGTATCGGGACTTATACAACGACTGAGGCCCAAAAAGTTTTGGTCAAAAGGGGATTGGGTATTACACTCTATTAGAGGCCCAAAGAGTTTGAGAATGAGTAAAGATGGGTCTTATAGCTCAAGGAGAAGCCCAATTGATTTTGTTAAAAAGGCGACGATCGCGCCGAACGTTTAAAAATATACAGATGGACTTATACAATGTGTGAAGCCCAAAAGGTATTATTTACAAAGGGGTTGGGTCTTACACTCTATTAGAGGCCCAAAATATTTTTTAATAAAAGGAATGAGACTTATAGCTCGAGGAGAGGCCCAGATGATTATTTGTTTGAAAAATGGCGATCGTGCCGAGGTTTGAAAACACAGTGGGTCTTATACGATGACCGAGACCCAAATTATTTTGGTTTTCAAAAGGGGTTGGGTCTTACACTCAATTAGAGGCCCAAAAGTGTTTTTAAGAAAAGAAATGGGTCTTATAGCTCAAGGAGAGGCCCAGGTTATTTGATTTTGAACTGGCGATCGCGCCGAGGTTTTTGAAAATGCAGTGGGACTTATACAATGTCTGAGGCCCAAAAAGTTTTTGGTTAAAAAGGGATTGGGTCTTACACTCTATTAAAGGCACAAAAGTGTTTGAAAAAGATTTGTTAGGGTGAAACTCAAAGAAACCCTAATTTCATTTTCTTTTAAAAGTAATCCTTTTAATAAAATGAATAAAAATGACAAAAATACCAAATAAGTCTAAATAAACTACTTGTGATTTTTTATTAAGATTTTAAAAAGGAGGTTTTAATCACAAGATGATTTAGGACTCATTTGATCTTGATTTTCAAGATGAATATTCATTTTTGAAAGGCTTAAAAACAATAAAAATGAATTTATTTACAAAAATATCAACTATATTAAATAACTAATATAAATTTGATTTTTTTGTGGAATAAAATATTTTAACATTTTTGTGATTTTTTGCAAAAAGAACCAATAAAAAATAATTAAAAGTGAGAGAGAAATTAATTTTCCAAATCATTAAAAATAATATGAAAAATATTAAAAAAGGAAAACAGTGGTAAAAAAAGGTCTGGGGCGAGGGGGATTCGAACCCCAGACCTTCCACTCGCTCAATACACACAAACCAACTGATCAACCACTGGGGCGCAATGCCAAGTCAAATATAGTATGGCAAATGAAAAATATAGAGAGAACTTGGTTTTAAAACCTGAAGAATGGGGCCATGGCCATCTTCTTCCTTGGGCCAGATGCGTGAAGCTCTCTATCTCACTCGTTTCTCAACCATTTGACATGATTCAAACACCAAATTCATGCGTTTTTTAACAAGGAACATGATGGCAATATTTAATTTCATTTATTTTCAGTGTGTAGCAAGTTACATTAACATGAATGTATAAACCCTAATTTTGCAAAAGCAATCGTGCAGACATGTTTGTGTTATGGCCAAATTTTTAGAGGGGAAACACTCAACATATGATGATAAGCAATTGGCAAAAGTATCATGCGAGGAAATATGCATGAATCATGTTATGAGAGTTTGAGGCTTACCTTGCTGCAAGAAGAATTGGAACTCTGCACAAAGTGTATTCCAGAAGTACTTTGATGAGCCCTACAGCTTCACTGGATGTTACGGAGTGGATATCAACCTTTGGAACTCTTTGAAACTCCTTAGATCAAATTGTGGTATCCCAACTACATAATGGCTAGGTTGAAGAGTGAAATTTTGATGGAGGTGTTTCAGAAGTGGTTTAGGTGTTTGGACAACTTCTATACATCATATGTGATGTGTTAGAAGTGATGGTTTGAGTTGCTTGGCTATGCAACTCAAAACCCGATAGTACTTGCTCAAAAACAAAGAAATTTCGCACTTCAGGAGAGAATGAGAGAAAGTAATGTTGTAGGCTGCTTTGGCGTAGTCTGAATAATCAGTTGGGACCTTTATTTATAGTGGATCAACTCTTGTCTTGGAGGAATAGTGAATGGCTGCTGGATCAGATCACATTCAATTGGTTTGGCTTGGTGGCATTTCTTCTCATGCAAGGCAAACTAGCCTCTCCCAAGAGCAGGGCTATGTCTTAACCAAATCCACATTCTTCAGATGTTTTAATTGTTTTTTAAGTGAGCATCTTGACTGACTAGAGTGGCTTTGTTGAAAGTGCACTATTTCGCATAAATGCCTTTGAATTCAAGGCATATATGCCAAAATGCATTAATCTTAAGTTGGAAGATCCCTTGGCTTTTTGACTCAGCTTTACAAGTTCGATAAGTTAGATTAGGATCAGATTAGATGAATGTGGCATAGGGATCATTGGTCTTGACTCAGAAATCATGTAAAGCAAGCAAACATGCAAACTGGTTTTTCCAAAACAGTTGCAGCAGTATGAATTTGAGCTGCTATATCTCTTGATTTCCATGGAGTTTTTTCATGCTGATGGAACCTTTGAATTGCTAGCAATATGCACAACAAATTTGGTGTTTACACCTTGAATTGATTCATCTTGCAACTGTGTGAAAAAGTGCCCCAAGTTTTGGTGTTTCACTTGAAATCTTCCTTGGGCAGAATTTTTCTAAGGGTTGGAAAAAGATGCATTTTCATGTTTTTAGTGATTTTGATCCAATCATAACTTGAAATCTCTGAGGAATTGGAATGAGGTGTAGTTGACACTTTTGAAGTATGCCATGAGAGCTACAAATCCAACTTTGGACCATCCAAAATGGTTGCTTGGATCTCAAGTTATGGTCCTTGGAAGTTGGTACCTTACCCACTTTGTTCCATAACTTAGAAAAATTCTAAGTTTTTTATGGTTACCCCTTTTACAAGTTAACTCACTATACTTGATTTTTCTTGATGAATGATAATTCAAATCACAAATTAACATTGTATTAGGGTTAAGGAACCTTGGTTGACAAAAAAATCAAAAAGTCAAACTTTGACTTTTTTGTACAATTGACTTTTTCAACAGATGAATTTTAAACTGTGCAATCCTCTATGAAATCAAGTCCTTGACCTAAATCAAACTTAATGGATATATTCCATAGGTGTTGTAGGGTGTATTGAACCATGTCCCAAGGTTTGGGAGCATGTCCTGGTCAAAAATCAAAGGTCCAGTTGACTTTTTCCTCAAAACCCTAATTGTGGTCCAGATGAAATTGAAACTTGTGCATCAAGCTTCTTGGATCAATACATTGGTGCAAATGGATCATTGTGATGTGTTTAAGACCCTTAAATCATGTCTTGAGGTCTTGGCTCATGTTTTGTCCCAAAAGTCAACTTAGGGGTGAATTAGGTCAAGAAACCCTAATTCCTGATATTTTGGTGAATGCATCCCCTAAGGTAAAATTGACTTGATGATTGGGTCCATGAGGTCCCTTAGAGTATCTAGGGTTAGACTTTGAAGCATTGGCTCATGCCCAGAGGAAAAATTCCATCTGGAGGCCTCAGTCGACCCAAACCCTAATTTGGTGACACTGGCGATCTGGAGGCTTTATACACTTGGAATGTTGCAACTTTGTGCTTGATTCCTGTTGTGGGAGTCCTCTTGATCCTTTATGGATGTTTGAGAGGTTAGACAAGTTGAAGATCATGTCATTTCTTGATTGATCCTTTGTCTAAGAGCTCTGAGAGGGCTTGAAACCCTAATCCTTGATTGTAGTGAATGCTCAACAATTCCTTGAGGAGGTTGATGAGGCATGAAGGTACATCCATATTGTGATGATGATTTGCACAATGATGGGAAATCTTAGTGGTCAAAATTTGGGGTATGACAGATGCCCCTATTTAATCTTCTTGGACCCGAAGGTGTGAATGGCGAAGGTATTCGGGCATTCGAGGTGCAAGATGATTAAATATCAGAATACCCGAAATTTTGACAGTGGTTATGAATGGTAGTTTACGCATTCATCTTCTTTTGCTAAGCGTTGATACTTAGAAAAGGTAAAACTTCCCCTCGATCCTAGTTTCCTACCAAGGAACTGGTCTCAACTTCTAAAATAAACTTCCCCTCGATCCTGGTTTCCTATCAAGGAACTGGTCTCAGTTTCTGAAATAAACTTCCCCTCGATCCTGGTTTTCAGCCAGAGACCTGGTCTCAGTTTCTTTTGTCAATAAACTTTCTTTACAAGGGAAGTTGTTCATAGTAGTTTTTCCTCAAACTTCTCGCCGAATTTTCCTGGGGAGATGCCATTTTATGGAAAAAGTTTGGATGTCAGACTTGCTGGGGAACCCATTGGTCTGAAATGTAGAGGTGTTCAAACTTCTCTGTTGGAGACGCCATTTGCTGACTCTACTGGGGAAAACAAGTCTCTTGAGAGACTGCTTTCGCTTGGGGGTATTACATCATACTTTTCTTCGAGACCTTCTCGGAGAAATGCCATACAATGTACCCCAATTTTGAGGTGCTGATGACTTCAGTGACATTGATTTTCTAGAGAGAAGAACCATTGTGTTGCTGAGAGTCTTTAGTTGCGAGGCTCTCTCTGGGATTTTCCTTAATCCGAGAAAGCAAATATGTCATCTTCAATGGAGAAGAGTGACGTTCGTCGAGGGTCTCTCTGTCTTTCAGGGGTTCAAGTTATCAAAGTGGTTGAAGACCGTCTCTAATCTAGAGATAAACTGGAGAGAGATTGTTCAGACGCAACAATTCCTGATAAGGAAAGAACTGACAACTCGAGTGACAAGAGGACATTTATCACTAGGGGATAAGACCGACTAGAGTGATAGTGATGCAATATGAATATGAATGTAAATTAATAATGCATGATGTATGTATGTATATGCTGGCAAAACTGACGCGACATATAGACTAGTGAATGAACACGACTGGATACTCGGCCACTGCGGGGGACGAAGAAATACCATTAGTTCAAGATAGCAATTTTGCCTTGCTTAGGAGAGAGATGGTCCCTGCAGGGAACACCATTGGTCGGGCTTAGGAGATAAGAACTCGGTCGGGGGTGTCAGATGAAACACGGTCTCTGACACAGTTGATCCCTCGTTCAGGTGTACTGATTTAGAAGAAGTACTTTGATTATGCACTTTGAAGCTCGATTACTTTTAGAGAAGTGATCGATGTTCTTTCGATGTTCAACAGTCAAAAGAAATTGCCATCTTTATTTTAAAAGCAGAAAAATTTGACAAATAAATTCATTTTTGTTTTATTTCAAGAAACTTTGATCATATTAAAATGTCGTTTTGTAAAGCTAAAACAAATAAGAATTGCAAACAAAAGCACTAGGGCTCAAATTTTATTGATATGATAGAAATCAGCCAAACGCGTGATTCCATGGAGTATTTACAAAGTTTAGAAAATGGTAATTTAATGGAAAATGGCTACATTGAAACATAATGACCGTTATCCTTCTACCAACTTTGAATTCTGGACATCCCGAGCTTCTGTCGAAGATGACCTTGACTGGAGTCTCTTCTGATGAATGGCATGACTGCTGTTGGAGGATTTACCCCTTTGTTGGACGTAGATACTTGCCATTATCCCTAACTTTTGCCTGGATTGTACTTTGAGATTTCCAATCCATCGGGATGATTTTTGATTATGTCTCTAATTTTTGCCTAGACCTCCCTTTCGGGTTTTCAATCCACCGAGACGTTTTTTTTTATTTAGGCGAAGTATTTCTTGACTACATCAACATTTGTGGGGTAGGTAAATTCTTCTCCATCCATGGTTGCGAGTCTCAAGGCGCCGCCTGAGAAGGCTTTCTTGACCACATAAGGGCCGTTATAATTCGGAGTCCATTTGCCCCGGGAATCAGTGAGAAATGATTGTATCTTCTTGAGCACGAGGTCTCCTTTTCGGAAGACGCGGGGTCGGATCTTTTTTTTATCAAACGTCTTCCTCATTCTTTGCTGATACAACTGACCATGGCATAGTGCCGATATTCGCTTTTCTTTGATCAGATTCAGTTCATCGTGTCGACTTTGACACCACTCAGCTTCTGTTAACCTGGCTTCCATCAATACCCAGTTTGATGGGATCTCTACTTCTATGGGAAGCACTGCCTCCATGCCATATACTAGAGAGAAAGGGGTTGCCCCCGTTGAAGTGCGGACAGATGTGTGATAACCGTGAAGAGCAAAGGGTAGCATTTCGTGCCAGTCTTTGTAGGTTACAACCATCTTTTGAACAATTTTCTTGATGTTCTTGTTAGCCGCTTCTACCGCGCTGTTCATCTTGGGTCGGTAGGGAGATGAGTTATGGTGTTCGATCTTGAACTCAGCGCACAACTATTTCATCATCTTATTGTTCAAGTTAGATCCATTATCAGTAATGATCAGGTTTGGAACACCATAACGGCAGATGATATTGTTTTTGATAAATCAGACCACCACTTGTCTGGTTACATTGGGGTATGACGCTGCTTCGACCCACTTGGTGAAGTAATCAATGGCTACTAGGATGAACCGATGTCCGTTTGAAGCTTTGGGTTCGATCATGCCAATCATGTCGATTCCCCATATGGAAAAAAGCCATGGGGAAGAGAGAACTTTGAGATGTGTTGGCGGTACATGGATTTTTTCTGAGCATATCTGACACTTGTGACACTTCCTCATGTACTTGTAGTAATCGGATTCCATGGTCAATCAGTAGTACCCTGCTCTCAGAATTTTTCTCGCCATTGTGTGTCCGTTGGCATGAGTGCCAAAGGATCCTTCGTGAATTTATTTTATCAACATGTTTGCCTCTGGTCTGTATACACATCGTAGCAAGACCATGTCAAAGTTTCTCTTATAAAGTGTATCACCGCTAAGGAAGAAGCTGCCAGCCAGCCTTCTGAGGGTATTTCTGTCCTTTTTGGATGCCCCAGGTGGGTACTCTTGTTTCTGAAGGAAGCATTTTATATCGTGATACCAAGTTTTATCGTCTATGACTACTTCGATTGTGAAAATGTAAGGGGGCCGTTCAAGGCGCATTATATCGATCTTAGGTAGGTCATTCCATTGACCTACACTAATCATGGAAGAGAGAGTGGTTAATGCATCAGCCATGTGATTCTCCTCACGAGGGATATGGTGAAACTCGATTCGGTTGAATAATGGTAACAACCTTCTCGCATAATATTTATAAGGAATCAATCCTGATTGGTATGTGTTCCAATCTCCTTTGATCTGATTGATAACCAGGGCTAAATCGCCACATACATCCAAGTTCTTGATTCTTAAGTCGATCGCTTCTTCGAGGCCCATGATGCAAGCTTCGTATTCGGCCTCGTTGTTTGTACACTTGAATGTCAGTCTGGCGGTGAAAGGAATATGGGTACCCTGAGGTGTTATGATGATTTCCCCAATTCCGTTTCCATAATGGTTGACAGCTCCGTCAAAGATTAGTCCCCATTGGGAACCTGGTTCTGGCCCTTTACTGGGTAGCGGTTCATCGCAATCTTTCATTTTTAGATACATGACATCTTCGTCTGGGAATTCAAACCCGAATGATTCCTGATCGTCAATCGGTTGATGAGCCAAATGATCGGCTAAAACACTTCCTTTTACGGCTTTTTGAGCGTGGTACTCGATGTCGTATTCTGATAACAACATCTGCCAACGGGCAATCCTTCCTGTGAGAGCAGGTTTTTCAAAGACATACTTGATTGGATCTATTTTGGAGGTTAACCAAGTAGTGTGACGAATCATATACTGGCGCAGACGTTTGCCTGCCCAAGCCAGAGCACAACAAGTTTTCTCAAGCATAGTGTACCGAGTCTCGCAGTCAGTGAACTTCTTACTCAAATAGTAAATGGCAGACTCTTACCTTTTTGTTTCATCTTGTTGGCCAAGTACACAACCCATGGAGTCTTCCAAGACTGTTAAGTAGATGATTAGTGGTCTTCCTTCCACTAGAGGTGATAAAATCGGTGGGTTCGACAGGTATTCTTTGATACTGTCGAAGGCGGTTTGACAGTCTTCTGTCCAAACGCAGTCCTGATTCTTTTTGAGTAATTTGAAAATTGGCGCACATGTCGCGGTCATGAGGAATATGAATCTGGAAATATAACTCAAACGTCCCAAGAATCCCCTGACTTTTTTCTCAATCTTTGGAGAAGGCATTTCTTGAATGGCCTTGACCTTGTCAGGATCAACCTCAATTCCTTTCTGGCTGACGATGAACCCTAGCAGTTTCCCTGAACGGACACCGAATGTACACTTATTAGGATTCAAGCGGAGTTTGTACTTTCTCAACCGCTCGAATAGCTTTGACAGGTGGGTCACATGCTCCTCTTCTGTTTTAGATTTGGCAATCATATCATCGACATATACCTCGATTTCTTTGTGTATCATGTCATGAAACAGAGTAGTCATGGCCCTTTGATAGGTTGCTCCGACGTTCTTCAAACCGAACGACATCACCTTGTAATAAAAGGTACCCCGTGGGGTAATGAACGAAGTTTTCTCCATGTCTTTCGGCGCCATTTTTATCTGATTATAGCCCGAGAATCCATCCATGAAGGAGAAGACTTTGAACTTTGTTGTACTGTCTACCAACATGTCTATGTGCGGTAAGGGAAAGTCATCTTTTGGACTGGCTTTGTTCAGATCCCTGTAGTCTACACACATTCTGACCTTTCCGTCCTTTTTCGGAACTGGTACTATGTTGGCTAACCATTGAGGATATTCTGATGTGGCGAGGAAACCTGCGTCAATCTGTTTCTGTACTTCCTCTTTGATTTTGATGGCCATGTCTGGATGAGTACGTCTCAACCTTTGTTTTACTGGCGTACATTCTGAACTTAACGGTAGATGATGTTCCACGATGCTGGTATCCAACCCTGGAATATCCTGATAGGACCAAGCGAATACATTGGGAAACTCTTTGAGAAGCTTTGTCAAACTTTCTTTGACAGTTGAACTGAGCAGTGCCCCAATCTTGACTTCCTTTCTCTCTTCCTCTGAACCCAAGTTGACCATCTCCAACAGCTCTTTGTGAGGTTTAATGGACCTTTCTTCTTGTCTGAGTAATCGGGAGATCTCCTCTGGAATTTCTTCGTCATCTTCTTCTTCAGCCTCAAATACCGGGAATTCAAAGTTGGGAGAAGGAATTGATCGTATGTTTCAATGGGGTTTAAAACAAGCAATCTGCAAGAGTGTGTGCATTGTATTTTTTTTTACTGCTTGTTTTTATTATTCGAGTTGTTTTTTTAGGATTACCATTTTATGAAAAAGCGAAAAGAGAAAACAACAATAAATGCGGAAATTACAGAACGACATTATTTTATTTATGATTTTGTCGATTCTTGAAACTACAGCCCTATAAAACAAAACTCTATCGCTTTGGGCAAAGCGAAGAGGGACATTTACAGAAAGTGAGCCCTATCAAAACATCTGTTTCACCTGGGCGGGGTGAAAGGTTAAGATAAAGACGACGATTACTTCGACTTATGAACAACTTTCAGAACGTTGACAGCAACCCATTGGCGGCGAACTCCTCGGTGAATCACAAAGTCTGGTACCTTCCTTCTGGATTTGTCTTCAAAAATAACGCTAATTTCTGGTGGAGCAGGATCGTTGGAATCTGTTTCCCAGGCAGAGTTGTCGTAGACGAACTCTTCTGTTGTATCTTGCATAGTGTTTGCACTCTCAGGCGGATCTCCCCATCCAGTGGGATGGATGTCTTCGAGCCTGATGCTAGAGCTTTCAGGAGCGGTGTACTTGACCAAGAAGTCATACTTTCCACTTGGTTGTCCTAAGGTGTCCCATACTTCTTTGGAACTGGAGGAGTCATCTTTCTCGATGACGTTGACCTCAGGAAAAGCATAATTGATGAACTCTAGCCCTGCAAGCTTTGCAAATTCATCGTCGTACTGGATATTTTCTGAATGCCCTGAGTAATGATCCCATGACATGGTGGCATTGCAGGTATTCTTTTCAATGATGCTCAGTTGATATGCATCGTTGGGCTGACTCTTTTGTCCTGAGTCTCCTGGGTACGGCTGCCAGATAGGCAGGCCATCCATCGGGCCATAATAGTCGTGGTCAAAGTTGTATTTCATCAGAGTGTTTTTCTCTAATGAGTTGGGTGGAGCATGATATCCTTCTGGATCACAATCTCCATATATTATCTTGACATCTGACCTCGGTATAAATCTCAGACTCTGTGCGGGATAGCAAAATGGTATAGGCACCTCTTCCTGAGACATATAACCGTCCTCGTTAAGATAGGACTTCCATTCTTTATCAATATCGAAGGAATCTCCCTCGTTGATGGTATGTACTTCTTGAGATACTGGGTGAAGGAAACCTCCACTGTGGAAGAAGTTTTGAATGGGATGAAGATTTTCATCATTAGTAGCTGTCTGGGCACAGTTTGAAGAAAAACCAATACCTTTCTTCGTCTGGTTATCAGTAGGAATGACAAGTTGTCCCCATCCTTTGGTATTGTTATTTTTGATCACCTCGAGAGCATCTCTGTACGAGGAAATCGACGTTCCTCTTTCTGATTGATTGTCGTTTGATCACGACTTTCTGAGTCTAACGGTTACTAACTGCAAGTGCACAGCCTATCGCGTAGTAATAAAGATATCGATCCCACAGAGACCTGATAATCAACCTAGTGCTACGGTTTGTTACTGTGTTTAGCTAAGGCGAATATGTTTTGGTTTTAAGTTCAAAAAGGGAAACTAAAGGGAATCTAAATTTTTGGAATAAACTAGTTGATATAAGGATATCGGTACGTAACTTAGTATACCATCGTGGATTCAATAAAACCTAAGCGTATAAAAATGAGTCACATTATACTTCTGTAGAAAATATCAGTTTAAAAGCCCTCACCTCACACTCTCGTGGATCGTGCTTCGGACTATATTCCTAAATCATAATGTCTGCTCTCGCTAGCCCATTTGAGTTTAAAAACACTTTTTGAAAACTAATACAGTCTAATTAACTTTAAAGCGCTCTCGCTGTTTTTAAAACCAATGCCCGATTTCAGCTATCCGGTTAAAATCTCACACTCTCATGGATCTTGATCCTAACCTTTACTACCTTTTTACTCTCATAACAAAAGTCCAATTTTCATTAAGAAATCGCGGCCAAAAAATAAGTTGTTTATGGTTTTAGGTTAGAATTATCGAATCCATTCCGGTTAACTTAATTACATACCGATAAATCGGATTTAGCTAGACATATTAATTAAAACAAACATGCATAAAAATAAATTGTGAAACAGTAAATTAAACATTGTAATGAGAAACGATAATGCTATTATTACGATAATGAATAAAAACCTGATAAATTTGCAAATAGTTGATTCTCGCAATTCCTCCACAAGTCGGTAGGCTTTTGCTCGATGTATCGGAATAACGAATGATGAAGGCAAGATTGAAAACAAAATCCTAACTATGGTGCAATAGCTCCTTAATGTGAGAAACTATTACTAATTCAAGTGATGGTAAACAAGGAATGGGAAACAAAACAAACAATGCAAAGAAAGTAAAAATTCGGAAAAATAATTCTGCAGCAATTCGGGTAAATTCTCTATATGGTGTTGTACGTTGCTCTTCAATCCATGCTGTATTTATAGCCAAAGCATTGCCTTAACATTGGAGAAAATATAGGAGCACATCCTTTGGTGGTTGAGAAGTTTAAGGGTGACTGGCTCATGTACCGTTGAGGTTGAGGTTGAGAGAATGTAGGAGAAAATGCTCAACGTGCGTGACTGCATTGGGCTTCTTTTTCCACGTCTGCGTTCTGAACATAATATCCATAATTGAGCGCATGACGATCGTGGTGAGGTCATGACGGTCGTGATGAGCTTTGGGAACGTGACGGTCGTGGTAGGTGTGTGACGGTCGTCACACACACCACTTTTCATTTTCTGCTCTTTTTCTTGACATTTCTTCCTGTTTTCTACTCTTTTCTTCATGTTTCTCCACTTTGCTCCTTTTTAGCTTGGACAATGAAATACTAGTGAAAACACTAGAATACTTGCGGAATAATCGGCACTTGGACTGAAATAACATAATTATTAGTCGTAAATCAAGGCAAATATACGATATATTTTCGTGTTATCAAACTCCCCTACACTTGAATCTTTGCCTGTCCTCAAGCAATTAGTCAGTAAGAATGTCGGACAAGTTTTATCAACCGCACACACATGACATACCTTTTGTTTTGAACAGGTTTTATAAGGAATTTTTGTTAAGATGACGGATACTCAAGTAAACAATAAAGATACATTAGTGACACAAGCAACAAGTATAATCATAGACCCCCCTCTACATAAGTCAGTTCTAATCATTCTATTATAGCTCAACCTAAAGTTTCTAGCATCTATTTCACCCGGTTTCATTCTAGCGCAATCACATTAAGCCCTTTACCTTTACACGTACGTAGTGGAGTAGCCGGTTAGTGACTTTGATCCTTCTTAGCACGGGGTCTGGTACACAAGTGTGGTAACCCTATATATATATCCTAATCGTAGGTTGTGGGGGATCGAACCGTAGTTCGCCCTACCGAGTTCAGAACCAGGTTCCTCTGAACCAACCAACAATGGATTCTTTCTTTCTCTTCGTAATACTTTTGCAACCGTAGGTTTGGTGCATTTTCAATTTTTCACAACAACGAAGCATACGAAATATATTTAATAATTCGGAATCAAACACTTATCTTTATCGGCTCTCCACGTGGTTTGTGTTTAAGACGGTGCTGACTGCTAATATAAACTACTTGGGGTTACTTTAGAACTAGAACTGAGGGTATCGGTATAATGGGTGTTGAAACTGATCTCGCATATGCAAGAGGTCTAAGGTGTCAAGACGGTATCAATCTTGTTAAATTTTTCTCGATTTCCTAACATAGCCTATGTTTCGGTATGTTAAGTTGTGCAATGATCATAAAAATTTTTGTTATAGCTGAATAAAGTGGGGAAATTTTGAAATGTACGAAAATTTCATATAAATGCTTCTTTATTCGAAAGGAAATGCGGAAAGGGAATACATAAGGGAAAATAAAAGGTACCTCTCCCACACTATATCGGACATTATCCTCAATGTTTCGATATAAACGCGGAAAGAAACTACAAAAAGAGATAAAACTAGAATAAAATCTAAATCTAACGAGGTCCACATCCTCTGCCTCGGGTGCGAGCGCGTCCATTCTGGGCTACATGATCCGGGATGCCTACGTGATGGATATAATCATGCAGGTCTTGTACGCGTAGCGTCAGGGCACCCATCTCTTCTATCATACCGTCGATCCGTTGTCCTTGGTGGAGTTGCCCCTGCTGGATTTGTCGCATTAGGCTCATCATCTCATTGTGCTGCCTATGTTGTTCTTCTTCTCTTTGGGTAGCCATTTGGTTTTATAGCCATATGCCCCTTAAGATTTCTTCATTAGTGACGGGGTCTTGTTCTGGAGTGGCGCGGCGACGACGTCCGGTGGATGTTGAGGCATCTTGGGTAGGAGGTGGTGGGTTTTCATGGGGTGGCTGATCCATCTCTTGCTCCATTTCATCGACTGCTTCATTATCTTGGTTTTCTTGAGCAGCCACATTAGGCTCAGGAGCACGGAGATCAAAAAGCCAATTCTCTTGTCTTTGAGGGTCGACGCGGTCACTGCATGGCATGATGATGCTCCTGATTATTCTGGTACGGACCACTGGATGGTATCGTCCATTCGCCCTTGCTTTGATAAGGTGGGAGGAGCGACAATACTCGGTATCCAGGAACTCAGGTGGTATGGAAGGTAGATTAGTGAGGTTGTCTCCCAGACCAAGGCCGAGTGCGATAGAAGTTACTATACCTCCGAAGTAGAAAGGTTTAGAACCTCTAGCACAGTTGGCGTAGATGTGCGACAGAAGGAACGGAGCTGCATTAATTAGTTCAGGATGGAGTACACAGTGAAGGAAAAAGAGCTCCTTGGAGTTTACCTTGTGGTTGTTGTCCCTTGCAAAAGTTGTGTGTCCAAGAACTCTGTGGAAATACCGTATTGCTGGGTTATGAATATAAGTAGTGTTGAGGTTGTCCCAGCTCGAAGCAGCTACACTTGTAAGTCGATTCCATAAGTCGAAGGCTTCCTGGAACCAGGCATCATTAGGCAAATGACAATGAACATTCTCGCCATGATGGAATCCATGCATTTGGGCGAATCGGGTTTGGCTCACCGAATACTCAGAGCCAAACATGCCGAATTTAGCTACACCAGAAAGTTGGTTTGTTTCACCCGGAGGTGTAACATAAGTAAATGAGCTCAGAAATTCCAGAGTCAGAGCTTCGTAGGTAGGCTGCCCTTGTGTGCAGAGCTGCCATAAACCGGCATTTTGGAGCATCCAGTGTACACCTTCTAGCATGCCCAACTCTTCAAGGCTAGCAATGTGGACGTACCGTGTCGGTTGAAAAGAGCGTTGGAAGAAGCTGACGTAACTCGCTCTTTGGCGGGCTCCGGCTTCTCCCTCTCTGAATGTAACAGTGGAAAGGTCAGGAGCTTGTCTTGTGCGTCTGGCCATGGCACATGCAAAGTGAAAAAGGTTTAATGGAGGAAGTGGGTATGGGTAAAAGTTGTTCTATGAGAATGAGAGTGTTTTGCGAGGTTTAAATAAGAGGGTTTGGAAATATGAAGTGTTAGAGAGGAATTAGGATTCAATGTGAATGGTTTATGGGGAGTAATGTGAGTGGGACGGTTAAGGAGAGTGAAAGGATAGTGGGTCGTTTGAAAAGAAATTGAAGAGAAGAGAAGATGAAGAGAAAAGAGTCTCTGTTATTAACAGAGAGCGTGTTAAAACAAGTGTGACGCTCGTCACGAACCTGTCACGGTCGTAAGCCGTGTGACGGTCGTGACAAGGGCGTTACGCCCGTCATGCTCACAAAATCTGCTGTTCTCACAGAAACTAGATGAAATCTGGCATATTGTATATATTGGATATGGCAATTATAATTAACAGTAAGACACGAGATAAACATTAAAATGCATATAAAACGAATGAAACAAATTAAAATAAGCAGGAACATTATATCATCAACTCAACCACAAGCAATAAACCAGAATTGAATACTTTATTTAAAATTGGAAATTCATAATAGTGTACTCAAAATAACATTGCAGTAAAGTAATAAAGTTGAAATTGAACTGAAATAAATTTGTTCCTTGACATTAAAAAGAAATAGACTGTAAAGTAAATGGCTCTAAAACATTAAAAGAAAAGCAATTAAATGGAAAAATGCATTGTGACAGAATTAGCCACGTCGTTTCTTCAAAGATTCCACAGCTTGGTTCAGATGATCAAATTCTTTGACAGCGGTATCCATTAAACCGACAACGTCAAGACGGATAAGTTGAAGTTCATCTTTCATATCTTGAAGTGCAGTGCAGAAGGCTTCGAGAGTGGCATGTATGTTAGCAGGGGGGACAGTGTAAGTATTTCTCATGGGATGCTCAGGGTAATTATGATAGTGAAGAGGAGTTTCAGGGTCGGTCTCAATGTCAGACACATGACTTTCAAAATCTCTTTCAGGTTGGGGCTCATCTAAATCATACAGCCAGTTATGGCGGTTGTGCACACTAGTTCGCTCGTGATCAGGCAATGTAAAGTGTGAAACAACTTCATTATTGATCAGGAGTTGAAACAGGGGTGGTCCACGATTTCTAATGAGTCCACGGTCAAAACAGAAAGTTATGTTCATTGGCCTATATCCGCCTAGAGGGTTTACTTGGGAAAGTCGTGTTCTAAATCCCATGGCATCAGCAATTTTTGTTACGAGGCCACCTATCAAAATGGGACCATGATTAGCTTGAGCAATCCTGCGGAGATCTTCAAGCATAAAAGTGGCTCCATTAACGGGTCAGGATTGAAACACACAAAACATGATAAAAAGCTCATCTCTAGAGATTAGGGTGTCATTCTCGGCTTTTCCAAAAAGGGTAAAGGCTAAAATCATATGGAAGTATCTAATAGTCGGATTGTGAATTTTAGTGGACACCATAGGATGCGGGTCATGATGAGGTTGTCCTGAAATACTACTCCAGAAAGGTCCAGTTCATCTTCCATTACCAAATCTTCCTGTGCCGTAGTAAAAACGTCGGGTCCATTGGGGAAATCCAACAGGTCCGCAATCTCTTTAATGTTGAAGCGGCACGTGTATCCAAACAGCCTAAAGGTTATGTTACCCCTATTAAATCCTATGCCATAGTTAGGGTTGTAGGACAATGAGCTTAGGAATTCTAGGGTCAGCCTGTGGTAAGTTGGATATTTCTTTCTAGCAAAACCTTCCCATCCTATCTGACTAAACATAAAGTATATGTTATATCCTATACCTAAGGCAGTCATGGTAGGTCCATGGGCAAATTTGGTTAAGGCCATAGGTCTGCGAGAGAGAACCTCATAGCGGTGCCATTGGACAGCGTCCTTGAATAGCACAACCATGGTGTCTTCATTATCCATCTTAACAGTTAGTCGAAAAAGTAAAGCAGATGTAGAAGGAAGAAGGTAGAAAGACTTTAAAAATCCAGTAGCATGTAATTATAAGATCAGCAAAGCAGTTTCCATAAAAAAAAATTAAATTTTTGAGAAATGAAAATAAATAAAAATGAAAAAGTACTGAAAATAAGATTAAGAAAGTAAAGGGAAACAAAAAGAAATAAAAATAGACTTAAGAAGAATGTAAAGAAATTCAAAAAAGAAATGAGAATAAAATAAAGTTAGAAGGAAAGAAAACAATCTCGTGGGTTGCCTCCCACTAAGCGTTGTTTTTAACGTCATAAGCCTGACGAAAGCTTAGTGATAATTCAGTTATAGGGATGAGCGGGCAGCTCTAAAAGCCTTAGACTATTCAAATAGTCTTTGTTTGCAATATTATGATAATATTTTAAGCGTTGCCTGTTTACTATGAATGGTTCACTATTTCTTCCTTTTATTTCTATCGCTCCACTTTGAAAAACTTTAGAAATTTCAAAGGGTCCGGACCACCTAGATTTAAGTTTTCTTGGAAAAAGCTTAAGTCTCGAATTAAATAGGAGCACGACATCTCCCACACTAAATTCTTTTCTAGATAAGCGCTTATCGTGCCATCTCTTAGTTCTTTCTTTATATATGCGGGCGTTCTCATAAGCATCTAGTCTTAGTTCTTCTAATTCGTGCAAATCTAAGATTCGTTTTTCTCCTGCGGCAGCGTAATTTAAATTGAGGTTTTTAATAGCCCAATAGGTTTTGTGCTCTATTTCTACCAGCAGATGACAAGATTTTCCATAGACTAACTTAAATGGAGTGGTTCCTATGAGGGTTTTGTAAGCGGTTCTGTAAGCCCATAAAGCTTCATTAAGTTTAGTTGACTAATCCTTCCTAGAGGTAGCGACAGTCTTTTCTAAAATTTGTTTTATTTCTCTGTTCAAAACCTCGACTTGTCCACTGGTTTGTGGATGATATGGTGTTGCCACACGATGTTTGACTCCGTATTTTGATAGCAGTTTATCGAATATTTTAGATATAAAATGAGAGCCACCGTCACTAATGACGAGTCTTGGCACACCAAATCTAGGAAAGATTATCTTCTTAAAGAGCTTTATCACTACTCGTGTGTCATTTTTAGGAGAAGCTACAACCTCGATCCATTTGGAAACGTAATCGACAACGACGAGTATGTACTGGTTACAAAAAGAAGACAAAAATGGTCCCATGAAATCTATTCCCCACACGTCAAAAACTTCTACTTCTAGAATGCCCTTTTGAGGCATTTCATCGCGTCTGGAGACGTTACCAGTGCGTTGACACCGGTCGCAATTTATAACCGCGATATGGACATCTTTCCATAGAGTAGGCCAAAAGAGGCCAGCTTGCAAAATCTTAGCACAAGTCTTTGAAGTGCTTGCGTGCCCACCATAGGGCGCGGAATAGCAATGAGAAATTATGTCTTCCACCTCATCTTCGGGTACACAACGACGGAAAATACCATCCGAACCCCTCTTGAAGAGAAGTGGTTCGTCCCAATAATAGTGTTTAAGATCGTGGAAGAATTTCTTCTTTTGTTGATAGGTTAGATCAGGTGGTAGTACTCCAGCTGCTAGATAGTTGACAAAGTCAGCATACCATGGTAGCGTGGCCTTAGTGTAAACAGATTCTACCACTTCATTAGTTTCTATATCAGTATAAGTCAGGGATTGTTCTATTGTATTGCTTTCTAATTGGGCTAAGAGTCTTTCATAAGGGAAATCGTCATTAATAGGTACTTGGCCTGGTTGGATGTTTTCCATTCTCGACAGGTGGTCAGATACTACATTTTCGATGCCTTTCTTGTCCTTGATTTCCAAGTCGAATTCTTGTAGGAGTAGAATCCACCTCAGAAGTCTCGGTTTGGCATCCTTCTTGCTTAATAGGTACCTGATTGCGGCGTGATCGATGTAGATGATTATTTTTGCTCCTACTAGGTAGGAACGAAATTTATCTAATGCGAACACGACAGCTAAGAGTTCCTTTTCTGTGGTAGCGTAGTTCATTTGTGCATGATCCAAGGTTCTACTGGCATAGTAGATTGTGTGAAGCTTTTTGTCCTTCCTTTGTCATAGGACTGTACCTCCAGCATAGTCACTAGCGTCGCACATGATTTCGAATGGTTTATTCCAATCTGGGGGTTGCATAATGGGTGCTGATATTAAAGCTTGCTTGAGTGTTTGAAATGCGTCCAAGCATTTGTCATCAAAGACGAATTCAGCATCTTTCATTAACAGCTCAGTTAGGGGTTTGGTTATCTTAGAGAAATCTTTAATGAAACGTAGGTAAAAACTGGCGTGTCCTAAGAAACTTCTTATTTCTCTAACGGTTTTCGGTGGCTGGAGATCTTCTATAACTTCTATCTTTGCTTTGTCGACTTCGATTCCTCTGTCGGATACTATATGTCCTAGCACGATTCCTTGTCGGACCATGAAATGGCATTTTTCCCAATTCAGCACTAAGTTGACTTTTACACATCGTTCGAGCACCATTTCGAGGTTTGATAGACATCCTTCAAAACTTTCCCCACAGACAGAGAAATCGTCCATAAAGACTTCCATTATACCATTTAAGAAGTTAGAGAAGATGGACATCATGCATCTCTGAAATGTTGCGGGTGCGTTACATAATCCGAAAGGCATTCGCCGGTAGGCAAAAGTTCCATAGGGACATGTGAAAGTAGTATTTTCTTGGTCGTCAGGATGGATAGGAATTTGGAAGAATCCTGAATATCCGTCTAAATAGCAAAAATGGGAGTGTTTAGCCAGACGTTCAAGCATTTGATCTATGAATGGTAAAGGGAAATGATCTTTACGAGTGGCTTTGTTTAGTTTTCTATAATCGATACACATTATCCATCCGGTTTGAGTACGTTGTGCTACAGATTCGCCTTTTTCATTATTGATGACTATAACACCTCCTTTCTTGGGTACCACGTGAACTGGGCTAACCCATTCACTATCTGATATTGGGTATATGATTCCTGCTTCTAATAGCTTTTGCACTTCTCTCTTAACGACATCACTCAGAATGGGATTGATTCTCCTTTGATGTTCTTTAGAGGTTTTACAGTCCTCCTCAAGCATAATGTGATGCATACAGATAGAGGGACTTATTCCTTTCAAGTCTGAGATGTTATAGCCTAAGGCAGTCGGGTACTTTCTCAAGACATGCAATAATTTCTCGGTTTCTATTTGTCCTAAGTCTGCGTTGACTATAACTGGTCGTTCGAGTTCTGTATCTAGGAATTCATACCTTAGATCTTTGGGTAATGTTTTCAGTTCTACGGCTGGTTTCTTTGGGCAAGGCATAGGGTCAGGAGTGAGTGCGAGACATTCACTTAGATCATTATCTTGGTATTCACCACGCCAATTATCATCTTCAAAGATTGGTGGCATCGGAATTCTCAGCACATCAGAACACGTGTTTTGGTGTTTTTCCATTTCTTTAACGCATTCATCAATTATATCTAAGAAATAGCACGAATCTTCTATAGCAGGTGCTTTGAAAAATTGTGAGAGGATGAGTTCTACTTTTTCTTCATCGACCTCGAAAGTCAGTTTTCCTTTTTTCACATCTATGATGGCTCCGGCAGTAGCTAGGAAAGGTCTTCCTAAAATGATATGGATGTTTGAGTCTTCCTGGATGTCCATGATTATGAAATCTGTAGGAATATAGAATTGTCCTATACGTACTGGAACGTTTTCTAGCATTCCTAGAGGAAATTTCACTGATCTATCAGCTAGTTGTACAGACATTCTTGTTGGTCTCAGTTCTCCCATGTTGAGCCTTTTACAAATAGATAAGGGCATTAAACTGATGCTGGCTCCTAAATCGCACAGAGCTTTGTCTATGACAAACTTTCCAATCACACATGGTATAGAGAAACTACCAGGATCTTTTAGCTTAGGAGGCATGTTGTTTTGGATTATTGCGCTACACTCTGCGGTAAGCATAACGGTTTCAGTATCCTCGAGCTTTTTCTTATTAGTTAATATTTCTTTTAGGAATTTAGCGTATGAGGGCATTTGTGTGATTGCTTCTGTAAAAGGTATTGTAACATTTAGTTATTTCAGAAGTTCAACAAATTTCTTAAATTGGCCTATGTTTTTAGATTTAGCGAATCTTTGGGGATACGGGATAGGTGGTTTATAAGGCGGCGGAGGCACATACGGTTCTTCTTTCTCTTCGGCCTCTTTGCCATTATCTTCCTTCTCGTTTTCCTTTGGTTCACCTTCCTTTTCAGACTCCTTACTAGGCTTTTGGTACATGGCTGGATTTTCGATTCTTGGGTCAGTGGGTCCTTCTAATTCTGTTCCACTCTGAAGTGTTATAGCGTTTGCATGTCCCTTCGGATTAATTTGAGTTTGACCTGGAAGGTTCCCAGATGGGGCAGCGGTAACTGCTTGTTGTTGAGCCACTTGTGAGATTTGTGTTTCTAAGATTTTGTTGTGAGTGGCTAGAGCGTCAACCTTGTTGGCTAATTGTTTGATCTGCTCACCGGTGTGAACATTCTGGTTAAGGAACTCCTTGTTCTGTTGAGCTTATGCAGCGATGAAGTTCTCCATCATAATTTCAAGGTTTGACTTCCTAGGAACGTTGGGAATGTTAGCAGCAGGTTTTTGATATCCAGGTGGCGCAGCTGGCGCTTGGCCAGGTGCATACAAAGCGTTATTATTCTTGTACGAAAAGTTTGAATGGTTCTTCCAACTAGGATTGTAGGTATTTACATATGGGTTTCCTTGAGCATAATTCACTTGATCAGCGGAGACTCCTGCTAAAATTTGGCATTCGGGGGCAGCATGTCCAGGTACTCCGCATAATTCGCAGTTTGGAGCTACGGCAGCCACGGTGGCTGCGGGTGTTATGGTCAAGTTGTCTATCTTTTGAGCAAGGGCATCTACCTTAGCGTGGACATGATCAAGACTACTAACTTCGTACATCCCTCCTTTCGTTTGAGCTTTCTCCACTGGCGTTCTTTCACCTCCCCATTGGTAATGGTTTTGAGCCATGCTTTCGATAAGTTGATAGGCTCCGGTATAAGGTTTGTCCATAAGTGTACCACCAGCGGCGACATCTATTGTCATTCTTGTATTGTACAAGAGACCATTGTAAAACTTATGGATGACTAACCAATCCTCAAGACCGTGATGCAGACACATCCTCATCATGTCCTTGTATCTCTCCCAAACATCGTAAAGAGACTCAGTATCTTTTTGTCGAAATCCATTAATTTGGGCTCTCAGCATAGCTGTTTTGCTTGGTGGGAAATATCGGGCTAAGAACACCTTTTTTAACTCATCCCACGTGGTGACGGAATTTGATGGCAAGGATTGCAACCAAGCCCAAGCTCTGTCTCTTAATGAGAAAGGAAAAAGACGTAGTCTTATCGCGTCTGCAGTCACACCATTTGCCTTCACTGTGTCTGCGTACTGCACAAATTTGGTCAAATGTTCATTTGGATTGTCCGTAGGATTTCCAAAAAATTGATGTTGTTGTACGACTGACAGTAATGAGTGTTTCAACTCGAAATCATTCCGGTTGATAGCGGGGGCAGCAATGCTGTTATGTGGTTCTTGCTCAGATGGGGTAGCATAATACTTAAGAGGACGGTTCTGTGGTCCATCAGCCATGTTTCGTTCTTTGACTGGTTTAGGAGTATGAGCGAGAAGATCGGGAATATTATACTTGCGTTGATACTCAAGTATTCTGCGTCTTAAATGTAAGAAGCGCTCTAATTCGGCGATTGGTGGTTGCAAGTCTTCGCTTTGTGAGCGAGTACTTGGCATACAATCGAGAAAAAGGGAAATAAAATTTGTTGCTTTAGTCTATACTGCGCAACAAAGAATCGCACTATTGACTAAATCAAAGTCCCCGACAACGGCGCCAAAAACTTGATCGCGACTTTCTGAGTTTAACGGTTACTAACTGCAAGTGCACAGCCTATCGCGTAGTAATAAAGATATCGATCCCACAGAGACCTGATAATCAACCTAGTGCTACGGTTTGTTACTGTGTTTAGCTAAGGTGAAGATGTTTTGGTTTTAAGTTCAAAAAGGGAAACTAAAGGGAATCTAAATTTTTGGAATAAACTAGTTGATATAAGGATATCGGTACGTAACTTAGTATACCATCGTGGATTCAATAAAACCTAAGCGTATAAAAATGAGTCACATTATACTTCTGTAGAAAATATCAGTTTAAAAGCCCTCACCTCACACTCTCATGGATCTTGCTTAGGACTAATTTCCTAAATCATAATGTCTGCTCTCGCTAGCCCATTTGAGTTTAAAAACACTTTTTGAAAACTAATACAGTCTAATTAACTTTAAAGCGCTCTCGTTGTTTTTAAAACCAATGCCCGATTTCAGCTATCCGGTTAAAATCTCACACTCTCGTGGATCTTGATCCTAACCTTTACTACCTTTTTACTCTCATAACAAAAGTCCAATTTTAATTAAGAAATCACGGCCAGAAAATAAGTTGTTTATGGTTTTAGCTTAGAATTATCGAATCCATTCCGGTTAACTTAATTACATACCGATAAATCGTATTTAGCTAGACATATTAATTAAAACAAACATGCATAAAAATAAATTATGAAACAGTAAATTAAACATTGCAATGAGAAACGATAATGCTATTATTACGATAATGAATAAAAACCTGATAAATTTGCAAATAGTTGATTCTCGTAATTCCTCCACAAGTCGGTAGGCTTTTGCTTGATGTATCGGAATAACGAATGATGAAGGCAAGATTGAAAACAAAATCCTAACTATGGTGCAATAGCTCCTCAATGTGAGAAACTATTACTAATTCAAGTGATGGTAAATAAGGAATGGGAAACAAAACAAACAATGCAAAGAAAGTAAAAATTCGGAAAAATAATTTTGCAGCAATTCGGGTAAATTCTCTATATGGTGTTGTACGTTGCTCTTCAATCCATGCTGTATTTATAGCCAAAGCATTGCCTTAACGTTGGAGAAAATAGAGGAGCACATCCTTTGGTGGTTGAGAAGTTTAAGGGTGACTGGCTCATGTACCGTTAAGGTTGAGGTTGAGAGAATGTAGGAGAAACTGCTCAACGTGCGTGGCTGCATTGGGCTTCTTTTTCCACGTCTGCGTTCTGAACATAATATCCATAATTGAGCGTGTGACGATCATGGTGAGGTCATGACGGTCGTGATGAGCTTTGGGAACGTGACGGTCGTGGTAGGTGTGTGACGGTCGTCACACACACCACTTTTCATTTTCTGCTCTTTTTCTTGACATTTCTTCCTGTTTTCTACTCTTTTCTTCATGTTTCTCCACTTTGCTCCTTTTTAGCTTGGACAATGAAATACCTGTGAAAACACTAGAATACTTGCAGAATAATCGGCACTTGGACTGAAATAACATAATTATTAGTCGTAAATCAAGGCAAATATACGATACATTTTCGTGTTATCATTGTTGCTCACCGAAAGTGTTTGGAACTGGGTTCCAACAACCTCCTCTGGTTCTACACAAGTGGACAACGATAGGTTACTTACGATCAAGGCTTGCTCTCCACAGACTGTGACGAGTTGGTCGTTCTTAACAAACTTCAGCTTCTGGTGAAGTGTCGAAGTGACTGCCCCAGCCTCGTGTATCTAAGGTCTTCCCAATAAATAGCTGTATGTTGCTCGGATGTCCGTGACCTGGAAAATGACTTGGAAAGTGTGAGGACCGATAGTTATAGGAAGGTCGACTTCGCCGATAACTATTTTCCGGGATCCGTCAAATGCTTTGATGGTGACCTCACTGCCTCTCATCGGAGATCCTTTGAATGATAGTCGCATCAGAGTAGATTTTGGAATAACATTCAGAACTGATCCGGTGTTTACCAGTACGCCGGCTAAAGCATCGTCCTGGCAGTTGACTGTAATATTGAGTGCCATGTTATGATTTAGGCCCTCTTCCGGCAGTTCCTCATCACTAAATCCCAAGTTGTTGCAGGAAGTGATGTTAGAGATGATGCTGTCAAATTGTCTTATTGACACATCTTGTTCCACAAAGGCTTGCTCTAAGACTTTCTGTAGAGCTTCACTGTGAGCTTCGGAACTGAGTAAAAGTGATAATACAGAGATTTTTGAAGGAGTTTGCAACAGCTGATCAACAATGTTGTATTCACTCTTCTGGATGAGCTTCAGCATCTCACCGTTGTTCTTTGAAAGGTCAGGATCACTGGACTGACCGACTGGTTGATCAGGAACTTCCGTTTGAGGTTCCTTTTCTCTGGTAGGTTCTCCAACTCCTCAATTGAAGATTCGACCCCTCCGTGTTACTCGACTGATGTTTGTAATATTCACGACGGAGGGTAATGGAATTTCCTTTCCATTTTCAATTAATGTTGCACCGTATTTGTAAGGGATAGCCTTAGTTGATTCATACGGTAATGATCCCGGCAGATAGATAACTACAGGAGCCTTCTGATTCTTCTGACCATTGTAAGTAATTTCAATCAGTTCCCAGTTGGGAACTTTCGATTCGTGATCAAAGATTACGACAACATCTTTGATTTGATCAGCGACAAAGTCTGGCATTGAATTGGTTGACCCAGAACTTGGACATGGTCGAATCTCTTTGTGGTCCAACTAACTCTGAAGGGCTGCTCGCATTAGGTAACATCCTTGATTATCTTTAGAGAAAACTCTACAGTGTTCATAGTTGTGTGGTGGCAACCGGCCACGTCCGCTCTGTATGTAGTGTAACCTCACTAGATCCGTTTCCATTGATTGAACATCCGGACTTTGATGCCTAGTAGGGTTACCATTAATCATACTGACTTGTTGTGTGTCTTTGTCTAGATAGATCGGAAGCCACCAGTGGTTTAACAAGTGTTGCAAAGTTATTTGAACGAGAGCGCATCCTTGGTCGCTCTAACGACATCCCTTATAGTTCTGATAATTATGCGAAGTCACAATACCGAGCTAGACTTATGTAGCATGTAACTTTACCAAGCTGGTATTCATCAAGCGAATATCAAAGATTTGAATCATATTCACTTGATACTGATTTTTATCACGGTAATCCTGAATCCATCCAAGATCCAACTGACGCTGGAGGGCCTCTTGTACAAAAGAGCATCCTTGATTGTTTACCGAGCAAATCAGACAAGAATCGTAATCGTGTCGTGCCAGATTATGATGTTGGCTTTGCCTTGAGTATATTGCCACCAAATTGACATTCATCACACGGATGTCGTGGTTTTGAATGACGTTGGAATTTGTGTAAGTCATGTTGACTCCACGAATTCTGTGATCTTGGATCCATCTGAGATCCAATTGTTCCTGTAAAGCTGATTGCACCGCAGAACATCCTTGATTGTTCTTAGAGCAGATATCACACTGGTGATAGTTATGAGATGGTACATGACCATATCCACTCTGTCTGCGATGCATCTTGACCAGGTTGGCCCTCAATAAGAGGACATCATGAATTTAATAGCTGTGGTCAGACTCTCCCTCTATCAAATTTACCGCAGCTTTCTCGTGTTGAGACAGCGGGTTCGTCTGAACGTTTAGATTTGTATCCTTGAAGGATAAGACCCCGCTCCTAACAAGCTTTTGTACATCGGATTTGAAGTTGAGACAATTTTCTATGTTATGCCCTGGTCCTCCTTGATGATAAGGACAAGTCTGATCCGCTTTGAACCAAAAAGGCAAATTTTCCGGTATTGTAAGCGGAGACCTGGTTTGGACGTGCCCCTTGACCAGTAATAATGGAAACAGTTCTGCATACAACATGGGTATAGGGTCGAACCTTGGTGGTCGCATTGTACGGTTGTTGTTGTACGAAGGACGAGCCTGCTGAAGAGGCTGTTGTGTCCTTTGCTGATATTGTTGTTGAATCGGTTGGCTCTAAGCAACCGGCGGTTGATATGTCTTAATAGGCGTAGGGTTAATAGCAGGAGTTATTGCTGCTACTGGTTGGTACCGTCGCCTTTGCTTTCTGAGAGAGATATTACTAATATCTTGCTTTTTTTTCTTAGGGAGAGCACTAGCCTATCTTTTGGTATTGCTTGATGGTCCGGCATCTTTGACTAAACGTCCTTCTCGGACTGCTTCCTCAAGATGAACTCCCATGCCTACCATTTCAGTAAAGTCACTGGGCGCACTGGTGGCCATTCTGTCATAGTAAAATGAGCTCAAGGTTTTCAATAAGATCTTTGTCATCTCTTTTTCCTCAAGAGGTGGACAAATCTGGGCGGCAATTTCTCGCCATCTCTGAGCATACTCCTTGAAGGTTTCCTTATCCTCATGGCTCTGAGTTGATCTCTGTCCGGTGCCATGTCCAGGTTATACTTATATTGTTGAATGAATGTGTCATACCCCAAATTTTGACCACTAATATTTCCCATCATTATGCAAATCATCATCACAATATGGATGAACCATTAGTCTTCCCAAAGATGGGTGAACATCCACTACAATCAGACTTAGGGTTTCAAGCCCTCTCAGAGCTCTTAGACAAAGGATCAATCAAGAAATGACATGATCTTCAACTTGTCTAGCCCCTCAAACATACACAAAGGATCAAGAGGACTCCCACTTCAAGGATTAAGCACAAGGCTGCTCCCTTCTAGGTGGATCAAGCCTTAAGATCGCCAGTGTCACCAAATTAGGGTTTGGTCGACCAGGGCCTCCAGATGGAAATTATCCTCTGGGCATGAGCCAATGCTTCAAAGCATATCCTAAAATACTCCAAGGGACATCATAAACCCAATCATCAAGTCAATTTAGCCTCAAGGGATGCATACAGTAAAAATCAGGAATTAGGGTTTCTTGACCTAATTCACCCCTAAGTTAACTTTTGGGACAAATCATGAGCCAAGACCTCAAGAGAAGATTTAAGGGTCTCTAATGCACCACATTGATCCATTTACAACAAGGGATTGATCCAAGAAGCTTGAGCAACAAGTCTCAATTTCATCAGAGCCACAATTAGGGTTTCGCCAGAAAAGTCAACTGTATCTTTGACTTTTGACCAGGACATGCTCCCAAGCCCTAGGAAATTGATCAATATACCCTATAACACCCATGGAACATGTCCATCAAGTTTGATTTAGGTCAAGGACATGATTTCCTAAAGGATTGGACAGTTTGGAATTCATCTGATAAAAAGTCAACTGTGCACAAAAGTCAACTTTAACTTTTTGAGATTTTTCATAAAAATGGTTTTTTAACCCTAAAATGATGTTAATGTATGATTGGAATCATCATTCATCAAGAAAAATCAAGAAAAGTGGGATAACTTGTAAAAGGGGTAACCATAAAAACTTAGAAAATTTTCTAAGTTATGAAATAAAGTGGCAAGGATACCAACTTTGGAGGATCATAACTCCTAAACCACAAAGCCATTTTTCCCCATCCAAAGCTTGATTTGTAGATCTCATTACCCTCTACAAAAGCTTAAAACTGACCTCCCTCCAAATTCATCATGGATTTTGAGTTATGGAATGATCAAAATCACTAAAAACATGAAAATACAGCTTTTCCAACACTTAGAAAAATTCTGGGCAAGGCAGATTTTGTTGAAACACCAAAACTTGTGAGATCTTTTCACATAGTTGCAAGCTGAATCAAGTCCAAAGGTAAACATCAATGTTGTTGCATATGTTTCTAAGAATCCAAAAAGCTTACCAGCATGAATTGATTCAACTTGAGCCAAGAGAAATCCATGCCCAAAGTCATGCTGCTGCAAGATGTTTTGGAAAGATCAGTTTGCATGTTTGCTTGCCACACACGATTTCTGAACCAAAACTGAGGATCATTGTGCCACATGTACTCAAACCAATCACAATGCAACTGATCCAACTGATAAAGCTGAGTCAAAAAGCCAAGGGATCTTCCAACTTGAGATTAATGCATTTTGGCACATTATGCCTTGAATTCAAAGGCATTTATGTGAAATAGGGCACTTTCAACAAAGCCACTCTACTCAGTCAAGTTCTCTGATTAAACAACAATAAAAACATCTGAAGAATGTGAATTTGGTCAAGGCATAGCCCTGCTCTTGGGAGGGGCTAGGTTGCCTTGCATGAGAAGAAATGCCACCAAGCCAAAGCCTTTGAATGTGATCTAATCCAGCAGCCATTCATTATTCCTCCAAGACAAGAATTGATCACCTATAAATAGAGGTTCCAATGGATCATTCAACTCACACCAAAGCCAGTTATAGCACTGCTTTCTCTCACTCTCTCTTAAGTGCTAAATTTCTTTATTTTTGAGCAACCACTATCGGGTTTTGAGTTGCAGCCACAATCAATCCATTCCAATTGCTCAAACACATCACATATGATGTATTTGAGGTGTCCAAACACTTAAACACCAACTGTAACACCCCTAGCTCAAAATCGTCCTTCAACCAAGCCATTATGCTTCAATTATGCAGTTGGAGTGCCCGAGCTTGATCCAAAGACTTTCAAAGTGTTCTAAAGCTTGCAACACACTCCACAATATCTATTGAAGCTATAGGGATCATCAAATCACATCTGGAACACCGTCTGTGCAAAGTTCCATTTCAGCTTGCATCAAGGTAAGCCTTAAACTCCAACTTTATGATCCATGCATATTTCCTCGCATGATATTTTTGCCAATTGATTGCCATTATATGCTGAGTATTTCTCCTCAAAAAATTTGATCATAGCACTCATAATCATGTCTGCTCGATTGCTTTTGCAAAATTAGGGTTCATACGGCCACAATGATATAATTTTCTATACACTAAAAATAAATAAAATTGGGTATTGCCATCTTCTTCCTTGTGAAAAAACGCATGAGCTTCATAAACCACCTTTAGCTTCACGTCTTGGGCTTTGAACAAGACACCAAAACACCATTTCCTCCCATAGAATAGGGGGAACTACGATCGCTCTGATTTTCCTGTTTCGGTAAACGGGAATATGTAGGCATAAGATTGCAAGAAAAATCTTAGAGAGCACACTAATCCAAAATCCAAATCTCGTACCTCCATATCAATCGAAAAGCATCAGTCTTAAACCCCCACCAATCACCCAGACACTTCTTTTTTCACAAAATAACCTAAGAGAGACCTACAATCTTTGTAGCATTTGTAAACCAACAGTCATCTGTTCAAACTCAGTTTGCAAGCAGGGTTAATTGGAGACATCTATTTCCCTTCCTTCATCAGCTTCAATAGGATAAAAAATGAATCGAGTTGTAGTACCCAAAAAGCGATAGTGCTTCGCAACCACGCAAAAATTCGCGCTACAGAAGGCAGCGCCAAGATCTCGGAAAGTGACGATCTTAGTGCGGTTTAATCCCATGTACCATTTGAGTGCGGCACCGGTTAAACTCTCTTGAAAATAGTGGATTAATAGTTGTTGGTTCTCTGTCTGAGTTGACATCCTCCGAGCGTACATCACCAAATGGCTTTGAGGGCAAGAGTTACCTTTGTATTTTTCAAATTTGGGCACCTTGAATTTGTGCGGAACTTTCACGTTGGGGACCAGACAAAGGTCTGCGGTGTCCTTTCCTAATAGATCCTGACCATGAATGGCTTGCAGCTCTTTCTGCATCTCTAGGAACTGTTCCTGGAATTCCCTCATTCTGTCGAACATACTTTCGTTTCCACCAGACAGTATTTGTGAAGTCTGTCCTTCTAGGACAGTGTGTACACGGGTGGTGGTATAGTCATTACGGCTGAGACTCTTGATGCTTCCTTATCCCGAAGTTTGTAACCTTTAGGAGTTGCTGTCATGACTCATGCATCCTCGCTTTCCCGAAGTTTGTAACCTTCAGGCCCAGCGGTTCCTGCTGCAGTTTCTGGATCTTCCGTGATTGGTGGAATATATCCTTCTGGGATATAGTTAAGTGGCATGCCCTAGGGACGATCTTTAGGCATGGTATATCGAGGATCATACTTTTCTACTATGGGCGTAGATGTGATCTCTGAGATCACAGTCCGTTGTTGTTGCATCTGGGCTGCTGCCAGAGCTTGCATATCGTTGTGAAGCTTTCTCAGATCTTCTATCAGAGCGTCAAGTTCTTCTCTCAACTCTCTGTTCTCTTCCTCGAGATTATCCATTTTCTTTTGTTGAGTGGTCCGAGTATTGTACGAATGAGACAGTTTGACTCTAGAATTGAGACACAAACATGAGATTCATAGGTAAGAAGAATGCGCTATGTGAGAATGATGAATGATATGCAATGATTATATTATATCATATATTTTTTGTTTAATCAAAATAAACTTCGACAATTGGATTGCAAATATCAAACAGTAAGGAAGACCCCGTTTTATTGAATTCAAAGATTGCGAAAATGGAAATACGGTAATTTACATAGTGCTGTAAAAGGAAAAGTCTAAGCTAATGGATCCTGAGTCCTCTCTGCGGAGAGCTCAGGTGCTGGTTCTGGTATTTTCCTTTTCTTGGACCGGGGCTCTCGAGCCATTGTCGGGTTGTCATTCCTTTGCCAAGTGAAATGAGCGAGCAGATTCCTTTGGTCATCTTGGTTTTCTACAGCATGTTGCTCCAAAATCTCGATCAGAACATCTTTTTCTTTTAACAATTATTGTATTTTCTTACACTCCACATTGAGAATACGGTACTTGTTCTTCCAAGACTTCTTCTCCTGTTGAACTCTGTTGAGAGTAACCTGAATTTTTTTCGTATCCGACATAAAATAAAGGACAGGGTCCCTTAATGGAGGAACTTCCTGACGAGGGTAAGGCATTCTCAGCTTGAGAGCTCTAGTTTGTACCCAGTGGAGATAAGGTTCCACAGAGACACAGTCTGGTTTTCCTAGAGACTCTCTTCCTTTCCTATGAACATGTTTCCAAGCATGCACTATTTCTGTCTTTAGTGCTCTGTCGTTTTCTCCTTCCTTGAAGAAAAGATCTTCCAAATGAGCATTACGCGAGACATGCCTCATCGGGTATCCGAATTGACGACGAACTAAAATTGGATGATAGTTGATTCCTCCTTTAGTTCCTATGAGTGGTACATTAGGGAAGTTTCCACAACGGTCAATGATTCTGATCCCGTCATAGATTCGATTGTACCAATCGATGTCAGAGTTGGTAAGAGAAATGATACTCTGCGACTAACGTAAAGTATTCTTAGGATCCCAAAATGCAACAGACTTGGGCAAGCGGGAAACGAACCATTTGTACAGCAGGGGTACATAGCATGTGATCATTCCTCTGCTATACAAATTCCTTAAATGTACAGAATGATAAGCATCTGCGAGCAAGGTCGGTACAGGGTTTCCAATAAAAAATATCTTAATGGCATTGATATCTACGAAGTTATCGATGTTGGGAAACAAAAATAACCCGTAGGTGAGCAAAACAAAGATGCTCTCGAAAGCGGCCACGTTCCCTATACTAGCAAAGTACAGGGCCTTCTTTATCAAAAACTTGGCTGGTAAACCTTAGATTCCACCCTTAGTGGTCATGTGAGTCCTGACTTCTGACTTGTCCAAATAAATTGCTCTTGCAATGGTTTGATCTTTTGGAATTTCTTCCAGTCCAGAAAAGGGAGCTTGATCAGTGATATGTAAATCAGTCAGGTGAGAATACTCCTCCAGTGTTGGTGCCAGCTGATAATCCGGGAATGTGAAACAGTGATAGACCGGATCGTAGAACTGAATGAGCGTAGCCAATATTCCTTCAATTACATGAACCCTTAATAGAGACAGCAGTCCTCCGTACTTAGCTCTGAAAGCATCAGGGTTGGTGATCATCCTCGCCAAACCTCTCAAATCCTCTAGTTTTGGAACCTTGAAGGTGTACTTGTGAGTCTTCCTTCTACCGAAATCCATAAAGCAATCTTTTTCTCTGACATTTGCAATCATTGTCTTAGTTTAATTTGAAAAAGAGAGACTAGAAGAGAAATTTTTCTTTTGATTAATGTTTTTTAATGACATGAATGCATGAATGCAGCACACAAAAACATAGAAAAAACATGGGGTCAAAAGTTCGGTGTCATGAAGTCATGGCTCTACCCATCCCCAAAGGTTTATACTGGTGACTTTTTGTACTTGTCCTCAAAATCACTGATGCTTCTTGGGATAACAACAGCAGGCTGGAATCACCCGAGCGAGCTGTAGTATCTTAGAGTAATCTCAAATAAGGGTAGTATCGTGTGACAACTATGTCCGATAGCTTCCGCACTACAAAATAGTAACAAGGTTTCAGTCTACTAAAATCCTCAGCTTCTCAGATAACCCAATCGAACAATCTGCTTTCAACAACCGAAGTCGTATAGGCATTGAATCCGCAAAGGGCATCTCCACTGATTCGATGGTCGACCGGGACCTCTTATTTGGGAGTCACTCCCTGTAAGATTACACGTCTAGTGCCATCACTTATCTTAGGTGTATACTCAATCTTTCCAAATGCGGCATCACACGCATTCCCATTAGCAGAAAAATAAACACGGACATCAATTAGGAAAAGCAGTATATATATTTGTCCTAACATCCTAGACCTCTAGTCATATGATCCTAACAGTCAATGAGTTCCCAGCGGAGTCGCCATTCACTGTGGTACCTTCTAAACTTAAGGGATTCTACCTAAGAGATGGGAGAATACAAACCCTCCCACTGTGGTCACCATTATGCTGTAGCACGGTTTTTATGGTTTCGAATCACTATCGCTTTGGGGTGCTATAGTTCAATTCATTTTTTATCCTGTGAAGCTGATTAAGGAAGGGAAATAGATGTCTCCAATTAACCCTGCTTGCATACTGAGTTTAAAAAGATGTCTGTTGATTTACAGATGCTATCAAAATCATGGGTCTCTCTTAGGTTATTTGGCTTAAGAATAGAGTGTCTTGACGGTTCATGAGGCTTTTGGGAAGGTACTATATCTAAAACTTTTTTGATTGATGTATGAAGGTACTGGACCTAGAGTTTTTGATTTGTATGCTCGCTAAGATTTCGCAATCTTATGCCTATGTATTCCCGTTTGAATGAAACAGGGAAATCAGAGCAATCATAGTTCCTCCTATTCTAAGGGAGGAAAAAGATGTTTTGGTGTCTTGTTCAAAGCCCAAGATTGAAGCTAAAAGGGTATTTGTGTCTTGTTCAAAGCCCAAGATTGAAACTTAAAGGGTAATTGAGAGGGAATTTGTCATCTCTAAAGAGAGATTGTGGACTTTTGTGTGCCTTGATCAAAGCACAAGGTTGATGCTAAAAGGTTGATTGACTCCACTGGGGAAGTCCTTATACAAAGTCTAAGAGGAGTCTAGAAGCGACTGACTCAACAAGAGAGTGTTTTATCTGTCTTGTACAAAGCCCAAGATTGAGGCTAAAAAGAGATTGACTCTTTGGGGATATCCTTATACAGAGCCTAAGAGGAGGCTAAAAGTTCGACTCCGTGGGAGAGTGTTATCTGTCTTGTACAACGCCCAAGATTGAGGCTAAAAGGGATTTTGACTCCGCTGGGGATGGTTTGTATGTGTCTTGTACAAAGGCCAAGATTGAGGCTGAAATGAGTTTGTCTCAACAAGAGAGTGCTTTTATATGTCTTGTACAAAGCCCAAGACGGAGGCTAAAAGAGTTGACTCAAAAAGAGAGTCTTGCAAAGGTGATTGATCCAACAAGAGAGTTTGAAAGTTGATTGACTCAACAAGAGAGTCTTTTATACTCAACAAAAGAGTGATTTGATGTCTCGTACGAAGCCTGAGATTGAGGCTAAAAGGAGATTGACCCAACAAGAGAGTCTTTTATACTCAACAAGAGAGTGATTTGTTGTCTCGTACGAAGCCCGAGATTGAGGCTAAAAGGAGATTGACCCAACAAGAGGGTCTTAAAAAATTGATGGACTCAACAAGAGAGTCTGAAAAGGTTAGCCCCGCTAAGGGGGGAGAATTATTGTACACAACCCGAGAGAAGGCTGAATGTGTTGAGGAAAAATCATTATACAAAGCCTAAGAGGAGGCTATCTTACTGTTGAGGATTAGATCCATAGGCAGGCCCAAGAGTGGGGAACTCTTATGAGAGAGACCGGGTTTCTACTGGAGATTTATCCAGAGTGATCGGTGTTTCTTCCTATGTTTGAAAGGAACTTGAGAATGTCTTTGAGACTCAAAGGGGGTTTAGACTATCCAAGTCTACTGGAGTTGAAGAGTTTTATCTTTTGTAGGATGCCCAAAAGAGGGCAAGGGCCTTAAGGGATGAGAATCAACCCTAAAGTCGCCTGAGGTTTGAAATTGGAAATACTGCTTTAGTAAAGGATGACTAAGTTATGTCTTAGACCTTTAAGAGGTCGTTAGGGTCCTTGTATTAAGTCCAAGAGAAGGTATGAGAACTTCTAAGAAGCCGAAGGGTCCTTGTACAATGCCCAAGAGGAAACGGGGATGCTTTTAGGAAGCCTGTGGGTCCCCAAACCAAGAGAAGTTCAAGAAATGCAATTCACAGAGAAGAGATCATTCCAGGAAAGTTTGAGGGTTTGGAAGAAACTCAAAAGATGCTATTCACGGAGAATAGATCAACTCTGGGGAGTAGAATTTCTTTGACAATTTCTAGGGGTGACAGTCTGAGAAAAGGTTCACCGAGAATACTGCCTTTCTCTTTGTTCCATATTGTTTAACCCCAAGAGAAGGGAAGACTGTATCTGGAATCCTAAGGGAATCTAGTTTTATTTGTATTTAAGAGTGACCAATAGGGCTTTACCTAGTTCTAGACCTAGTTGTCGGGGAAAACTCTAAATAACTATACTAGTATATATACAGTTGATATATGACAAGTATTTAAAAGGATATGAAAGAAGACTAACCATGCGCAGCTTCCCACAATACAGTTATATATATATATATATATATATATATATATATATATATATATATATATATATATATATATATATATATATGACATGTATTTAAAAGAATGAAAGAAGACTAACCATGTGCCATTTCCCACAATACAGTTATGTATATGAAAGCATATAAAAGAAAGCGGATAAACACTTACCCGTTGTAGAGCTTCCATGTTGTTTTGTTAGTTGTTCAACAAAGAAATGAAAGAAAGTTTTGATAGCAACTATACATTTGGATTCAAAATCAAAGGAGAAAGTATTTTGAACAGAGATCGGGGCTTATAGCTCAGGGAGAGGCCCAAATTTTAATAGTGATGGCACTGTTGTTTTGAATATCGTATCGGGACTTATACAACGACTGAGGCCCAAAATTTTTTGGTCAAAAGTAGATTTGGACTTACACTCTATTAGATGCCCAAAGAGTTTGAGAATGAGTAAATATGGGTCTTATAGCTCAAGGAGAAGCCCAATTGATTTTGTTAAAAAGGCGACGATCGCGCCGAACGTTTGAAAATATACAGAGGGACTTATACAATGTGTGAGGCCCAAAAGGTATTACTTACAAAGGGGTTGGGTCTTACACTCTATTAGAGGCCCACAATATTTTTTAAGAAAAGGAATGGGACTTATAGCTCGAGGAGAGGCCCAGATGATTATTTGTTTGAAAAAATGGCGATCGTGTCGAGGTTTGAAAACACAGTGGGTCTTATACGGTGACCGAGGCCCAAATTATTTTGGTTTTCAAAAGGGGTTGGGTCTTACACTCTATTAGAGGCCCAAAAGTGTTTTTAAGAAAAGAAATGGGTCTTATAGCTCAAGGAGAGGCCCAGGTTATTGATTTTGAACTGGCGATCGCGCCGAGGTTTTTGAAAATGCAGTGGGACTTATACAATGTCTGAGGCCCAAAAAGTTTTTGGTTAAAAAGGGATTGGGTCTTACACTCTATTAGAGGCCCAAAAGTGTTTGAAAAAGATTTGTTAGGGTGAAACTCAAAGAAACCCTAATTTCATTTTCTTTTAAAAGTAATCCTTTTAATAAAATGAATAAAAATGACAAAAATACCAAATAAGTCTAAATAAACTACTTGTGATTTTTGATTAAGATTTGATAAAGGAGGTTTTAATCACAAGATGATTTAGGACTCATTTGATCTTGATTTTCAAGATAAATATTCATTTTTGAAAGGTTTAAAAACAATAAAAATGAATTTATTTACAAAAATATCAACAATATTAAAAAAACTAATATAAATTTGATTTTTTTGTGGAATAAAATATTTTAACATTTTTGTGATTTTTTGCAAAAAGAACCAATAAAAAATAATTAAAAGTGAGAGAGAAATTAATTTTCCAAATCATTAAAAATAATATGAAAAATATTAAAAAAGGAAAAAAGTGGTAAAAAAAAGGTCTGGGGCGAGGGGGATTCGAACCCCAGACCTTCCACTCACTCAATACACACAAACCAGCTGATCAACCACTGGGGTGCAATGCCAATTCAAATAAAGTATGTCAAATGAAAAATATATAGAGAATTTGGTTTTAAAACCTGAAGAATGGCGCCATGGCCCTCTTCTTCCTTGGGCCAGATGCGTGAAGCTCTCTATCTCACTCGTTTCTCAACCATTTGACATGATTCAAACACCAAATTCATGCGTTTTTTAACAAGGAACATGATGGCAATATTTGATTTCATTTATTTTTAGTGTGTAGCAAGTTACATTAACATGAATGTATGAACCCTAATTTTGCAAAAGCAATCGTGCAGACATGTTTGTGAGTGTTATGGCCAATTTTTTTGAGGGGAAACACTCAACATATGATGATAAGCAATTGGCAAAAGTATCATGCGAGGAAATATGCATGGATCATGTTATGAGAGTTTGAGGCTTACCTTGCTGCAAGAAGAATTGGAACTCTGTACAAAGTGTGTTCCAGAAGTAATTTGACGACCCCTACAGCTTCACTGGATGTTATGGAGTGGATAGCAACCTTTGGAACTCTTTGAAACTCCTTAGATCAAATTGTGGTATCCCAACTACATAATGGCTAGGTTGAAGAGTGAAATTTTGATGGAGGTGTTTCAGAAGTGGTTTAGGTGTTTGGACAGCTTCTATTCATCATGTGTGATGTGTTAGAAGTGATGGTTTGAGTTGCTTGGCTATGCAACTCAAAACCCGATAGTACTTGCTCAAAAACAAAGAAATTTGGCACTTAAGGAGAGAATGAGAGAAAGCAATGTTGTAGGATGCTTTGGCGTAGTCTGAATGATCAGTTGGGACCTCTATTTATAGTGGATCAACTCTTGTCTTCGAGGAATAGTGAATGGCTGCTGGATCAGATCACATTCAATGGCTTTGGCTTGGTGGCATTTCTTCTCATGCAAAGCAAACTAGCCTCTCCCAAGAGCAGGGCTATGTCTTGACCAAATCCACATTCTTCATATGTTTTAATTGTTTTTTAAGTGAGCATCTTGACTGAGTAAATTGGCTTTGTTGAAAGTGCACTATTTCACATAAATGCCTTTGAATTCAAGGCATATATGCCAAAATGCATTAATCTTAAGTTGGAAGATCCTTTGGCTTTTTGACTCAGCTTTACAAGTTAAATCAGTTGGATTAGGATCAGATTAGATGACTGTGGCATAGGGATCATTGGTCTTGACTCAGAAATCGTGTAAAGCAAGCAAACATGCAAACTGGTTTTCCAAAACAGTTGCAGCAACATGACTTTGAGCTGCTATATCTCTTGATTTCCATGGAGTTTTTTCATGCTGATGGACCCTTTGAATTGCTAGCAATATGCACAACAACTTTGGTGTTTACACCTTGAATTGATTCATCTTGCAACTGTGTGAAAAAGTGCCCCAAGTTTTGGTGTTTCACTTGAAATCTGCCTTGGGCCGAATTTTTCTAAGTGTTGGAAAAAGATGCATTTTCATGTTTTTAGTGATTTTGATCCAATCATAACTTGAAATCTATGAGGAATTGGAATGAGGTGTAGTTGACACTTTTGAAGTATGCCAAGAGAGCTACAAATCCAGCTTTGGACCATCCAAAATGGTTGCTTGGATCTCAAGTTATGGTCCTTGGAAGTTGGTACCCTAGCCACTTTGTTCCATAACTTAGAAAAATTCCAAATTTTTTATGGTTACCCCTTTTACAAGTTAACTCACTATTCTTGATTTTTCTTGATGAATGATGATTCAAATCACAAATTAACATTGTATTAGGGTTAAGGAAACTTGGTTGACAAAAAAAATCAAAAAGTCAAACTTTCACTTTTTTTGTACAGTTGACTTTTTCAACAGATGAATTTTAAACTGTGCGATCCTCTATGAAATCAAGTCCTTGACCTAAATTAAACTTAATGGATATATTTCATAGGTGTTGTAGGGTGTATTGAACCATCTCCCAAGGTTTGGGAGCATGTCCTGGTCAAAAGTCAAAGGTACAGTTGACTTTTTCCTCAAAACCCTAATTGTGGTCCAGATGAAATTGAAACTTGTGCATCAAGCTTCTTGGATCAATCCATTGGTGCAAATGGATCAATGTGATGTGTTTAAGACCCTCAAATCATGTCTTGAGGTCTTGGCTCATGTTTTGTCCCAAAAGTCAACTTAGGGGTGAATTAGGTCAAGAAACCCTAATTCCTGATATTTTGGTGAATGCATCCCCTGAGGTAAAATTGACTTGATGATTGGGTCCATGAGGTCCCTTGGAGTATCTAGGGTTATGCTTTGAAGCATTGGGTCATGCTCAGAGGAAAAATTCCATCTGGAGGCCTCAGTCGACCAAAACCCTAATTTGGTGACACCGGTGGTCTGGAGGCTTGATCCACTTGGAATGCTGCAACTTTGTGCTTGATTCTTGTTGTGGGAGTCCTCTTGATCCTTTATGGATGTTTGAGAGGTTATACAAGTTGAAGATCATGTCATTTCTTGATTGATCCTTTGTCTAAGAGCTCTGAGAGGGCTTGAAACCCTAATCCTTGATTGTAGTGAATGCTCAACAATTCCTTGAGGAGATTAAAGAGGCATGAAGGTACATCCAAATTGTGATGATGATTTGCACAATGATGGGAAATCTTAGTGGTCAAAATTTGGGGTATGACAACAAGCTTGGAGTTTGCCTATCTGAAGAGGTATAACACTACACTAGATGTGGGAATGCTATTCAAATATTTGAATATGTATTCCCATCAGAGTTGAGAGGGTGTCCAGAATTCTCTCAAATTCAAGTTTTTAATTTTTGTTTTGGTTGTGTAAGGGCTGAATGCCCAAGATAATTTTTATTTTTTGGGTGTGTACTTTATTTACTATGAACTGTTTAATTGGTTTTTGAGTTAGTTCTTCTACCTTTGGCATATTTTGGCTAAAAATGGGGAGTAATAGTAACATCACTAACCTCTGATATGCTACTAACCTTTGAGGGGGAGTAGTTGTACTGGTTGAGGGGGAGACAAAGTTGTATTTCCGCTGTTGTTCTGATGGTGGTCTCCCCGTTAAAATTCTGTAGGTTAATGGAAGTTAGTTTTAGCCAAAATCTGCCAAAGGGGGAGATTGATGAGTCCAAGCCTTTGTGGTTGGCAATAATTTTGGTAAAACTAACTTATCAGAAAGATGTTGGACAAGATGTCCTGACATGTTGAACTACCTGCAGGTTTATGGTGTTAGACAAGATGTCCTAGGAGTGGATTCGACATCTTTGTCTGTTACAGATTAATATAACTATTTCTGTTTTCCAGTTGTGACTGGAATAAGTTCTTGGTCCTAGGTGGCATCTGAGATTGTGGAATCAGAGATTCTGATTCTAAAAGGAATATGCGGTTTCCATGATGTAAGGAGACATTTTTGGAAACTTAGGATTGAAGAAACTATTCTTGAGAAGAATAGGTCGCAAATTCTGTGGAGCTGAATTACTGTGTTTTTGAAGCCCAAATCCAGTTCTGTTTTGCAATATAAATAGGATGGATTTAACCTAGAATTAGTGTTGAATATTGCAGCTGTTATAGAGTACTAGGGTTTGTACTTTTGTGAGCCTCTCTTGTATTGTGTGAATACCAGAGAAGGACAGTTTATTGAGTTGTAATATTTTCAGTCACTGTTGTGATTGGAAGGGAATTGAGAAGGGTATCATACCTAGGAGTGTCTTAGGTAGAAATCTAGGAAGGGTAGTTTCTAGGTGCTAAGTTGTAAACGTTGGAGTTTAGCTTAGAACCAATTCTACTTAGTCGATTTCATTCCTGGCTTGGTAGCCCCCAGACGTAGGTGTTGTTGATCACTGAACTGGGTTAATAATTCGTGTGTGTTGTTTTTCTTTCTGTTGTTTTCTGTTCTTCATTATCCTTGTGTTAGAAGCAGAGATCAAGTGTCGTGACATCTTGTTCGACATCTTAGTGATCTGCTTAACCAGAATTTCAGTTGTGAAAGAAGCACCGTGGCTTGAAGGTTTTGCTAGGGAGCTGAAACTTCAAGGTCGAGTTATCAGTGTTAAGTGTGATGGTCAAAGTGCAATACATATGTCGAAGAATTCAGCCTATCACGAGCGAACCAATCACATTGATGTGAGGCTGCACTTCGTCATAAAGATAATCGAGCGTGGAAAAGTCCAAGTGATGAAGGTTTCGACTGATGACAATGTTGTTGATATGAATACCAAGACATTGTCAAGTGGCATGTTCTTCCACTATATGCAATTGAAAAAACTGCATGATGAAAGCTAATTTGTTACTTTGTTAGTGTAGAGTTTGTTCCAAGGTGGAGATTTGTGGTAATTTGGATCGAACTATAGTCTCGACGGGGATAAGTTCATGGTTTGAAAAAGTTTAGCATGTAGTCAAAGTTTGCTCGCATGTCAATCCTGTATGCTGTAGTCAAAGTATGCTCAAACATGCAGTAGTCGAAATGCTAGGATTGTTAGCATGTCTAATTGGGCCTTGCTTGTAAGCCTAATTGTTAAGTTAACTTGTAGCCTAAGTTAGCTTAGTAAGAAAGTGAATATTAAAACATTTATAATCAATCATAATTCTTCTTTTTCCTTCTTCTCTCTTTTATAAAACTTAATATGATTTTTTGTGTTTGTTCAAGAAACTCAATCGTTATCATATTTTGATTTGTTCTTTACAACATCGATTCAACAGTTACATAATTTTTTTTTCTCTCTACAATTCTTTTAATCTTCATCTTCGCATCAATAAAATTTCGTTATTAACTCCAACGAATAGAAATATATAAATGAGAAGAGTTTTATACATATTTAATGAACATATATCATATGGAAAATAATTTAATGGACATATATCATATAGAAGATAATTAATTGAATGAAAAATTTGTAAGAAAGTAGTAGAGAGGAAAAAATCATGTGTTTAGTAACAAGTTAGTACAAATGACTTCATGTTTCGTGTTTAAAAAGCAAAGCAAAACAACTCTTGAAATTTGAAAACCAACCAAGCAAGGTAACCAAGCTATGTGCCACTGCCGCTGCTGCTGCATCAATTCATAATTCACGTTCATAATCTCCACCACCCATGAATCCGTTTCAAAAAAACTTGCGTAATTTTAATTTACTTTTGTCTTCCTATTAAACTTTTTTATTACAATGACACCAAGCAAGAAACTACAAGTTGCATTCCATTCCATTCCCAGAGAATCACCTCTCTCTCTTTCCGAGCGCATGATTAAAGAACCCACCTTCCCAATCCCACGTGTCACTCTCTAATTGGTCCATTCCCTCTCGTCGGGATTCATACCAACAAACCAATAAACGTTACCAGTCATTCTCCCTCTACTCTCTCTCCTCTTTCTCTCTCTTCTCTTTCTCTCACTCTTCACTTTCTCTCTCATTTTGTGTTTTTTCTCCCACAATTCCCCCTATTTTCTTCCTCATTCTACCTCCTTTTCCCCCTGAAATTCTCCAATACGTAACCAACAATGCACGATCTTCCATAAAACGCAATTTTAGTTTTTTTTTTGCTGAACTGGAAATGCTTCAAGCAATGGAAAGTTCAGTGAACGGTGGTGGATTCTCTCATTTGCAAAGCTGCGGTGGTGATAGCAGTGAAGAAGAGCTATCGGTGCTACCTCGCCATACGAAAGTGGTGGTCACCGGAAACAACCGTACCAAATCGGTGCTCGTCGGTCTTCAAGGTGTCGTTAAGAAAGCCGTTGGATTAGGTGGATGGCATTGGCTGGTAAATTTCAACGCAAATTCTCAATTTCTTCGTTTTTATTTAATTTTCGATAATTAATGTGTTTTGAAAATTTTATTCCCATTTTCATGAATTCAACCAATTTTCCTCTGTCGGTCAATTTTTTTTTAAATATTTATGATTTTATTACAGCACTCGTTTAATCATATGCTTAAATTTAATTGCTTTGAAGCCTTTATTTATTTATTGATTTCGGATTTTTTTATTTATTTTTGTAATTAATTCGAGAGGTTTTAATTAATTAAATGTGGTATAAACCCTACTCTCTGAATTCTTATCCAAATCATTCAAATTTGTAATTTTCAATTTGGATTCTCAAAATGTTGGGGTTTTCTTGTTGAAATTTGAATAGAATTTTACTTTATGTGGGTTTTGAGTTACAATTTTGAATCACAATTTTGAATTACAATTTTGAATCACAATTTTGAGTTACAATTTCTATTGCATGTTTTTTCTAATGGCTGGATCTGGTGTTTCACGGGATCAGTTTTTTATTATTTTTTTCTCAAGTTTTATTCATATATGCAGAAATTTTGTAATTTAGGGTTTGAGTTCTGAATTGAGTATATTACCCCCTTTGGTATAATTTTCCTTTTTTTTTATTAAATCATATTTGTGGATTTTCTCAATCTAATGAAGATTTTATTCAGATTCTTGCATGTTCTTCATATGCATTTTTATTGTTTTTCATGGTGAAAAGTAGTTGCATGCATGTTCTCTCACACTGCTTATTGCAAAATTGAGAATTGGCCAAGAACTTAAATTATTGTAGTGATGGTTATTTTATTTTACAATGTTACTATATTGGTATACTTAAATGCAGGTTCTTACAAATGGTATTGAAGTGAAGCTACAAAGGAATGCTCTTAGTGTGATTGAAGCACCAACTGGTAATGAAGAAGATGATGACCTTGAATTTGACAATGTGCCATGGAATGGATCAGATATGGGTGAGTTTACACTTTTTACACCTTCAACTTTTTGTTAATTCTGACAAGACCATCTCAATAATGAATGTGAATTAAGCTTATCATTTTGTTTTCTCCTTCAATGTAATTAATTCCTACTATTTGTTTCTGCACCTAGTACAGAAGGTAGAATGCTGTGATGTTTTACTGTTAGTTTATGAATGTTTGTTTTTGCTTCCATGACTTTTCAAATTGACAGAGTTTGGTAACATTGGATCCTTTATGTGTGTACTCCTTTTTCTTTTTTTCTTTTTTTGCTCTATATATTAAAAGGCTCTAGTTTCTTGCTTTTTAATTTTTTATTGACCCCACCACACCACTATTTTTTGAAATAAATAAAAGTGTGTACTTTGTTTGAATTTTTCAGCATCGGACGACACACACAAGTCTCACAAATCGAGGCACAGAATGCATAGATCATTGGGATCATGTCACAAGACAATGAGTAGGTCCTTCTCTGGTGATTCACAGTCTAAGGGGTCCGTTACTATGCCCAATGGGTCCATGGTATATATCATATCAGCTTTACTTCTTTTTCATAATTTATTTCTCCACTGACAAATGAGATAATTTATTCCTTGATAACTTTTAATTATTAATGGTATTTTATTTATTTTTTTGTATATTTTCTGCAGAAAGTTGACTTGGGCAAGCTTGAAATGGCTGCATTGTGGAGATATTGGCGACATTTTAATCTTGTAAATTCTAATCCCCTATGGAAGATGCTTATTGCTGTCTGAGAGTGTTTTTGGTACTTAATTCATAAATGGATTTGCAATTTGCAGGTGGATGTTGTCCCAAATCCATCTAGAGAGCAGCTTCTAGATGTTGTTCAGAGGCATTTCATGTCGCAGGTAGTTAAAATTGGTGTTTGCTTATTTGTTTTTGGTAACTACTACTAGTTGCCATTGAAATAAAGTACTCTCAGGAGCATGTGCTCATTAGAATAACATTAAACTAATCTCATCAATGTCTATCTTAAAATTGTTCTTATAAAATATTGTGATGTTTGTAATTGATGTTTTTTTTTGTATTTTTGAGCTGCATATCATATCATGTTTCTATCTTTTTCACAAATTACACCAATTTGTAGTTTATTTGATGATGGCATTGGGAGCAAGTATGCCACATAAAGATGCATGAATAGTGATGTGCTTGCGTGTGTGCATGAAAGCTTGATCAAGTTTTTGGCTGTTATCATAGGTTTGGCCTGAAATTGTGTTTCTTTTCTTGTGAAGCAAATACTGGACGAGTTGCAGGTGATTAAGGGATTTGTCAATGCTGCGAAGAGGCTCAAGACCGTGTGCAAATGAGATTCGGGTGATGCGAGAAATGACGAGCTATGGTAAATTATATGCTAACAGAGATAAAATGTATCTAGTGTTCACTTCCCTTCGAATTATGTAACATACTTATCGGGAATCTGTGTCTTTCTAATATAGTATATTAGGTTAATAGTTTAAGGTTATAGAGGTACTAATTACTCTTTGTGGCCACCCCAGTTATTATGTAGATATATGTGACCTTAGGGAAGTCGATCTTCAAGGCCTTCCTTTCCAAGTTTGACTCAATGTATTGCTGACCTGGGAAGTGAGCTTTTAGAGACCTTATTGTATATATAAATATTTTAGTTTCTCTCAACTTTGATTCTTCTAATCAGATGAATTCTTCTTTGTTCATGCCAATCTACACCATACTAAGGTATGAATGGAGTGGTTGTTAATCAACTTGGTAAGATTGCTCAAAGAGTTTTAGGTTTTTTGTTAGTTGTGATTATCAAAGTAATATGCAAGATATAAAAAAGAAAACAAATCTTGTTAATATAAATGAAAAAGCAAATTGTGAAATGGATTGGAAACATCTTGTGATTGAACAATGTTGGATAACTTTAGAATATAAAAACAAGCTTTTGTTTTTTTTGTTTGTTTTTTTCTCTCTTTTTAGGAAAGAGAATCAAACAAACTTTTATCAAGCTCTTCTCATTTCCTTTCTACTTCGCGCCCTTTTTCTCTCCCTTTGCTTTCAGTCATTTGTATTTATTTGCATTTGTATTATCTATTCAATAGGAAAATATGTCTCTTGTAAGTGTCCACTAATCCAAACAAAGCCTATTCAAGAGAGTGAGATAATGGAGCTGGAAAATGGTGAGGGAGTGAGATTTTGCATGGAGTAGGGACCATGATCAATTGAGCTTTAATAATTTACCATTGACCAACTATATTAAGATAATCCATATGGTAAAAGAACCTTCATTTTTTTTGGTGATAGTAATTCTGGAGTATTTATTTTGTTGTTCTCGACTTTCTAAGACTCGTCAACAGGATGATATCTAATACAGTACTCTCCACCATTGTCATTATCATGATTGTTGTTTGGTAGTGAGTACTATCTTTTTGGTCGGTATCAATTTCAATGCATTTTGTTGTTATTGTCTAGGAGATGGGAGTGGATTCTCTCCCAGTCCTCTACTAAAAATATAAGAAATATAAAAAGATGATGTTTTAATGCTGAGGATGATCACTGTTCCCTCTCTAAAATCTCTAGTATAATTTATATTTGAGGGGATCCTTTTTTTTAAGGAGACTAAGAGCATATCTAATGGGAGAATTAATTTTTAATTGTTTGGGTAATTTTTTGTGGGAAATTGATTGCCACATTAATCAATTTTACTTTAATGGCGATTTTAATAAACAATCTATAAGATTAATAAATTTTAATGATAAACAACACACTTTTTCATTGTTTCATGAAGTAACTTACGCAAATATTTAAGTAACGCGAACGCCACATGTAACTATTGCAATCCTAAAAATATCCTAAAAATATTAAGTTTGGGAACTTATAAATTCAAGGGTTAAATATGTTTAAGGTCTTTATAAATATCACACCTTTAAAGATTGGTCGCTAAAAAATTTTCCTTCAAACATTGATCCTCCTAAAGTTTTCCGTTTCCAAATGTAGTCCCTGTTGTTAATTTCAAGTAACGGAAGGTGATGTGGCACGCCTACTGTGTGATTTCATTTGATGAAGTGTTATTTTTTTGCCACGGTGGAATATTTGTAAAACCCTTTGCCACGGTGGAGCCCTTTTGCAAAGATGTTAATGAGGATACTTCACAATGGCAGTTGGTTTATCTTTGACAGTTGAAACCTTCTTGATTACTCCTTTCTTGATAGTTGATGCCTTCTTCATAATACCTTCATTGATAGTTGTTCCATTCTGAATACTTGATGCTTCATTGGTTGGTGCATTTTGAGTAGTTGAAGCTTCATTGGTTGTTGCATTCTGAGTATTTGATGTTGCCTTGGTTGTTGCCTTAACAGAAAATTTTGATGCTCCTTTGCTAGTTGATGCTCCCTTGGCATTTGATACTCCTTTAGCAATTGAGGCCTCATTGGTATTTACCTTCTTAGGTTCTTTGTTTGTGGAGCCCTTAGGCCTCCCCTGCAAAACATAATTAAACAACACTATAACAACACAGACATCACAAAAGACTTATTACAAAGTAAACAAAAACATAAGAATACAGACATCACAAAAGCATTACCCTTTTTTTGGTTGTCACATAAGTATCCATTACATCCATTACCCTGTAGACATAGATTAACCTAAGTTTAATTTTATTTACCATTTCTGGAACAAGCACATTAACCCTGACTTTTTACCAAGTATACAACAAAATACACGAAATGCACTAACCCTAATTTTTACTCACAGTAACAAAACGCATTAAGTTCAAGCTTTTTTTTTACCAATAATACAACAAAAACACTAAGCTGGGACCACGAATAAACAATACAACAATGGCATACAATGTTACTAACCCGGGACCACCGCTGCTAAGATACACACGATGACTCCTTGGGACCACTTCAACGGTCGCTTTCTTCTTTGGACTATGCAAAACGAAGTAGAAAAGGGATGAAAGAGTAGTGAAAGCTAGGGCACGAGTGAAAGAGATGAAATGTGTCTCTTTGAATTACCATTGACTCTTAACTTATTGGTTTTACATATATTCCACCGTGGCAAAAAAATAACACTTCATCAAATGAAATCACACAGTAGGCTTGCCACATCACCTTCCGTTACTTGAAATTAACGGCAGGGACTACATTTGGAAATGGAAAACTTTAGGAGGATCAATGTTTGAAGGAAAATTTTTGAGGGGCCAATCTTCAAAGGTGGGATATTTATAGGGACCTTAAACATATTTAACCCTAAATTCAATAAGCAACCTTCATTGTGTCGAAAAATTAGTGTAATTTAAGTTAGTGCAACATGTTACTGTAGTGTTAATTACTAGGTAATTTGGAGCAACAAATTGCTCCAAATGTGCAACAGATTACACTGTGTATTTTCTGCGATAGAGATTTAGAGTAACCGGTTGCACTAAATGTGCACTAAATGTAGAGTATTTTCTGGAAAGCTTAATTTTCTCATTAGTTTGTTAGCTGTATTGTTTTGTAGGATGGTTTAAATATCCATGCTGAATCAATCAGGTTAGAATGACATATTTTCACCCTAATTATGTCATTCTCTTCATCTCTCAATTATTCGTCATCATTCTTGTGATTGGGATTTTACCAACATTTGGCATCAAGAGTCAGGTTCTTTGATCAAAGACTTAGTGTGCGAAAATGCTTTCCATCTCCAATGAACGTATCCTTGTAAATCTCTTGATTCTCGATGCGAAGAATAATGACAAGTGGTGCAAACAGATGAAGATGATGTTTGGTTATCAAGATGTTCTTGAAGTGATCAAGAACGATGTTAATCCACTTGTAGAAGGTGTAAGAGCTACACAAAGAACTACATACAAGGAGGAGGGGACGAAAGATTTCAAAGCTTTGTATCTCATTCATCAATATGTTGATGTTGATAACTTTAGAAGGTTGGTGACACCACATCCTCAAAGCAAGCTTGGGAAATATTGGAGAAAAGTTATGCAGGAGCTGATAAGGCAAAGGTGATGAGGTTACAAACTCACAAGAGGTAGTTAGAGTTAATTTAAATAGAGGAAAAGAAAACCATTAGTGAATTTACTACAAAAATCACAAGATTGGTGAATCAATCACCGAGCAGTATGTGGTTGGTAAAATATTGAGATCATTGACGTCAAGATTCAATAACATAGTGGTTTCCATTGAAGAGTCCAAAAATATTTCAACTATGCGTAAAGAAGAGCTGCAAAGTTCTCTTGAGGTTTAAAAGCAGAAAATGAAGGAGAAGAATGTTGACAAAGCAAAGGCTGAAGTTGCTTTGCAAGCTCGTTTCATTTGAAAGGACATGAAAGTGAAGGGAAAATGGTCCATGAGTAGAGGTAGAGGAAACTACCACAACCATGGTCGAAGAGACTCCCAAAATTTCATCAATTCAACATTCCAAAAGGGTGAAAATAGCAACAACAAAGGTGGTAGATCAAGCAATTACAAGGTGGCAAGAATAGAGGAAAAGGATGAAGATGGAAGAATGACAAGAGAAATGTTCAATGTTACAACTGCCAAAAGATTGAACATTTTACCCGCGAATGTCATGCCAACAAGAATTATCGATAAGAAGCTGAAGCATAGATTGCAAGGGAAGAAGATGATGAGAGCACATTGTCAATGGTGATTGTTGAAGTAGAAAACAATGTAGAAAAATGCAGCCAAAGTCGGGTACAATCACTTAAAACGTGATGGGGACTACACGAGATGATGCATAATGCAACGATCAATGCTACACTGACTCTGGGTGTTCAACGCATATGACGGGAAGGAATGAATGGTTTGTTAAAATCAATCAAGAAGTGAAGAACAAGGTGAAATTCACGGATGATAACATACTTGCATCAGAGGGTATTGGCGTTGTATCAATCAAGTGGAATAATGATGAGCACTCCTTGATTAAACATGCGTTGTATATTCCGAGAATCAATATGTAATCTTTTAAACATTGACCAATTAATTCAAAGGAGTTACAAGATTCACATGGAAAACAAGGTGCTGAAAGTTATGGATGCAAATGAAAGTTTGATCCTAAAGGCCCTTATGGCTTAAAACATAACTTTCAAAGTTAAATTGAAAGTAATATAGCATAAATGTCTTGCAACGACCGTTAGTAGAGAAGAATGGATATGACACTATAGGCATGAACAATTGAATTTCAAGGACCTCAATGTTATGCAAAAAAATAACATGGTTATGGGGCTACCATCGATCGATATGCCAACTGAAGTATGTGAAGAGTGTGTGTAAGCCAAGCAACACCGAGGCAAATTTATCAAAGATGAGGTGGACTTACTTGATTTAAATAAAAGATGAGGTGCTGGAAGTATTCAAGAAGTTCAAATCAATGGTGGAAAGACAAAGTGATCAAAAAAGCAAAACTCAAAACTCAAAAAACAATTGATGGAGGTGAATATGTATCAAATGATTTTAGGAAATTTTATGATCAATATGGCATTGTATATGAGGTGGTGCCACCCTATACACCTCAACAAAATGGAGACGTCGAGAGAAAGAGTCAATCAATTATGAACACGGTGAGAAGCATGTTGAAAGGAAAGAACTTGCCAAAATAATTATGGGGGGAAATAGTGTCCACAACTACATATTTGTTGAATTTATTTCTAACAAATAAGTTGAAAAATATAACATCCAAAGAATCTTGGTCGGGATTCAATCCAAACCTGAGTCCCTTGAAGTTATTTGGTTCGGTAGCGTATAGACATGTTCTGAATCAAGTTAGAAAGAAGTTAGATGACAAGGGAGAATAAATGATACTTGTTGGGTATCACTCTACCACTAGATACAAAATCTATGATGCAGTCAATAAAAGAAGCGTAATCAGTACAGACGTGATTTTTGATGAATTGAAGGACTGACAACGTGCAAAATTTAACATAAATGGTGATGGAACTGTTTCTGCAGCGTTTGAAAATGCAAAACATACAGCCAGTAAAGTTCAAGTTGAAGAAAATGTGAGAAGATCAACAAGGCAAAGAGGCACGCCCACAAGACTACATGATTATGAGTTGCTCCCGGATAATGAAGTAAACAATAATGGTGATCTTGTCCATTTTGCGCTCATGGGTGAATCTGAACCCGTAAAAACTGAGGAAGCCTTAAGTGATCCAAAATAGACATGTCTTATGAAGGAGCACATGAGTAAGGAGGACTTGAATTAAGGTATTGTATTGAGAAATTAGTGTAATTCAAGTAAGTGCAACATGTTGCAGTAGAAGTGCAACAAATTGCAACAAAAATGCAACAGGTTGCATTAGTGTTAATTACAAGACAGAGATTTGGAGCAACAAGTTGCTCTAAATGTGCAATCGATTGCACTTGTGTATTTTCTGAGACAGAGATTTAGAGCAATCGATTGCACTAAATGTGTAACTGATTGCAAGTCTGATTTTTTTTTTCATTAGTTGATTAGCTGTATTATTTTGTACGATGATTTAAATACCCGTGTTAGATCATTAATCTTTTCACGATAATTCTCTATAATTTTATGATAGATAATGTCTCAGTTATTCAACATTGTACTTGTGATTGAGGTTTTACCCGATGGGCTCTAATACTCTTCAAAAGTAATTGATAAAAAAAAAAGTTCAAAAGTATTGTCTCCAATAGAAAGATGTGTAACATTTTTCATCAATATTTAATTTTATGATTTAATATTTAAAATGTTTATTTTCTTAACAACACAAAAGAAATTCTTTCATTTATTTGCAACAAAATATTATATCCTTTAATTAGGATGATAATTTATTTTGTGGGGCATATGATAAAAATAAAAATACCGTACTAACAACTTTGAAGTATTCTTTAATTATGACAAAATGTGAGTCGCGCTAAAAGTTAAGGCTTGAGAAAGATCAAAGATTAATATCCGATATATAAAAAGGGAGTAAAACAATTATTTAAATAAATTTTCTCAATTTTTTGGTCTACCATATGACTTTTACAATATTCCTCTCTAGTTTATTATTTTTTCTTTTTGTCCTATCATCTGTTACATATTAATTCATTTTTGTCGTGTTTTGATGTCGTTTCAAATTTCAAACCTTGTGCCCTTGTGGGTAAAGAGGGTCGTAGTACTGTAAGCCGTGACATCATTTTCCTCTTATATATAGATATATATATATATATATGATTTGTCATACCCATCATCCCCTAGTGAGGCAAAATCAGAGGATTTTCGGATCAAAACGGGGCCCATTAACACATGCAAAAGCCGTGAACTTGTTTCAATAGTAGTAAAGGCTTAAATTAAATTACACAGTATCAAATTTGAATATTGAAATTAAATTAAATTATACAGTATCAAATTTGTAACTTCTGAAAGACATAATCAATATGTTTTAGATAAAGTTAATTCAATACTACTAATACTATGTTTTAGACAATGTTAATGGTCATTGCCTCCTTAGGTTATGGTAGGGTCATGGCTAATAGTGAGAATAGTCAAACTATTACTAGTAACAACTTTTCTTTTTTACTGTTTTATAAATAGTTCTAACACTTCAGCTATCATAGCCATAATTTTTTTTATATAGGGTTAATATTTTTATTTATTTTTAATTAAATATGTAAAATTCATCTAAAATTCATATGTCATTATAAAGTTTATAGAAGACAAATGTGCAACAAAGGATGTTGCTATTTATTTTTTTGAATGATAAAATTAGTTCTCTTAAAAATTATATTTATTAGTTTAAGAGATACAACATTGATATGTATAAGCTTTTGAATCTCACATAAAAATCCACTACTTTTTGTGCTAGGAGACTAAAAATGCAAAAAACAAATGACATGAAAGCAGACTGATTGTCATAACATATTTTCTTATGTTTGATCACTTTACTTAAAGCGAATTTGAGTAATATATGTCCCACACTAAAACCTATAGTCCTCAATATTAGTGATGGAGAAACTCCAATCAACTTTACACATGAATGTTTCCATTTTAACCCACATGTACACCAGAACATCTATTGATCTAAGTGTCGGTCTTCTCTCATGTGGGTCAGCCAATAAATTCACATGCGCCTCTTTCTTCACAAATACTCCGCCCGATGAAATATGTCAAATAGAACATTCCTTACCATGCCATGTTAGTATTTAAACTTGTAAGCTCCATAAAATGAATCGTTTGTTCCCCAAATATATCCAAACATGTCTTGCGATAAACTGAGCAAACCTCATCAATAGGAAATAAGGAAATCATAAGGCGATATCTCAGGATAATATGGTACTCCATCGATGATATATGGTGGCCTAGCCAAATATCAAGGAGAAAGTCCTGAGCACGCGCGATTTGCAAACAACCAAAAACTACTTTCTGGCTTGTAGTCATGTCAAACTTTACATCAATGTTATGAACATTTTTTTAGAGCACTCACCAAAATATTTTTTTTAGTAAAATTACTAAGGTAAAAATTTGGAATTGCAAGACTAAGACCATCTAATGCTCTATCAAAATCAGAGTCTATACCATATATCCCACCATATCTCAATATATGATCCTATAACACCTAAGATTGGGACCTAGAAGCCAAAAAACGTATGAGGTGACCTCTACTTTCGAGTACAAGCCCAAACCCCCAACTCTAATAGGTAAATAAGTCACCCTCCATTGAAGGTCCCCGGAGAAAGACCTCTGCCAACCACGATGTCTTCAACCGCCCTTCACAACTCTTTACCAAACCAAATAGTTGCTTCCTTTATATGATTAGGTTGACACATCCTTAGACTACAAAAACGCTTGACAATACTCATGCAAGATCGAAGTAGAAGAAACTCACTCTGAGGATTCATTAGTTGTGGTAGAAGATGCATTAACTCAACAACCCTGGAAGCTCTCTTCATGGACAACCCCTTGATAAAGCCTTCATGTCGACTAATAATCCTTCAAAGCAAATTCATCCCTAACACCAGCCTCTGAATGTCATGCGGAAATAAATTCTCGCGAAGTTTATTACCATCATATGAAGGCCAAATTATCCCGGTCTTACAAATATTCAATTCAAGACCTAATCATGGACTTGTCTTCCAAATGATGTCAAAGGCTTTAACTACCTCCTATGAATCCCCTATAAAGGTCTTGTCATCAAGATACCATACATGAAGACGAAGCTTACAATTGTCTCTAATATGATGAATGAGTGGGTGCAATACAAGAGCAAAAAGGAGCGACCCTAATGAGTCACCTTGTTGTACTTCAGTGACTGACATAATATGTTCATCCTCAAGGTATAATCTTGCTCTCTGACCATAAAGAAACTCAACCCACAGAGAAATATATGAGCATCTCACCCTCACCTCGCGCAATAGGGTTTATCGTTCTACCATGATGAAAACATTCGAGATATCTACCGTGAGTATAGCCAAAGAACCATCTATGCGTCGCTTGCTTAGAACCTTGTTAGCACCGTGCAAAATAATCTTAGCACCACCCGATACTCGAGCTCCAAATTGGAAGTCATTGACATGATGTGTCACATCTTTACGACCCTTTTCATAACAACCTTGGATATCAACCGCCTCCCAATATAACCCACAACAATTGATCGTATCCTACCATCAGACTTTAATAACGACATCAAGGGTGTAGAGACAACAAACTTTGTCAAACTCACAAGCCATCTTCCTCTCATCCATAAGTTAACAACTCAAGTGATTGCATATACAAGATCTTTTACAACATAAAAACCTTATCCACATAGTACGTCTAATATATGTTGAGCTCACAAACTATATCTATCACACGACATCCCTCTAAAAAATGATTTAAACACTATCAATTTCGTTTATAGTTATTTAGCAAAAGTCTAAGATTCCTCTTTTAATATTATATTTTTTTTCATTTTGACCTCTTATTTAAACCAATAAGCAATTTTAATATCATGACATTGATATTTTAGATTTAAAAAAAATACTTTTAATCTATGTGACAATTAAATTAAAAAATTAAACAAAAAAAATTATTGAAACAATTAAAACCCTAAAATCTCTAAATGATCCATGTTCTTCTCTTTCATCTACACATCAACAAACTCAACATATTGGTGTCATATCATCAAAATTGCTTACTATTTTTTTAGATGGTTCATTTTCAGATTTGGGACAAATTAAATAAGAAAATTGGGTATTAATACTCTTATATATAATTAATGCATCGATGCAAGTGTAGATAGATTGTACAAACACAAATGGTCCCTCTATAAAAGCACAAGATGTGTGCTTTGTAGGTCCATTTATATGGTCCAATAAGGGTCATGTGACTCAAGTACTTCAAATTAGTGTATTCTTAAATTAATTAAAATCCATTTGAAAATATAAGATAAATGAAGTAATCAATTTTATATGTGCGCTTAACATCTTGAACTTTTAATATGCTGGCGTATAACTCATTTTATCGAAAAGTTATAATGGATTTAATGGTAGTGCACTGTCATTGTAAAAAAATATTACACATATATTCAATTAAAATATTTTAAAGTGTCAAATCATTTAAATAATTTAAGTTTTACACACTGACTTGGCGGAATATATAGTTGTCATTGGTTGACAGTATAAAATTAATTTACACTGTCAGTACACCATCCATTTTCTCTAAAAATAATTAATAAAATAATCGTGCAGTATTTTAATATTGTAAAAATAATATATTGAAATATATTTGTAAAAATTCATTTTAGATGGAGAATGTATAATAAAAAAATTATAATATGCAAAATTTTTAATAATAAATTTGGAATATAGTTACACGTTCCACAAAATATAATTTTATTTTGACAAAGAATATTAATGATTCAAAATAAGAAGAAACAAATAAATGAAAATATAGTATCTATTTCAACCAATTGTTATTATATTTTAAAAGTTGAAAATTTAAACATCAATCTGTAAAATGAACTCAATGATTTGGCATGTAAAATGAAAAAAATAATTATATTAGATAATAATTTATAAGAGACATTGTACTAAGGAATGAAAAAATATTCATACTATTTGATAGAATTAAAATCATTATCCAGTGTTGGATTCTTACATACAATTACATCAACATAGTAGTCGACATGACATTCCTATATCTCTACCTTTAAATAAGAAAATAAATTCTATGATTGAAAAGTTTACAATGATAAACTATTAATGTTTACTACAAAATTACAACTCTAGAGCTAATGTTTAAAAGTTTACATTCATGTCAAGTCTAGTGTTTATCTAACTCGACTCTGATTCACCATACTGAACCAATCTAAGTTGTTGGATAGAGATTCTAATTTACGGACAAGTGATGTGGCTCATTTTAGGCTCAGCCTGATATCTAACACAAACTCCTACAACAAGTGATGTCTGGTATGCTAGCTGTAAGATACAACAGACTACTAATCATACTCCTGTATAAACTTTGATCCACATTAACACCTTTCTTCTTAGTAGAAGGCATGATGTCTTGAACATCTTGTTCAACATTATACTCAGCGTCACTTGAGGGCATTTCCTTTCTTTTCAATGAAATTTTCTTGGTAGCGAGGGCCACAACTTTAATCCATCCTTTGTCAGGTCCAATCTTAGTACTTTTCTTGGATGTCTTAGAAGGCTTACTTGTAGACACAACAACCTTCCCTTTCATGTTCCTCAATCTTTTAGAAATACCAGGAGCCAATTTCTTTCCTATAGGCTCATCATCAGAATCTATACCATCTACATTGACAATGTCATTAGACTAATCCTTCTTCACACCAACACTCTATTCTTTATCTTCTTTGTCAGACACATCTTTCTCCTCTTCAGCAGGCATACTGTTATCATCAGAATCATCTCTTTTACCACCAACAGAATCATCTTCAGCCATATTCTTTTGAGATTTTTCAGGAGACTCACTATAAGAGTTTTCTTGTGTGGTTTCAATAGGATGATCAGGTTGGACCAAGGATGTTGCGACATCCGACACAACACCAAACTCAGGGTCAGTAACCTAGATCTTAGAGACAGACATATCAACACTTGTATCAACAATGTCATTACAACAACATTCAAACTAGATTGACTTAGGGTTTTTTTTCGCTTTAGGGTTATCTAGACTCACAGTTTCAGAGGTAACAACATTTGAAATATTTGAAACACCAACATTCAAACCAGAAGTATCAACAACACCCACAAGGACATACCTCTTTCCACTAAGACTTTTAACCTTCATTAGCCCTATTAAGTCCATATGAAGAAGTTTTATAACTCTGGAAGTAGCCTGATGTTGTGACTTCAGGTGTGACATCTTGGTTTGCTTCCCAATTTGACATACACCACAGACTTTGCCCTTCTTAATTCTGAACATGGGTAGACCTCTAACAGCTTCTTCAGACATAATCTTCTTCATACCTTTGAGATTCAAATGTCCATGCTTTTGGTGCCACAACTTGAATTCATCTTCCTTGGACATTAAACATGAGGAAAAATATGTAGTTTCTTGTGATACCCACAAATAGCAATTATCTTTTGACCTGACTCCTCTCATTAGACCATCATTTTTCTCATTGGTAACCAAACATTCTGACTTGGTGAAATTGAATTTTAGACCTTGATCACATAACTGACTGATACTAATCAGATTTACACTCAATCCTTTCACAAGAAGAACACCATTCAGTCTAGGAAGTCAAGTACACACTAACTTTCCTACTCCCTTAATTTCAACTTAAGCTCCATCACCAAACGTGACAAAACTAGTGGAATAAGAGTTAATGTCCACCAAATACTTCTTGACCCCAGTCATATGTCTAGAACATCCACTGTCAAAGTACCAGTCTTCTCTAGATGAACCTCTAAAGGAAGTGTGGGCTATAAGACCAACATTAACCACCCTAGGTTTCCACTCCTTTTTAGTTTTAGTCACCACATGATTAGTCTTAGGTTTCCTGGGATGTCCAGGATAATCGTACAGTCTGTAACAGAAAGGTTTGATGTAACCATATTTACCACAATAATGACACTTCCACGACAAGAACTTGGCTTTAGTTTGAGTTTCCTGATGTCTGGCAGGATGTCGAAACATTTGGTCGGACATTGTACGTTCAAACTTCCTTTCAGCAGAAATAAATTTTGTCACAGGAGTGTTTCCTTGTTTATTTTGAGATTGGTAATTAAAAGTTATACCTGTTAAGTTTCCAACCTCTTTTCCAACTTGAAGAATTTCATCTAACATATCAAAACCATTGTTCAAAATTCTCACTGATTTGGTCATGTTTTCAAGTTTAAAATTCAATAAGGTTATCTCATCTTGAAGACCAGAGACAGTAGATAAAAGATTCTCTTTTTCGGCCTGTAGTTGAGCTATAATACTCTTCTTTTTTTCTCCTATCTTACAAACCTCTTCACTTTTGGTACAAAGCTCTCTATAGGAAATAACCAATTCTTCATAAGAGACATCCCTATCACAAGAATATTCATCAGATTCACATCTAATAGTGAGGGTTGTAACATGCTTAGCAATTTCAACATCAGGTTCACTTTCAGAATCATTATCAGTCCAAAAAACAGACATGCCCTTCTTTTGTTTCTTGAGGTACGTGAGACATTCTGATCTAATGTGACCAAAATCCTCATATTCATGACACTGAATACCTTTTCCATTATTGGGCTTCTCCTATGTTCTTGTTTTTTTTCTTCTTTCTGAAAATCATTGTTCTTCCTGATGTCGAATTACATTGACATCTGGTCTTGACTTCCTATCCATACTCTTCAGCACCTTATTGAATTGCCTCCCAAGAAACACAATAGCATTAGAAATTCCTTCATCAGTCTCCATGTCACATTGGACCTCTTCATCATTAGTGTTGGAGATAAAAGCTATGCTCTTGTTCTTCTTTTCAGATATTTCATTGATAGCCAATTCAAAAGTTTAAAGTGACCCAACAAGCTCCTCCACTTTCATGTTGCTGATGTCTTGGGCTTCTTCAATCGTTGTGACCTCTATGTCAAACTTCTTAGGCTATGACCTGAGAATCTATCTAACCAGTTTCTCCTCTGACATCTTTTCTCCCAAGGCACTAGATGCATTAGCAATATATGAATATTTATGTGAAAATTATGAATGGACTCGTCATATATCATCCTTAGATTCTCAAATTTGGTGGTAAGAAGTTGAAGTCTTGACATCTTTACTTTTGATGTGCCTTCATGAGTGGTTACGAGAATTTCCCATGCATCTTTAGCCACGGTACATGTGTTTATCAACCTAAAAATATTTTTGTCAACCCCATTGAACAAGGCATTCAAGGCTTTAGAGTTTCCAAGTGCAAGATGATCTTCTTGCTGAGACCAGTCCTCTTTTGGATTCAATTTAGTTGTGTCCTTCCCATCTAACTACTTTCCAGGTTTTGTTATCCATAGATTTTAGAAAAGCCACCATACGTGATCGGGTGTATACAATCTAACTGCAAGTGCACATCCTATCGTGTAGTTTTAAAAGATATTGATCCCATAGAGACCAATAGTCAAAAGTCTATCGTTACTGATTGCTACATTGTTTATTTAAGGAGAGCAATAAAGAAGTTGAATGCAGTGATAAAAACTGCGCTAAAATAAGAACTAAATAAAATTGGACAAACAGTGTGGTGATGTGGGGATCTATTAATTAACCGTACTCTTATTGTTTCTAAAAAGGGATTTCCAATGGGGAAATATTCTCTATTTTGAAAAGGATTAATTTAATGGGAACCGTTGCTTTCACGCATACAAAGCCAAACTTACTCTCTAATTTATACCTTCCATCGTCACTCATGGTAGGCGCTTAATGCGTTAAAGTAGTAAGCCTATTTTTAAGAAATTAAACTTTTTACTAAATAAAAAAGTGATTTTTGATTGGAAAGTTTAATTTAAAAAGGGTTCTTAAGCTTTCGCTTAAGTACCGGATCCTAAACCTATAAACGCGTGTTCGTAAATAGTTTTAAAACCAACTTGCTAGAAATCTTAGAATTCCCTAGTTAATTAATAAAAGGATTTCACGGAATTTACTAACTAAGAACTTAACAATTTAAATCGTTTGTACCAGATGACTTTCGATCTTACTCGGTGTTTTCACTGTCCCACTTTCGTAGGGACAAATTAAAATAAGATTTAGTAAAATTGTTTAAAAACCAAAACATCCCCAAAGGTAATTCTACAAGAACGATAAAGATACGTTTAATTAAAGTCCTCACATCTCAACACTAATAAAATCAGCTTGACATGATAACATAAATAAATGCGATTAATTTGATAATGGGATAAAACATGGCGAACATAATTAAAAATGTGCGGTTTAACAAAAGTATAAGTTAAACGGGAAATTAAATAAAGGCGACGAAAGTAAATAAAGCAATTAAATTAAAACCTGCTCCGAAGAGACTTTGGTCTAGTACAGAAACAAACTTGAAATAAAAGTTGATAATCTTCAAAGCAATAAAGTAATGACGAGAAATAAAACTTGTACAAAGGTTGCTCCAAGCTTGATACAGACTCAATCGACAATGCTACGACCCTTCGGTGTGAAGAGTTGAATCTTACAAAATGGACAATATATGGCTTAAGTGTTGCACTAAGCTTAGATACCATCACAAGTTAACTAAGAAGCCCATTTATATGAAACTAGGAACCCTAAAGTCATGATAGAGCTGCTGGAATTCATGGGCGAATATTTAGGAGAGGAAACCGAGACTTGGAGACCAAGGGAAACCCTTTTTGTGACTGTTTGTCGTCCATAATATGTGGCGACCGCCACACCCCCTATGGCGAGCGCCATGCTTGCAGACTAGACTTGACTTGGTCTTTTGACCGTTAGTGCGTGGACCACTCATGGCCACCTCATGGTGAACGCCATGGTGGTCGCCATCGGCATGAACCAATCTCATTCCTTCCGCATTTTGTCCGTTTTTGCTTCGTTACTTTGTACCTGGCTCCCGAATAACTAAATACCTGAAAACATAGAAAATACCAAAATAACAGTACAAATGCAAATCAAAACAACTCTAAAACATGCACTAATCAAGTTAAATAAATGGTGAAATCCCATGTCATCAAACTTTCCTACACTTGAACCCTTGCTTGTCCTCAAGCAAGACATGCGTACGTAGAGGAAAACAGTGGTTCTTATAGTAACTGTTCTAGGCTATGGACTTCACTTCGAACATGGTCACATTGATAGGTACTAACTCTAAAACTAAAGATATCATAGCAACACACTCTGTATTTTTGCGGTCATAAGTCTCCTTCCTATACTTACCAATTCGCATCATATTATTATGCTCAAGCCAAACTTACTCATCTCCTTTTTCGTCTCTTTACATTCAGGAGCAATCACATTAAGTCCGTTATCTTGTACTCGCATGGTGAGTAAACCTGTTAGTGATTATGATCCAGATTTCCGCGTCGAATTTCAACACTTTTCGCTATTTTTCAACACAGACATATAAGCATGATTTTAAAGGTTCCTCCACCGTTCGGCTAAGTAACCGGGTGAGGGTTACCTAACTTAGAAAGCGGATTCTCTTTTCAAATTATTTGCTATTTATTACTTATTTTTCTGCTTTTTCTTTCTTTCTACGAGATCATCACTTATTTGCATCGGTTTACTCACTTAGATGTAACTTAGATGGTGATAACTGCTAAAATAAACTACTTAAGTCTACTTCAGAAATAAGGATCCAAGGCCATTGAATAATAATTATGCAAATTGATTTCTATAATCAAGAGACTTACGATGTTAGGATGATACCGATCTTTTAGGAATTTTCCCATGTCTTTGTAACCTGTCATCTGTTTGTTCCAAAATAACAATTTTTTTCTGGTATGGCTCAAAAAAGAGGGAAAGTAAAATAAACAATAGAAAACATGCATAAATGACTCAACAACGCATGCAATGACTTGATAACTAACTGAGAAAATAGAGAAAGCAATAAATCTAACTAGAAAGCAAGTAAAAGTTCCCTCCCACACTTAAACCAAACATTGTCCTTAATGTTTTGATATAAAGTGAAAAAGGAAAGAAAAACTTGGTGAGAGCTAGTGTATGCCCCTGGGGCTGTCATGCACGTTGTGTCAGGATATCCGGTGGGTAGCATAGGTCTTTCAGATATAACTGCATAACGTTTTCTCTGGTCATCATCTCTGAACCTGATTTCCATGTCATCAACATTCTGCATTCTGAAAATATGGTTAGAATAAGTTATGTAGAATGCTGAGCCCTGAAACATTCGAAATCAAATAAGTTAGCCTTGTTAGAAGAGATAATTCACCTTTTAAGGAAAAATAATCAAAAAGACAAAATCATGGGTTTCCTCCCATGCAGCGCTTCGTTTAGTGTTGGTAGCTCGACTTATTAAAACAAAATTACGGAGGGAAGGCCCAATCAATGGGTTGCTTCCAAGGCCATTTATCGAGCCATATCTCATATCCTTCCCCCTTTCTTTTCTTTCCATTATAGAGCGGATTATATCTTAAGTAGGGCGGGATTAGATCTAGATAATTCTTTGGTGATGGAATCCTTGGGTTAGTGTTAACTTCTTCTCTAGTTTTATGATTCCTAGTTGTAGCGACTTTCCTTTTTAACCCAGCCTTTAAAGAATTTAGTGGAAAAAAGTTTCTAATATTTTCTTTACTATAACTTTCCTTGATTAATTTATTGATTACCTTGGGTTTTCCTATAGGGTCAGACTCATAGGTTGCTGTGCCAACAGGTATTTGTGTAAGCGATGCTATTTTTGTCCCTAATTCCTTATTACTAAGTGCTAAGGATTGGATAGAATTGTCTAGTCACTTAAGGGTTTCATTAGCAAGAAGAGCATGGTTTCTAAATTCCCTATTATAGGCAGTTTGAGTTGCTACAAACCTTCGCACGACGGATTCTAACCTTGAGAGAGCTTGTGAACTAACAAAGTTTTCTACCAATATTTGAAGGTTTGATTTATAGGAATATTGCGGGCCCTTGAAATGTTTAAATTGGTGGTTGGAAAAAGAATTTGGGTGATCCATCTAAAATGCCTTAATCTAAACAAAGTGACAACTAGTTTACGATATTTTGATGTAATTAGTCCCCGGCAACAGCGCCAAAAACTTGATCGGGTGTATATAATCTAACTGCAAGTGCATAGCCTATCGTGTAGTTTTAAAAGATATTGATCCCACAGAGACCAATAGTCAAAAGTATATTGCTATTGATTACTACAGTGTTTATTTAAGGCGAGCAATAAAGAAGTTAAATGTGGTGATAAAAACTGCGCTAAAATAAGAACTAAATAAAATTGGACAAACAGTGCAGAGATGTGGGGATCTATTAATTAAAATCCTCACATCTCAACACCAATAAAATTAGCTTGACATGATAACGTAAATAAATGCGATTAATTTGATAACGGGATAAAACATGGCGAACGTAATTAAAAAAGTGCGGTTTAAACGAAAGTATAAGATAAACTGGAAATTAAATAAAGGCGACGAAAGTAAATAAAGCAATTAAATAAAAACCTGCTCCGAAGAGACTTTGGTCTGGTACAGAAGCAAACTTGAAATAAAAGCTGATAATCTTCAAAGCAATAAAGTAACAACGAGAAATAAAACTTGTACAGGGGTTGCTAAGCTAGATACAAACTCAATCGACAATGCTACAACCCTTCGGTATGAAGAGTTGAAGCTTACAAATTGGACATGTCGCTCCCGGGATTTTCATCCAAGTACAAACGCGAAAGTGGCGCGGAAATAGAGTCGCCAACAATGTGTATTTATCCCATGAGAGGGAAAGGAAACACTGCATAACCTGGGGGAAAGGAAAAGCATGGTCTCACGACCAAGAGAAACGGGTAAGGGAGTCGGTTACGCGAAGGGAAGGTGTTAGCACCCCACACGTCCATCGTACTCGATGGGATCCACGCTTGTTGTCTCGATCAAAGGGTGTCGTTGTCTGGAGCTCCACTGCTACTGGAAAGGAGAAGGAACAGGTACGGGAAAGAAAGAAGAAACAAAGAAGAAAAGAAAAATAAGCGACTCGATAGGACGTCCTCGGAGTCCTAGGCCTACGTATTCCCTCGGGAACGGGAAAATCAGAGTCAACATAGTTCAGACACGAACTAAGGGGGAGGTTACTCGCTAAGACATCGCCGTCTCGTGCCTACGTATCCTCAATCTAACCAGAGAGAGGAAATCAGAGCAGTCGTAGTTCGACTTAACCAAGTCTGTATTTTTTAATGAGCGACGTTAGATTCGCGTCCGACAGTTAGGGTTGATGCCTGTTTGCGACGAGACGGAAGTAACGTGCCCTTTTCTGAAAAAGAGGTTTAAAACTTAATAATCCTGAAGGATGAGAGGTTTGAGTTTGTTTTGTGTTTTTTAGACAGAAGTGTTTTTGAAGTTAATTCATAACTTGCATTGCACTCAAGTCTACAACATAGGATCGAATGTCTCGCGTATCGACCCAAGACGGGACACATGCTTAACATCCTAAGAAAGTGAAGGAAGATCCCCCACTATCTCATTTCCCACATATAAGGCTCATGTGCAAAACATGTTAATCCTTTATTAAGTGTTTTATAAAGATTATGAGATGAGAAGAGAAGACTCAAGTTGAAAAGAAAACACTAAAGGGAATCTAATTTGCTCCTAATGTTATCATGCAAAAGTGGCCCTAATGTCAAGGTTTGAGAACCTAAGTCTAAAGAGAAGAGAGGGATAGCACTACCAAATGCTTATCCTACCTCACTTTAATCAAAGATTAAAGTTGAGTTAGGATCCCTAAGGGTGTGGATAAGTTGTACACACAAAGCATTATATCATGCTATTCACAAACACACAAGAGAAAGTGAAAGAGATAAGAGAGAAGAGATATGAGTATGGATAAGCATCCATATACTCAAGACTTACCATAGCCCCTACACAAAATGGTTAGTACCAAAACAATTCAAATATTGAAGTACAAATGAAAAGTAGGAAGCAAACAAGTCCTAATGTTCTAAGAAGATGTTCTAGACATCAAACAAAGGTCAAACCAATAAGGAAGAAGTCCTAAGGGTTAGGAACCATCCTAAGTCAGTAGGTATATGCTAATGTACAATTCTAATGTAAACAAGTCATATGAAATCAAATAATACCAAACTATGTGCTAAACAACCATGCAAATGTGACTTGAACATTAACTACACTAGATGTATATAATTGGAAAGTAAACATGGATAAATGAGTATGTAAACACCAAAGTCAGAAGCAAATGACATTTAAAAATGAGTGAAGATGTCATTCAAATGGCAAATGATTCACAAGAGTAAGCAATGATCAAGCAAGCAAAAAGGGAAGCAAACATCATTAAAGTTCCTACTATGCATCATACAAGACATGCAAGTAAGACATGAATATGCAAATGGAATAACCAAACAAAATGGATGCAAGTCAGTAGCTTAGGACATTTGAAATGACCTTTAGAAGTCAAGCATGAAAACACAAAAGTTCATATCATCACCATGTTGAAGTACTTTGAGAATTAAAACAAACAAGCTCACATTAAGTCAAACAAATTCACTTGTGTTCATGAAGTTCAAAACTTGCAATATGAAGTTAAAATTCAATTAGAATGAATGAGGATGATCACATGCAGTAGGTAAATGAGTGCAAATGAATGCTCAAAGCCATACAAGTGTTGATGCAAACAAGCTATCAAAGATGGACAAGTAAGGATGCACAAACTTATATCACAATGCAAGTTCAAACTAATGTTCATAAGTCATGCAAAAGTGCACAAACAATGACCTATAATTTGATGTGGATGACCTATAATGCTTATACAATCACATATCAAAAGGTCTCAACAAGTACCAAATAGGATTGCACACAATTTATCTCAAACCCTAGCACATGATCCAATAACCACATACATGTGTAGATGCACTCAAACAATCCATAAGATCAAATTAGGAGGATGATAAAATTCACATATGCAAGTCAAATGAATCTCAAATAGTGTGTAAACATTTCCCAAAATGTGGTGCAAAAATCATTGTTAAACATGCTCAAAGAGGCCTCACAATATCATACAAAGCACATTAACAATTAACTCAAACACATCACTCAAAAGTCATCAAGAAATGACCTATAAAATTCATGAAAAATGACTAACATGCTTCAACATATCATGATCACATGTACCAAATATCATGCCAAAATTCAATGCACAACTATACCAAATAAAATCAAAATGAAACAAAGTCATGATGAAATGCACAAACAAAAGAAAATGAAAGGAAATTCAAGAAAATATGTCACAACGTGATAAAACTAGAAAATAAAATGTCCAAAAATTACTTAAATGTGTTATTATGCCTCCTGAATTTTTCTAGAATTTTATCATGCCTAAAAACAATTTTAAAAATCAAATACCAAACAATTATAAAAAGAAAAATAAGAAAACAAAGAAAAAAAACATGGGGGGTGCAACGAAAGCAAATACTCAGTTGAAAGTGATATTGGGCCTCAAAAGGAGGGGACGAATAGCACAAAGCGATCCAGTCCAATAACACGCTCTCAGATGAGGTCTATACCATGTGGATCAGTCAACTGTTGACTCAACAATCACCATTGGATAAGTCAATCATGAGATGATCAGGAGAGTAAGGCAATCACACGAATGATAACGCACGCACATGATAAGGTAGGGTGCAGCCACCACGTGGAATCACAAGGACCAGTGAAATAAGGCACGTGAGGGAGAGTGTCTTCATTAATGCGTTGGCACGCTTGTATCCATCATATCAAAACAAATCAACGACTGAGTTTAAATCTGAGCATTGAGTTAGGGTTTCCCTCCGTTGGACTTTCAGGTGGCCGGAGAAGACGCGGTTGTCTTCTCCGGTGAGCCTCCGCCGTGTACAGAATTCCAGATGACCAGAAACACACAAACCGCACACCATTCTCTTCCTCTCTCCAAGCAGAATACGAATCCACCAATGAAATTCACAGAAAGTTCACACAAAATGCAAATCGAAACAAAACATTTAGCCCTAAAATTTTCAACTAAGCACCTATGGTGCCTATCAACTAGCCGGAGGTTACATTGCTCCTACTGAGCTTCAACCACACAAAAACAAGTGAAATTAGATTAAAAAGAGAGCACGAGATTTAGATCTAAACCTGTACTTTTGAAGTTACTTCTGATCAAAATAAAGCCAGAGAGGAGATTCCAATAGCTTCTTCAATTTGAGTTCAACCAAATAAAGGCTAATGTAGTGCTTGTTGTGCTTGCAAATCTGATTGAAAGAGATGAAGAAAAATGCAGTGTAGTGCTACACTAGATCCAACCTCATTCCATTGATACTTGGAGAATAGAGAGAAAGAAGATGAAAATCTCAGAGAAGTGTGTTCAATGAAGCATCAAGAATAAGAGAGAAATGAAGAGAGAAAGTGTGAAGAGTTTTGAGAGAAAAATGAAGAATGAACCACCACTTCAATTTCTGCTAGAGCTTGCTTATATACCTCTGGTTACATTCTAACTGTCCTAGTTGACAGTTAGAACCAAGGTTAGGTGAGTGAGTTAACTGAGTTTGTGAGTTAACAGAATGAGTCAAGGTAGTTATACACGAGTTGGTGTTGTGTTAGAGTGAAGAGAGACCATGGCATGTTATGGTGTTGGTGAAATTAGATGGTGATGAAGCAGTGAGCAACACAGCTTGTTGTGTAAGATTCTTCAACAAGTTTTCTTCTTTTCCTCTTGTGTTTTAACAAACATGGCAAAGCATGCATGAGGCACATGATGCGTGTAAGGTGTGTGCTTGGTTACTTATGGCAATGCTGATGTACTTAAAGCACACACATGAAAAGATTAAAATACAATGAGTTTTGGTTGGTTTGGTATGGAGGAAAACAACTATCAAGTAATGATATTTGGAGCATGATAACTTCATGGACATGGAGTGAAATGGCATGGTTGATGGCTCTTTAGAAAGAGTACTTGGAATAGGACAATGTTGTTATGGAAATCAAATGTCAATGAAGCCTCTAAGACACTCAAAAGTGGCCATGAAAGTGGATGTTCATAACTGCATAACCAAGTCATTCAGACCTGCCTTGACCAGCCCAAGTGCGTATGAACAAGTCAGTTTAAGATCCCTTACTTTGCCTCATCATAACTCTTAAACTATTGATCAGATGAAAAATTTTCCAACATGAAAGTTGAAGAGGAGGTGGAAATGAACAAGATTGGTGTTGAATAATTTTCCATTTGAAGCTTGCATCAATGAGAAATCTAGCCTTGAACTTGAACATAACATGCACACCAAGTGCTTGATGAAATGACTGCGTGCTGGCTCGCCCATGCCTTGCCTTGCTGGTAAAAAATGCCCTACAAACCTCCAACTTTAATCAATCATAACTCTCTCAATTTTGATCCAATGGAGAAGTTCTTGGTATGGTTTTGAAGTTTGAAATGTGAAATTTTGATAGGCCTCCCTAGCCCTTCCATTTGGTTCTTGGAACATGGAGAAAAAAAGCCCCAAAGTTGACCCCTGACTTTGCCAAAACTTGCCATAAATAGAAACCCTAATTTCTATTTTTGGCAACTTTGCACATTTCTTGATTTTTGATGAATATTTCATTATTTCTTGACCAAACTCTCACCAATGATCATGTTTGACATGAGGAACATGGATTTGACCTCAAAAAGTCAAGAGTTGACTTTTTCCTCTGCACAATTGACTTTTCCCCAAATCTCCTAATTTCCAATCAAGTGACCAATTGAATATCCTCTGAAATAAATTGATGGACAATTCTCCAATCTTAGACTCTTAAGGACATGAGGAAAACCATAGAATCAAGTCTTGCCCAAAAAATCAGAAATAAACTGATTTTATGGCAAACCCTAATTTGGTGCCCTCAGTCTAGGAGAAATCAACACATCCTCCAAATCCAAATTCCTCTGATCATGATGTGTACCCTTTCAAACAAAGATGAAATATGCCATTTAGAGATAATAAAAGCTCAAAGATCTTGACCATTGGAGAATTATACTCAAGAATTCCAAAACCCTAGTTTTGCACTGGCTAGGATGATGTGATTCCCTTGCATTCCCTTGTCAAGCTTGATCATATGATAAGGTGATGACTCAATTTAAGATCTCTTGAGGCTCAAGGCTCCTTGGATTTGGTTTAGACACCCTAATCCCATGCCAACACCAATGAAATGCAATGATGATTATGCCAAAATGCAATGAAACATAAGCCAGTAAAAGCTAAAAGCAAGAGGGCAAATTTTGAGGTGTTACAAGACAGTATATGGCTTAAGTGTTGCACTAAGCATGGATACCTTCACAAGTTAACTAAGAAACCCATTTATATCAAACTAGGAACCCTAAAGTCATGATGCAGCTGCTGGAATTCATGGGCGAATCTTTAGGAGAGGAAACCGAGACTTGGTTACCAAGGGAAACCCTTTTTGTGAATGTATGCCGTCCATAACGTGTGGCGACCGCCACACCCCCATGGCGAGCGCCATGCTTGCAGACTGGACTTGACTTGGCCTTTTGACCGTTAGTGCATGAACCACTCATGGCCACCTCATGGTGAACGCCATCAACATGAACCAACCTCATTCCCTCTACATTTCTTCCGTTTTTGCTTCGTTCCTTCTCACCAGGCTCCCGAATAACTAAATACCTGAAAACATAGAAAATACCAACATAATAGTACAAATGCAAATTAAAACAACTCTAAAACATGCACTAATCAAGTCAAATAAACGGTGAAATTTCATGTCATATTAATAAGCGCCTTTCCGTAATCATAGTTGGTGCCATCCAAAATAGGTGGTCTGTTGACAAATCCTTGTTCCTTGTCCATAATACTAGAAAGTATCTTTCCTAGAGCTCACCCAAAATAGAACAGGGTGCCTGATCTGATGCAAATTGAAATTCTGGCACTAAGAGGACAAATGTCGTATATGATGCCACAACACTACAATGTCGAATGCGACGTCAAGACGTTGTGATAGCAGAATTAATAATGAAAAATTTAAACAAAATTGCAAGTAGTAAATAACACAAAGAAGTTGTTAACCCAGTTCGCTGCAATGTCACCTACATCTGAGGGCTACCAAGCCAGGAAGGAAGTCCACTATAATAGTATTAGTTTGAAGCTCTTATGTAAATAACCTTTGGTTTACAATCTTCGCACCTAATCACTACCCGTTTTTCGAACTGCAGTAAAGCGGCAAGAAGTAAAAATTTACTTTTGGAAGGATTCCCTCCGGGATTTATATCACCGCCAGAGGGATCGGTGCGAGGGAAAGAATACCATTCGACAGTCTTTACATTTCTAAGATCATTGTGAAAATTTTGGTTAAAATATTTAAGGTATAATAGATAAAAGCTGAAAATATAAAGGCAGAAAATATAAAGTAAAGACTTCAAAATAAACGGAGCCGTGTTGCAATTGGATCTCATCAATTGATAACACATGCATTCTTCTAATCAGTTAAACACAAATCAATCATTCGTCAGATACCCTCACGTATCACCCATAACCGAGGTTATGTCTAACACAAAGTAGAGAGAATAACCATATTGTCTTATTGGTGATGTCTCAAGCAACTCAACAACACAGAGCATTAAGAATCGATACTCAAGCAAATGCTAAGCCTAAATCAACGTCTAGAGTCTATAACCTAACAGGTATTCAAAGATGACACCTATATCAGATTCATGGTTGAATCACATAAAACGCCATGAACAGAATACATACATATGCTTAACCTTTTTTACATGCATTAAACTAATTTGCCAAATGTATGTGAATATAGTTCTTCATCTCTCTTATCACGTATCTGTCATACCCCAAATTTTGACCACTAAGATTCCCATCATTGTGCAAATCATCATCACAATATGGATGAACCATTAGTCTCCCCAAAGATGGGTGAGCATCCACTACAATAAAAAAATTAGGGTTAAAGCCCTCTCAGAGCTCTTAGACAAAAGGATCAATCAAGGAATGACATGATCTTAAACTTGTCTAAACCTCTCCAACATCCACAATGGATCAAGAGGACTCCCACATCAAGGATTAAGCACAAGGTTGCTCCCTTCTAAGTGGATCAAGTCCCAAGATCACCAGTGTCACCAAATTAGGGTTTTGGTCTACCAGGACCTCCAAATGGAAATTCTTCTCTGGGAATGAGCCAATGCTTCAAGGCATAACCTATGATGCTCCAAGGGACATCATAAACCCAATCACCAAGTCAATTAGCCTCAGGGGATGCATACATCAAAAATCAGGAATTAGGGTTTCTTGACCTAATTCACCCCTAAGTTGACTTTTGGGACAAATCATGAGCCAAGACCTCAAGGGTAGATTTGAGGGTCTCTAACACACTACATTGATCCATTTGCAACAATGGATTAATCCAAGAAGCTTGAACAACAAGTTTCAATTTCATCTGAACCACAGTTAGGGTTTCGCAAGAAAAGTCAACTGTAGCTTTGACTTTTGACCAGGACATGCTCCCAAACCCTAGGACATGAATCAATATACCCTATAACACCCATGGAACATGTCTATCAAGTTTGATTTAGGTCAAGGACATGATTTCCTAAAGGATTGCACAGTTTGGAATTCATCTGATAAAAAGTCAACTGTGCACAAAAGTCAAACTTTAACTTTTTGAGATTTTTCACAAAAATGGTTTTTTAACCCTAAAATGATGTTAATACATGGTTAGAATCATCATTCATCAAGAAAAATCAAGAAAAGTGGGATAACTTGTAAAAGGGGTAACCATAAAAAGTTAGAAAATTTTCTAAGTTATGAACAAAGTGGCAAGGGTACCAACTTTGGAGGATCATAATTTCTAAACCACAAGGCCATTCTTCCCCATCCAAAGCTATATTTGTAGCTCTCATTACCCTCTACAAAAGCTCCAACTACACCTCATTCCAATTCATTGTGGATTCTGAGTTATGATTGGGCCAAAATGACTAAAACATGAAAATACATCATTTTCCAACACTTAGAAAAATTCTGGCCAAGGCAGATTTTGTTGGAAACACCAAAACTTGTGAGATCTTTTCACATAGTTGCAAGCTGAATCAAGTCCAAAGGTAAACATCAATGTTGTTTCAAATGTTGCCAAGAATCCAAAGAGCTTATCAGCATGAATTAATTCAACTTGAGCCAAGAGAAATCCATGCCCAAAGTCATCCTGCTACAAGCTGTTTTGGAAAAATCAGTTTGCATGTTTGCTTGCTACACACGATTTCTGAATCAAAACTGAGGATCATCATGCCACATGTACTCAAACCAATCACAATGCATCTGATCCAACCTACAAAGCTGAGTCACAAAGCCAAGGAATCTTCCAACTTGAAGTTCATGCATTTTGTCACATTTTGCCTTGAATTCAAAGGGCATTAATGTGGAATAGTGCATTGTCAAGATTCTCACTCTCCTCAATCAAGTTCTTTGATTAAACAACAATTAAAATGACTGAGGAATGTGATTTCAGTCAAGGCATAGCTGATCTATTTGGAGCAGCTATTACACCTAATGCAAGAGGCTTTTATGTCCAACCAATCCCTTTGAAGGTGATCTGATCCAGCAGCCATTCACTATTCCTCCAAGACAAGAGTTGATCACCTATAAATAGAGGTTCCAATGGATCATTCAATGCACACCAAAGCACCTTATATCACTGCTTTCTCTCATTCTCTCTTAAGTGCCAAATTTCCTTGTTTTTGAGCAACCACCATCGAGTTTTGAGTTGCAGCCCTAAGCAATTCATTCCAATTGCTCAGACACATCACATATGATGTATTTGAGGTGTCCAAACACTTAAACACCAACTGTAACACCCCTAGCTCAAAATCACCCTTCAACCAAGCCATTATGCCTCAATTATGCAGTTGGAGTTCTCCAACTTGATCCAAAGGTTTTCAGAGTATTCCAAAGCTTGCAACACACTCCACTACATCCATTGAAGCTGTAGGGATCATCAAATTTCTTCTGGAACACCATCTGTGCAGAGTTCCATTTCAGCTTGCATCAAGGTAAGCCTCAAAACTTCAACTTCATGATCCATGCATATTTCCTCGCATGATATTTTTGCCAATTGATTGCCATCATATGCTGAGTATTTCCCCTCAAAAAATTTGATCATAGCACTCATAATCATGTCTGCTCGATTGCTTTTGCAAAATTAGGGTTCATACGACCACAAAGATATAACTTGCTATACACTGAAAATAAATAAAATTGAGTATTGCCATCTTATTCCTTGTGAAAAACGCATGAGTTTGGTGTTTGAATCATGTCAAATGGTGGAGAAACGAGAGAGATAGAGGGCTTCATGCACGAGCTGGAGGAAGAAGATGGCCATGGCGTCATTCTTCAGGTTTTCCAACCAAGTTCTCTATATATTTATCATTTGCCATACTATATTTGAATTGGCATTGCGCCCCAGTGGTTGATCAGCAGGTTTTATGTGTATTGGCAAGCGAGAGGTCTGGGGTTCGAATCCCCCTCGCCCCAGATCTCTTTTTTACCACTTTTTCTTGTTTTTTGTTATTTTTCATATTTATTTTAAATGATTTGAAAAATTAATAACTCACTCAATTTTAATTATTTTTTATTGGTTCTTTTTGCAAAAAATCACAAAAATGTTGAAATATTTTATTCCACAAAAAAATTAGTTTTATATTATTTATTTAATATAATTAGCATTTTTTTGAATAAATACCTTTTTATTTGTTTTTAAACCCTTTTAAAAATAAATATTCATGTTGGAAAATCAACACCAAATAGGTTTTAATTCATCTTGTGATTAAAACCTCATTTTTCAAACCTAAAACCAAAATCACAAGTTGTTTATTCAAACTTATTTGGAATTTGTATCATTTTAATTAATTTTCTTTGAATAATTACTTTAAAAATGGTGAAATTAGGGTTTTTGTGGATTTTCACCCTAACAAACTTTTCAAACTTTGGGCCTCTAATAGAGTGTAAGACCCAATCCTTTGTAAATACAAACAATTTTTGGGCCTTAGATATTGTATAAGTCCCACTGTATTTTCAAAAAAACCTGCGCGATAGCCAGTTCAAAAATCAAATCATCTGGGCCTACCCTCGTGTTATAAGCCCCATTCCTCTTCTTGAAACAACTTTGGGCCTCTTGAGAGAGTGTAAGACCCATCCCTTTGTACAAAAAACCTTTCTTGGGCCTCAGTCACTTGTATAAGTCCCTGTACAAAACCTTGGGCCTCTCCTTGAGTTGTAAGCCCCAATTTTCCTTTTAAAAGCACTTTCTCCTTTGATTTTGTAATATACTATTTTCAACTTTTCTTTGTTGAACAACTAACAATACAACATGGAAGCTCTACAACCGAGTAAGTGTTTACTTGCTTTCATTTACCGCTTTCATATGTATATAACTGTACTGTGGGGCTGTTTCGCTATAAGTCTTCTTTCATAAACTCATATCAACTGTGTAATAATAGTATAGATATTTAGTGTTTCCCCGACAACTACGTCTAGAACTAGACAAAACCTCGTCTCCTTACAACAATTTTAGATAACTAGATCTAAGATCTTCCCCCCTTTTGAACAGTTCATATACAGAAGGCCAATGTTCCAAGTGAAACCCCTTTTGGAACTATTCATCAGCCTCCTCTTGGGCTTAGTGCAAGGACCCACTGGCTTCCTAAAAGCAATCCCGCCTCCTCTTGGGCGTTGTACAAGGACCCGTGGGCTTCTTAGAAGTTTTCACAGCCTCTTCTTAGGCTTCGTATAATGATTCTTCCTCCGGGAAGATAGCCTCCTCTTGGGCTTTGTACAAATTGTCCCTCGACTTATTAAAAGTTTCCAGCCTCCTCTTGAGCTTCTTACAAATTGTCCCGACGACCTCCTAGAGGTATAGGAACAGAAATTAGTCATCTTAATAGACCAGTCTTTCAAAGAGTCTAGATCTTGCCACCGCAACTGTAGTGTCCCTAAATTTCTCTTAAGTATAGTACAAAAGATAAAACTCTAGACTTGGATAGTCTAAGATCCTTGAGTCTCAAAGACATTTTCAAGCCCCTTTCAAGAATGGGAAGAACACCTGCAGACTCGGACAGTCTCAATACCCTTTGGATTTCCTATTTCCTTAAAGAACAGAAAATAACCCTGATCCTCCGATCAGTGCCAAAGCACAACCTTACCTTTAATCTTCATAAAAACTAATTTTCTCTTTTAACCAACATACTGGACCTGTCACTCAACTGAAACAGTTACCATAGCCTCCTCTTAGACTTTGTACAATGATTCTCCCCAGCGGAGCTAACTTTTATCCTCCATCTCAGGCTTCGTACGAGATACAAAAACACTCTCTTGTTGAGTATAAAAAGACTCTCTTGTTGAGTCACTACCCTTTTAGCCTCCATCTCGGGCTTCGTACGAGATACAAAATCACTCTCTTGTTGAGTATAAAAAGACTCTCTTGTTGAGTCGATCACCTTTGGCCTCCATCTCGGGCTTCGTACGAGATACAAAATCACTCTCTTGTTGAGTACAAAAGACTCTCTTATTGAGTCGACCCCTTTAGCCTCCGTCTTGGGCCTCGTACAAGACACATATAAAAATACTCTCTTGTTGAGTCAACCCTTTTAGCCTCTATCTCGGGCTTCGTACGAGACACATAAAAACACCCTCTTGTTGGGCCAATAGCCTTCTCTTAGGCTTTGTATAAGAAAACCCCGGTTGAGCCAATCAACCTTTTAGCATCAAAAGCTGTGCCTCGTTCACAGTATACAAACATCAACAACTCATCTCCCTTCATCTAATTGCTATAAGCGGCAAGCCTCTGGATTATTTACATCCACGCCACTGTCCCTCTTTTAGCATGAGGAATTCCTAAAGGAAGATAACATTGCTCTAAACTGAATTAAAGTCTTCTCCTTCAGGAAATTATGGCATTGCTGGATTCACATATCCCAGTTAAAGTAATTCTCCTTTATAATCAGTCACCCAACAGTTGTGATAAATAGAACCCCTATATAGATGACAAATTCTCTCTAAAGTCAAAACCCTTTAGCTTCACATCTTGGGCTTCAAACAAGATACAAATAGACCCTTCAGCTTCACATCTTGGGCTTTGAACAAGATACAAACCACCTTTAGCTTCACGTCTTGGGCTTTGAACAAGACACCAAAACACCATTTCCTCCCATAGAATAGGAGGAACTACGATCGCTATGATTTTCCTGTTTCGGTAAACGGGAATACGTAGGCATAAGATTGAAAGAAAAATCTTAGCGAGCACACCACATCGAGAACCTCAGGTCACAAACCCTCATATATCAATCAAAACATCCAAGTCCGTATTCCCCACCAAAAGTCTAAACTCGATCAAAATAACCCAAGAGAGGCCCCTCCACATTGATCGCATCTGTAAACCAACAGTTTTGACTGTTTAACCTCAGTTTGCAAAGCAGGGTTATTTGGAGACATCTATTTCCCTTCCTTCATCAACTTCAATAGGATAAAAAATGAATCGACCTGTAGTCCCCCCAAAGAGCGGCAGTGCTTAAGAACCACGTCCAAAATCGCTCGCTACAGAAAAATGGCGCCCACCGTGGGGTACTACATTTAATCTCTTGGGTAGAAACCAAGAAGTGGGGACCTCACTGGGGATAAGACTTTTTTTGTTGACTTCACTAGGATCTTAGGTCAAAACCTTTAAGTTGGGAAGGTACCACAGATTGGCAACTCCGCCGGGGAGCCATTTTCTGTCAGGAACATAGGATTCCTAGCTCTTAAAAAGTCTAGGACAATAGGACAAATATATATACTGCTTTTCCTAGTTGATATCTGTGTTTATTTTTCTGTTAATGGGAATGCGTGTGATGCCGCATGTGGAAAGATTGAGTATACACCTAGGAAAAACCTCTTTTAGTAGTGCGGAAGCTATCTAAAATAGATGTTACGCGATACTACCCTCTTCTGAGGTTCTTTGAAATAACATCACCTAGCACGGTTCCCGGCCCGCTGGTGTTATCTCGACAAGAACTAATGATTTTGAGATACAGGTACAAAAATCACTAGTATAAACCTTTGGGATGGGTAGAGCCTTGACTTCATGACACCGACCCTTTGACCCCATGTTTTTTCTATGTTTTTGTGTGCTGCATTCATGCATTCATTTAAAAAAAACATTATAAACAAAGAAAATTTTCTCTTCTAGTCTCTCTTTTTCAAATTAAACTAAAACAATGATTGCAAATGTCAGAGAAATGAGATTGCGCTAATGGATTTCGGTAGAAGGAAAACTCACAAGTATACCTTCAAGGTTCCAAAACTAGAGGATTTGAGAGGATTAGCAAGGATGATCACTAACCCTGATGCTTTCAGAGCCAAGTACGGAGGTCTGCTACCTCTGTTAAGGGTCCATGTAATTGAAAGAATCATGGAGGCACTCATTCAGTTTTACGATCCGGTTTATCACTGTTTCACATTCCCGGATTATCAGCTTGCACCAACACTAGAGGAGTACTCTCACCTGACTAATTTACATATCAATGATCAAGCTCCATTTTCTGGACTGGAAGAAATTCCAAAGGATCAAATCATTGCAAGAGCAATCTATTTGGATGAGTCAGAAGTCAAGACTCACATGACCACCAATTGAAGAATCCCAGGTTTACCTGCCAAGTTTCTGGTAAAGAAAGCCCTGTACTTTGCCAGTATAGGGAACATGGTCGCTTTCGAGAGCATCTTTTGCTCACCTACGGGTTATTTTTGTTTCCCAACATCGATAACTTTGTAGATATCAACGCCATTAAGGTTTTTCTCATTGGAAACCCTGTACCCACCTTGCTCGCAGATGCGTATCATTCTGTACACTTAGGGAATTTGTACAGTGGAGGAATGATCACGTGCTGTGTACCTCTGTTATATAAATGGTTTATCTCCCATTTACCTAAGTCTGCTTCTTTTTGGGATTATAAGAGTGCCTTACGTTGGTCGCAGAAAATTATGTCTCTCACCAACTCTGACATAGATTAGTGCAATAGGATTTATGACGGGATCAGGATCATTGACCATTGTGGAAACTTCCCCAATGTACCCCTCATAGGAACTAAAGGAGGAATCAATTACCATCAAGTTCTTGTTCGTCATCAATTTGGATACCCGATGAGGCATGTCCCGCGTAATGCTCATTTGGAAGGTCTTTTCTTCAAGGAAGGAGAAAATGACAGGGCACTAAAGATGGAAATAGTGCATGCTTGGAAACATGTTCATAAGAAAGGACGGGAGTCTCTAGGAAAACCGGACTGTGTCTCGGTGGAGCCTTATCTCCACTGGGTACAAACTAGATCTCTCAAGCTAAAGATGCCTTATCCTCGTCACGGAGTTCTTCCACCGAGGGAATCTGTCATGTACTTCATGACTGAAATGGAAAAACTTCAGGTTACTCTCAACAAAGTTCAACAGGAGATGAGGTCTTGGAAGAACAAGTACCGCATTCTCAATGTGGAGTGTACCAAAATACAACAACTGTTAAAAGATAAGGATGCTCTAATTGAGATTTTAGAGCAACATGTTGTGGAAAATCAGGATGACCAAAGGAATTTGCTCGCTTCTTTCACGTGGCAAAGGAATGACAACCTGACAACGGCCCAAGAGCCCCGGTCCAAGAAAAGGAAAGTACCAGAATCAGCACCCGAGCTCTCCTCAGAAAGGACTCGGGACCCATTAGCTTAGGTTTCTGTTTCTGCACCTTGTAATTTACTGTATTTCCATTTCCACAATCCTTTGAATTCAATAAAACGGGGGTTTCCCCACTGTTTGATATTTGCAATCTAATTGTCAAAGTTTATTTTGATTAAACTAAAAAAACAATTAATATAATCATTGCATTCATCATTCTCATGTAACGCATTCTTCTTACCTACGAATCTCACGTTTGTGTCTCAGTTCTAGAGTCAAACTGTCTCATTCGTACAATACTCGGGCCAATCGTCAGAAAAAGATGGATGATCTCGAGGAAGAGAACAGAGAGTTGAAAGAAGAGATCGACACTCTAAGAGAGGATATGAGAAAGCTTCGTAATGACATGCAAGCCATGGCAGAAGCTCAGCTACAAAGAACTGTGATCTCCGAGACCACCTCAACGCCCATAGTAGAGAAGTATGATCCTAGGTATCAGATGCCGAAAGATCGTCCCTGGGGCATGCCGGTTAACTATATCCCAGAAGTATATGTTCCGCCGATCACTAAAGATTAGGGAATCATAGCAGGAGCCGCTGGGCCTGAAGGTTACAAACTTCGGGAAAGCGAGGATGCCAGAGGCATAATGAGGACTCCTGAAGGTTACAAACTTCGGGAAACGCCAAGATTCACTGCCGTAGTAACGGTACCACCCCCTGTGGTGCACACTGTCCTGGAAGGACAGATTCCATAGATACCTTCTGGTAGAAAGGAAACTATGTTTGATAGAATGAATGAATACCAGGAGCAGTTCCTGGAAATGCAGAAAGAACTGCAAGCTATTCGCGGTCAGGATTTATTTGGAAAGGACGCCGGAGACCTCTGCTTGGTCCCCAATGTGAAAGTTCCACACAAGTTCCAGGTGCCCGACTTTGAAAAGTACAAGGGTAACTCTTGCCCTCAGAGCCACTTGGTGATGTACGCTTGGCGAATGTCAGCTCAGACAGAGAATCAGGATTTACTGATTCATTACTTTCAGGATAGTTTAACCGATGCCGCCTTAAAATGGTACATGGGTTTAAACCGCACTGAGATCAGCACTTTCAGAGATCTTGGCACTGCCTTTGTCCAACAATATAAATACAATCTGGACATGGCACCAGACAGAGATCAACTCAGATCAATGTCGCAAAAGGACAAGGAAACCTTTAAGGAATACACTCAGAGATGGCGTGAAATTGCCGCTCAAATTTGTCCACCTCTTGAGGAAAAAGAGATGACAAAGATTTTCTTAAAGACCTTGAGCTCATTTTAATACGACAGAATGGTTGCCAGTGCGCCCAACGACTTCACTGAAATGGTCGGTATGGGAGTGCGTCTTGAGGAAGTCGTCCGAGAAGGACGTTTAGTTAAAGACGTTGGATCATCAAGTAGTACAAAACGATACGGAAGTGCTCTCCCTAAGAAAAAAGAGCAGGATATTGGGAATATCTCTCTCGGAAAGCAAAGGCGACGGTACCAACCGGTATCAGCTGTAACTCCTGCTATCAACCCCGCGCCTATGTATCAACTTTAGGTTGCGCAGAGCCAACCTAATCAACAGCAACTTCAGCAAAGGACACAACAGTCTCTTCAGTAGGCTCGTCCTCAATACAACAACAACCGTACAACGCGGCCACCAGGATTTGATCCTATACCCGTATTGTAGGCAGAACTATTTCCGTTACTACTGGCTAAGGGGCATATCTTGACTAAGTCTCCTCTTACAGTACCGGAAAATCTGCCTTTTTGGTTTAAGGTGGATCAGACTTGCCCTTACCATCAAGGAGGACCAGGGCATAACATAGAGAACTGTCTCAGTTTCAAATCCGATGTGCAAAAGCTTGGTAGGAGCGGGGTTTTATCTTTCAAATACACGAATCCGAATGTTCTCACGAACCCGCTGCCTCAACATGAGAAAGCTGCAGTCAATCTGATAGAGGGAGAGTCTAACAATGTCTATCAAATTCACGATGTACTCTTATTGAGGGCCAACTTGGTCAAGATGCATTGTAGACAGAGTGGATATGGCCATGTGCCACCTCATAATTATCACCAGTGTGATATCTGCTCTAAAAACAATCAGGGATGTTCTGTGGTGCAATCAGCTTTACAGGAACAGATGGATCTCGGATGGATCCAAGAGCACCGAGTTCGTGGAGTTAACATGGTTTATGCGAATTCCAACATCATACAAAACCAAGATATCTGTGCAATGAATGTCAACCTGGTGACAATGCACTCAAGGCAAAGCCAGTATCATAATCTGCCGCGGCACGATTACAGTTCCTGTCTGACTTGCTCGGTAAATAAACAGGGATGCTCTTTTGTACAAGAGGCCCTCCAGCGTCAGATGGATCTTGGATGGATTCAAGACTACCATGATAGGAATCATTATCAAATCAACAAGGTTCAAATCTTCGATGTTCGCTTGATGAATACCAGCCTGGTGGAGTTACATGCTAAACAGGTCCGGCTCTGGTTCCTGGTACAACATGATTATCAGAATTGTAAAGCGGGTTACAAAAATGATCCGGGCTGTGCCCTTGTCCAGGAAACACTTCAGCACTTGTTGAACCACTGGTGGCTTCCAATCTATATGGATGAAGACACCCAGCAAATTAGTATCACTAACGGGAATCCTACTAGATATCAAAGTCAGGATGTTCGGTCGATGGAAACAGACCTAGTAAGGATACACTGTATTCAGAGTGGACGTGGCCAGGTGCCACTATACAACTATGAGTAGTGTGGAGTTTGCTCAGTGGATAATCAAGGATGCTACTTCGTGCGAGCAGCCCTTCAAAGTCAGTTGGACCGCAAAGAGATTCAACCATGGTCAAGTTCTGGATCAGTCAACTATTTCGTTGATCAAATCGAGGACGTTGTCGTAATCTCTGATCATCAGAGGACTAAGGATACTTGTACTATCATCCCTCTACTTGACGAATCGAGAGTTCCCAATTGGGAACGGATCGAAATTACTTACGATGGTCAGAAAAATCATAAGGCTCCCATAGTCATCTATCTATCGGGGCCCCTACCGTATGAATCAACTAAGGCTATCCCTTACAAATACGGTGCAACAACAGTTGAGAATGGAAAGGAAATTTCATTACCCTCCGTCGTGAATATTGCAGACATCAGTCGAGTAACACGGAGCGGTAGAATCTTCAACAGAGGAGTTGGAGAACCCAGCAAAGAAAAGGAACCTCAGACAAAAGTTCCTAATCCACCAGTCGGTCAGTCCAGTAATCCTGACCTTTCGAAAAATAATGATGAGATGCTGAAGCTCATCCAAAGGTGTGAATACAACATTGTTGATCAGCTGTTACAAACTCCTTCAAAGATCTCGGTACTATCACTGTTACTTAGTTCAGAAGCGCACAGGGAGGCTCTACAGAAAGTCTTTTGTGGAATAGGATGTGTCAATACGACAATTTGATAGCATTGTCTCTAACATCACTTCCTGCAATAACTTAGGATTCAGTGATGAGGATTTGCCAGAGGGGGGCAAAAGTCACACATTGGCGCTCAATATCACAGTTAACTGCCGGGACGATGCTTTAACCAGCGTACTGGTAGACACAGGGACAGCCCTGAATGTTATGCCGAAATCTACTTTGATGCAATTATCATTCAAAGGACCTCCGATGAGAACCATCGAGGTTGTCGTCAAAGCATTTGACGGATCCATAAAAACAGTTATCGGCGAAGTCGACCTTCCCATAACTATCGGTCCTCACACTTTCCAAGTCACTTTCCAGGTCATGGACATCCGGGCAACATACAGTTGTTTATTAGGAAGACCTTGGATACATCAGGCTGGGGCGGTCACCTCGACCCTCCACCAAAAGCTAAAGTTTGTCCAGAACGACCAACTCATCACAGTCTATGGAGAACAGGCCTTGCTCGTAAGCAACTTATCGTCATCCACTAATGTGGAACCGGGAGGGATAATCGAAACCCAGTTCCAAACGCTTTCGCTACACAAGGACGGTCAATTCGAGGGGGGAACTTCCATTTCCTCATACAAAGATGCTATCAAAGCAGTCGAGGGTGCCAATACAACAGGATGGGGACAACTTGTCATTCCTACTAACAATAAAACAAAGAAGGGTATTGGTTTTTCTGCGACCTGTACCCAGATAGCTACTACCGATGAAAGTCTTCATCCCATTCAGGATTTCTTCCGCAGTGGAGGTTTCCTTCACCTAGTGTCTCAAGAAGTACATACCATCAATGAGGGAGACTCCCCCGACATGGATGAAGAATGGGAGTCCTATCTTAATAAGGATTGTTATATGTCTCAGGAAGAGGTGCCTACGCCATTTTGCTATCCCGCACAGAGTCCGAGATTTATACCCAGGTCAGACGTCGAAATGATATATAGAGATTGTGATCCGGAAGGATGCCGTGCTCCACCAAACTCATTAGAGGAAGCTATTATGGCCCAATGGATGGCCTGCCAATGTGGCAGCCGTACCCAGGAAACTTGGGGCAAGAAAATCAGTCGAACATTGAAAATCAGCTGAGCATCATTGAGAAGAATACCTGTGTCCCCACCATGTTATGGGATCAACACCCAGGTTATCCTGAAAATACTCAGCACGACAATGAATTTGCAAAGTTTGCAGGGCTAGAATTCATTAACTATGCTTTTCCCGAGGTCAACGTCATCGAGAGAGATGACTCCTCCAGTCCCAAAGAAGTATGGGACACCTTGGGACAACCGAGTGGAAAATACGACTATTTGGTCAAGTACACCGCTCCCGAAAGCTCTTGTATCAGGCTCGAAGATATCCAGCCAACTGGGTGGGGAGATATACCTGAGAGCACAAATACTATGCAAAATGCAACTGAGGAATCCTCCTACGACAACTCTGCCTGGGAGACAAATTCCAATGATCCTACTCCACCAGAAATCAACGTTATTTCTGAAGACAAATCAAGGAAGGTACCTGACTTTGTGATTCATTGAGGAGTTCTCCGCCAATGGGTTGCTGTCGATGTTCCGAAGATTGTTCATAAGTCTAAGTAATTGCCGTCTTTACTTTAACCTTTCACCCTGCCCAGGTGAAACAGATGTTTTGATAGGGCTCACTTTCTGTAAATTTCCCTCTTTGCTTCGCCCAAAGTGACAGATTTTTGTTTTATAGGGCTGTAGTTTCAAGAATCGACTTGTTCATTAATAAAATAACGTCGTTATGTAATTTTCGCATTAATTGTTGTTTTCTCTTTTTGCTTTTCTCAGAAAATGGTAATCCTAAAAAATAACTCAATAATAAAAACAAGCAGTAAAAGAAATACACTGCACACACTTGCATTTCTCTCTATCTCTTCTAAACACAAATCATCACGTCATACAGATTGCTTGTTTTAAACCCCGTCGAAACGTACGATCCGATGCCTTCTCCCAACTTTGAATTCCCGATATTTGGGGCTGAAGAAGAAGTGGACGACGAAATTCTAGAAGAGATCTCCCGATTACTCAGACAAGAGGAAAGGTCCATCGAACCTCACAAAGAGCTGTTGGAAATGGTCAACTTGGGTTCAGAAAAAGAGAGAAAAGAGATCAGAATTGGGGCACAGCTCAGTCTAACTGCCAAAGAGAGTTTGACAAAGCTTCTCAAAGAGTTTCCCAATGTGTTTGCTTGGTCCTACCAGGATATGCCAAGGTTGGATACCAGCATCGTGGAACATCATCTACCATTAAGGTCAGAATGTCCGCCAGTAAAACAGAGGTTGAGAAGGACTCACCCGGACATGGCCATCAAAATCAAAGAGGAGGTACATAAACAGATTGATGCGGGTTTCCTTGCCACGTCAGAATATCCTTAATGGTTAGCCAACATCGTACCCGTTCCAAAAAAGGACAGAAAGGTCAGAATGTGTGTCGACTACAGAGATCGAAACAAGGCCAGTCCAAAGGATGACTTTCCTTTACCACACATTGACATGTTGGTAGATAGTACAATAAAATTCAAAGTTTTTTCCTTTATGGATGGATTCTCGGGCTATAATCAGATAAAAATGGCGTCGAAAAACACGGAGAAAACTTCTTTCATCACCCCATGGGGCACCTTTTGTTACAAGGTAATGCCGTTCGGTTTGAAGAATGTCGGGGCAACCTATCAAAGAGCCATGACTACTCTGTTTCATGGCATGATACACAAGGAAATCAAGGTATATGTCGATGATATGATTGCCAAATCTAGAACAGAGGAGGAGCATGTGACCCACCTACTAAAACTATTCGAGCAGCTGAGGAAGTATAAACTCCACTTGAATCCCAACAAGTGCACCTTCGGTGTCCGTTCAGGGAAACTCTTAGGGTTCATCGTCATCCAGAAAGGAATTGAGGTTGACCCTGACAAGGTCAAGGCCATTCAAGAAATGCCTTCTCCAAAAACTGAAAAACAAGTCAGAGGATTCCTGGGACGTTTGAACTACATCTCCAGATTCATATTACTCATGACCGCGACATGCACTCCGATTTTCAAATTACTGAAAAAGAACCAGGACTGCGTTTGGACAGAAGACTGCCAAACTGCCTTCGACAGTATCAAGGAATACCTGTTGAATCCGTCGATTCTATCACCTCCAGTGGAAGGAAGACCGCTGATCATCTACCTAACAGTCCTAGAGGACTCGATGGGATGTGTACTTGGCCAACAAGACGAAACCAAAAGAAAAGAGTCCGCCATCTACTATTTAAGCAAGAAATTCACCGACTGTGAAACTCGGTACACGATGCTTGAGAAAACTTGCTGCGCTCTGGCTTGGGCAGCCAAACGTCTTCGCCAGTACATGATTCGCCACACTACTTCGTTAATCTCTAAAATGGATCCATTCAAGTACGTCTTTGAAAAGCCAGCTCTCATGGGAAGGATTGCCCGTTGGCAGATGTTGTTATCAGAATATGACATAGAATACCACACTCAGAAAGCCATTAAAGGAAGTGTTTTAGCCGATCATTTGGCTCATCAACCGATTGACGATCAAGAATCAGTCGGGTCTGACTTCCCAGACGAAGATGTCATGTATTTGAAAATGAAAGATTGCGATGAACCGGTACCCAGTGAAGGGCCAGAACCAGGTTCTCAATGGGGACTTATCTTTGACGGAGCTGTCAATCATTACGGAAACGGAATTGGGGAAATCATCATAACACCTCAGGGTACCCACATTCCTTTCACTGCCAGATTGACATTCAAGTGCACGAACAATGAGGCAGAATACAAAGCTTGTATCATGGGTCTCGAGGAAGCGATCGACTTAAGGATCAAGAACTTGGATGTATATGGCGACTCAGCCCTGGTTATCAATCAGATTCAAGGAGATTGGAACACATACCAATCAGGAATGACTCCTTACAAAGATTATGCAAGAAGGTTGTTACCTTTCTTCAACAGAGTCGAGTTTCATCATATCCCTCATGATGAGAATAACTTGGCTGATGCATTAGCCACCCTCTCTTCCATGATTAGCGTAGGTAAATGGAATGACTTACCTAAGATCGACATAATGCACCTTGAACGGCCCGCTTACATCTTCACGATCGAAGCAATCATAGACAATAAACCTTGGTATCACGATATCAAATGCTTCCTTCAGAAACAAGAGTACCCACCTGGGGCATCCAGAAAGGATAGAAAAACTCTCAGAAGGCTGGCTGGCAGTTTCTTCCTGAGCGGTGATACACTCTATAAGAGAAATTTTGACATGGTCTTGCTCCGATGTGTAGACAGACCAGAAGCAGACATGCTGATAAAAGAAATTCACGAAGGGTCCTTTGGCACTCATGCCAACGGACATACAATGGCGAGAAAAATTCTAAGAGCATGGTACTATTGGTTGACAATGGAATCCGACTTCTACAAGTACATGAGGAAGTGTCACAAGTGTCATATATACTCCGACAAAATCCATGTACCGTCAACACATCTCAAAGTTCTTTCTTCCCCATGGCCTTTTTCCATATGGGGAATCGACATGATTGACATGATTGAGACTAAGGCTTCGAACGAACATCGGTTCTTCCTGGTAGCCATTGATTACTTCACCAAGTGGGTCGAAGCAGCGTCATACGCCAATGTGACCCGACAAGTGGTGGTCCGATTTATCAAAAACAATCTCATCTGCCGTTATGGTGTTCCAAGCCAGATCATTACTGATAATAAATCTAACTTGAACAATAAGATGATGTAAGAGTTGTGCGCAGAGTTCAATATCGAACACCATAACTCATCTCCCTACCGACCCAAGATGAACGGAGCGGTAGAAGCGGCTTACAAGAACATCAAAAGGATTGTTCAGAGGATGGTTGTAACCTACAAAGATTGGCACGAAATGCTACCCTTTGCTCTTCACGGTTATCGTACATATGCCCGCACTTCAACAGGGGCAACCACATTCTCTCTAGTATATGGCATGGAAGCAGTGCTCCCCATAGAAGTAGAGTTCCCATCAATCCGGGTATTGATGGAAGCTAAGCTTACAGAAGCTGAATGGTGTCAAAGCCGACATGACGAACTCAATCTGATCGAAGAAAAGCGAATAACGACACTATGCCACGGTCAGTTGTATCAGCAAAGAATGTAGAAGGCGTTCGACAAAAAGGTCCGACCTAGCATCTTCAGAAAAGGAGACCTTGTGCTCAAGAAAATACAATCATTTTTCACTGATTCTAGGGGAAAATGGACTCCGAATCATGACGGCCCCTATGTGGTCAAGAAAGATTTCTCAGGCGGCGCCTTGAGACTCGAAACCGTGGATGGAAAAGAATTTGCCTACCCCACAAATGTTGATGTAGTCAAGAAATACTTCGCCTAAACTAAAAAAAAAAAATGTCTCGGTGGATTGAAAACCCAAAAGGGCGGTCCAGGAAAAAACTAGAGACATAATAAAAAATCATCCTGGTGGATTGGAAATCTCAAAGTATAATCCAGACAAAAATTAGGGATTAATGGCAAGTAACTATGTTCAACAGAGGCAAGTCCCTTAGCAGCAGTCATGCCAGAGCTCAGGATGCCCATAATTCAAAGTTGGTAGAAGGATAGTGGTCGTTATGTTTCAACGTAGCCCTTTTTCCCTGTAAATTACCATTTTCTAGCTTTGTAAATACTCTATGGAATCACGCGTTTGGCTGATTTCCATCCTATCGATACAATTGGAGCCCTTGTGCTTTTGTTTGCAATTCTTATTTGTTTTAGCCTTACAGAACGACATTGTAACATGATCAACGATTCTTGAAATAAAACAAAAATGAATTTACTTGTTAAAATTTCTCTGCTTTTGAAATAAAGATGGCAATTTCTTTTGACTGTTGAACATCAGAAGAACATCGATCGCTTCTCCAGAAGTAAGTGAACCTCAAAGTGCAGAATCAAAGTACTCCTTCTAAACTAGTGCGCCTGAACGAAGGATAAGTTATGTCAGATACGAATACTTCATCTAACATCTTTGGCCAAGTTCTTACCTCCTAAGCCCGACCAACGGTTGTTCCCCGCAGGGACTACTTCTCCTAAACAAGGCAGAATTGCGACGTTTGGACCAGCGATACTTCTTCGCCCCGCGATGGCCGAGTATCCAGTCGTGTTCATCCATTAGTCTGTATGTCGCGTCAGTTTTGTCAGCATATACATGCATACATCATGCATTATTGATTTACATTCATATTCATATTGCATCACTATCTCTCTAGTCGGTTTTGTCCCCTAGTGATAGACAGTCCTCTTAATCGAGTTGTCAGTCCTTTCCTCGTCAGGGAACGTTGCGTCTGAACAATATCTCTCCTCCAGTGTATTTCTGGGATGAAGTTGGTCCTTGACCACTTTGATAACTTGAACCTCTAAAAAACCAGAAAACTTTCGACCAACATCACTCTTCACCATTGAAGATGATATCTTCGCTTTCCCGGATTAAGGAAAATTCCAAAAGAAAGCCTCTCAACCGAAGACTCTCAGCAGCACATTGATTCTTGTCTCTAGAAAGTCAATGTTAACAAAGTCATCGGCACCTCAAAATTGGATCACATCATATGGCATTTCTTCGGGAAGATCTCGAGGAAAAGTATGATGTAATATCCCCAAGCGACAGCAGTCTCTCAAGAGACCTGCTTTCCCCTGTAGAGCTGACAAATGGCATCTCCAACAGAGAAGTTTGTGCACCTCTACAACTCAGATGATTGGGTTCCCCAGCAAGTCTGACATCAAAAGTTTTTTCCATCAAATGGCATCTCCCCAGGAAAATTCAGCGAGAAGTTTGAGGAAAACCGCTACGAACAGTTTCCCTTGTCAAGAAAGTTTATTGACAAAAGAAACTTAGACCAGTTCCTTGGTAGGAAACCAGGATCGAGGGGAAGTTTATTTCAGAAACTGAGACCAGTTCCTTGGTAGGAAACCAGGATCGAGGGGAAGTTTATTTTGGAAACTGAGACCAGATCCTTGGTAGGAAACCAGGATCGAGGGGACGTTTTTACCTTTTTTGAGCATCATTGCTTAGCAAAAGAAGAAGGATGCGTAAACTACCATTCTTAGTCACCATCAAAATTTCGGGTATTCCGATATTTAATCCTCTTGCACCCCGAATGCCCGAATACCTTCGTCATTCACACCTTCGGGTCCAAGAAGATTAAATAGGGGCAACTATATTACCCCAAATTTTGACCACTAAGATTCCCATCATTGTGCAAATCATCATCACAATATGGATGAACCATTATTCTCCCCAAAGATGGGTGAGCATCCACTACAATAAAAAATTAGGGTTCAAGCCCTCTCAGAGCTCTTAGACAAAAGGATCAATCAAGGAATGACATGATCTTCAACTTGTCTAAACCTCTCCAACATCTACAATGGATCAAGAGGACTCCCACTTCAAGGATTAAGCACAAGGCTGCTCCCTTATAAGTGGATCAAGCCCCAAGATCGCCAGTGTCACCAAATTAGGGTTTTGGTCGACCAAGGCCTCCAGATGGAAATTCTCCTCTGGGCATGAGCCAATGCTTCAAGGCATAACCTATGATGCTTCAAGGGACATCATAAACCCAATCACCAAGTCAATTTAGCCTCAGGGGATGCATACATAAAAAATTAGGAATTAGGGTTTCTTGACCTAATTCACCCCTAAGTTGACTTTTGGGACAAATCATGAGCCAAGACCTCAAGGGAGGATTTGAGGGTCTCTAACACACTACATTGATCCATTTGCAACAATGGATTAATCCAAGAAGCTTGAGTAACAAGTTTCAATTTCATCTGAACCACAGTTAGGGTTTCGCGAGAAAAGTCAACTGTAGCTTTGACTTTTGACCAGGACATGCTCCCAAACCCTAGGACATGAATCAATATAAACTATAACACCCATGGAACATGTCCATCAAGTTTGATTTAGGTCAAGGACATGATTTCCTAAAGGATTGAACAATTTGGAATTCATATGATAAAAAGTCAGCTGTGCACAAAAGTCAAACTTTGACTTTTTGAGATTTTTCACAAAAATGGGTTTTTAACCCTAAAATGATGTTAATGTATGGTTGGAATCATCATTAATCAAGAAAAATCAAGAAAAGTGGGATAACTTGTAAAAGGGGTAACCATAAAAACTTAGAAAATTTTCTAAGTTATGAACAAAGTGGCAAGGGTACCAACTTTGGAGGATCATAATTCCTAAACCACAAGGCCATTCTTCCCCATCCAAAGCTGGATTTGTAGCTCTTATTACCCTCTACAAAAGCTCCAACTACACCTCATTCCAATTCATTGTGGATTCTGAGTTATGATTGGGCCAAAATGACTAAAACATGAAAATACATCATTTTCCAACACTTAGAAAAATTCTGGGCAAGGCAGATTTTGTTGGAAACACCAAAATTTGTGAGATCTTTTCACATAGTTGCAAGCTGAATCAAGTCCAAAGGTAAACATCAATGTTGTTTCAAATGTTGCCAAGAATCCAAAGAGCTTATCAGCATGAATTAATTCAACTTGAGCCAAGAGAAATCCATGAACAAAGTCATGCTGCTCCAAGCTGTTTTGAAAAAATTAGTTTGCATGTTTGCTTGCTACACACGATTTCTGAATCAAAACTGAGGATCATCATGCCACATGTACTCAAACCAATCACAATGCATCTGATCCAACCTACAAAGCTGAGTCACAAAGCCAAGGAATCTTCCAACTTGAAGTTCATGCATTTTGTCACATTTTGCTTGAATTCAAAGGGCATTAATGTGGAATAGTGCATTGTCAAGATTCTCACTTTCCTCAGTCAAGTTCTCTGATTAAACAATAATTAAAATGACTGAGGAATGTGATTTCAGTCAAGGCATAACTGATCTATTTGGAGCAGCTGTTACACCTAATGTAAGAGGCTTTTATGTCCAACCAATCCCTTTGAAGGTGATCTGATCCAGCAGCCATTCACTATTCCTCCAAGACAAGAGTTGATCACCTATAAATAGAGGTTCCAATGGATCATTCAAGGCACACCAAAGCACCTTATAACACTGCTTTCTCTCATTCTCTCTTAAATGCCAAATTTCCTTGTTTTTGAGCAACCACCATCGGGTTTTGAGTTGCAGCCCTAAGCAATTCATTCCAATTGCTCAGACACATCACATATGATGTATTTGAGGTGGCCAAACACTTAAACACCAACTGTAACACCCCTAGCTCAAAATCACCCTTCAACCAAGCCATTATGCCTCAATTATGCAGTTGGAGTTCTCCAACTTGATCTAAAGGTTTTCAGAGTGTTCCAAAGCTTGCAACACACTCCACTACATCCATTGAAGCTGTAGGGATCATCAAATTTCTTCTGGAACACCATCTGTGCAGAGTTCCATTTCAGCTTGCATCAAGGTAAGCCTCAAAACTTCAACATCATGATCCATGCATATTTCCTCGCATGATATTTTTGCCAATTGATTGCCATCATATGCTGAGTATTTCCCCTTAAAAAATTTGATCATAGCACTCATAATCATGTCTGCTCGATTGCTTTTGCAAAATTAGAGTTCATACGACCACAAGTTCTCTATATATTTATCATTTGCCATACTATATTTGAATTGACATTGCGCCCCAGTGGTTGATCAGCTGGTTTTGTGTGTATTGGCAAGCGAGAGGTCTGGGGTTCGAATCCCCCTCGCCCCAAATTTATTTTTTTTACCATTTTTTCTTGTTTTTTGTTATTTTTCATATTTATTTTAAATGATTTGAAAAATTAATAAGTCACTCAATTTTAATTATTTTTTATTTATTCTTTTTGCAAAAAATCACAAAAATGTTGAAATATTTTATTACACAAAAAAATTAGATTTATATTATTTATTTAATATAATTAGTATTTTTGTGAATAAATACCTTTTTATTTTTTTTTAAACCCTTTTAAAAATAAATATTCATGTTGGAAAATCAACACCAAATAGGTTTTAATTCATCTTGTGATTAAAACCTCATTTTTCAAGCCTAAAACCAAAATCACAAGTTGTTTATTCAAACTTATTTGGAATTTGTATCATTTTAATTAATTTTCTTTGAATAATTACTTTAAAAATGGTGAAATTAGGGTTTTTGTTGATTTTCACCCTAACAAACTTTTCAAACTTTGGGCCTCTAATAGAGTGTAAGACCCAATCCTTTGTAAATACAAACAATTTTTGGGCCTCAGATATTGTATAAGTCCCACTGTATTTTAAAAAAAACCGGCGCGATCGCCAGTTCAAAAATCAAATCATCTGGGCCTACCCTCATGTTATAAGCTCCATTCCTCTTCTTGAAACAACTTTGGGCCTCTTGAGAGAGTGTAAGACCCATCCCTTTGTACAAAAAACCTTTCTTGGGCCTCAGTCACTTGTATAAGTCCCTGTACAAAACCCTGGGCCTCTCCGTGAGCTGTAAGCCCCTATTTTCCTTTTAAAAGCACTTTCTCCTTTGATTTTGTAATATACTGTTTTCAACTTTTCTTTGTTGAACAACTAACCATACAGCATGGAAGCTCTACAACCGAGTAAGTGTTTACCTGCTTTCATTTACCGCTTTCATATGTATATAACTGTACCGTGGGGTTGTTTCGCTGTAAGTCTTCTTTCATAAACTCATATCAACTGTGTAATAATAGTATAGATATTTAGAGTTTCCCCGACAACTACGTCTAGAACTAGACAAAACCTCGTCTCCTTACAACAATTTTAGATAACTAGATCTAAGATCTTCCCCCCTTTTGAACAGTTCATATACAGAAGACCAATGTTCCAAGTGAAACCCCTTCTGGAACTATTCATCGGCCTCCTCTTGGGCTTAGTGCAAGGACCCACAGGCTTCCTAAAAGCATCCCTGCCTCCTCTTGGGCATTGTACAAGGACCCGTCGGCTTCTTAGAAGTTTTCACAGCCTCCTCTTAGGCTTCGTATAGTGATTCTTCCTCCGGGAAGATAACCTCCTCTTGGGCTTCATACAAATTGTCCCTCGGCTTCTTAAAAGTTTCTAGTCTCCTCTTGGGTTTCGTAAAAATTGTCCCGACGACCTCCTAGAGGTATAGGAACAGAAATTAGTCATCTTAATAGAACAGTCTTTCAAAGAGACTAGATCTTGCCACCGCAACTGTACTGTCCCTTAATTTCTCTTAAGTATAGTACAAAAGATAAAACTCTAGACTTGGATAGTCTAAGACCCTTGAGTCTCAAAGACATTCTCAAGCCCCTTTCAAGAATGGGAAGAACACCTGCAGACTCGAACAGTCTCAATACCTTTTGGATTTCCTATTTCCTTAAAGAACAGGAAATAACCCTGATCCTCCGATCAGTGCCAAAGAACAACCTTACCTTTAATCTTCATAAAAACTGATTTTCTCTTTTAACCAACATACTGGACCTGTCACTCAACTGAAACAGTTACCATAGCCTCCTCTTGGGCTTTGTACAATGATTCTCCCCAGCGGAGCTAACTTTTAGCCTCCATCTCGGGCTTCGTACGAGATACAAAAATACTCTCTTGTTGAGCATAAAAAGACTCTCTTGTTGAGTCATTACCCTTTTAGCCTCCATCTCGGGCTTCGTACGAGATACAAAATCACTCTCTTGTTGAGTATAAAAAGACTCTCTTGTTGAGTCGATCACCTTTGGCCTCCATCTCGGGCTTCATACGAGATACAAAATCACTCTCTTGTTGAGTACAAAAGACTCTCTTGTTGAGTCGACCCCTTTAGCCTCCGTCTTGGGCCTCGTACAAGACACATATAAAAACACTCTCTTGTTGAGTCAACCCTTTTAACCTCTATCTCGGGCTTTGTACGAGACACATAAAAACACCCTCTTGTTGGGCCAATAGCCTCCTCTTAGGCTTTGTATAAGAAAACCCCGGTTGAGCCAATCAACCTTTTAGCATCAAAAGCTGTGCCTCGTTCACAGTATACAAACATCAACAACTCCTCTCCCATCTAATTGCTGTAAGCGGCAAGCCTCTGGATTATTTACATCCACGCCACTATCCCTCTTTTAGCATGAGGAATTCCTAAGGGAAGATAGAATTGCTCTAAACTGAGTTAAAGTCTTATCCTTCAGGAAATTATGGCATTGCTGGATTCACATATCCCAGTTAAAGTAATTCTCCTTTATAATCAGTGACCCAACAGTCGTGACAAATAGAACCCCTTTAGAGATGACAAATTCTCTCTAAAGTCAAAACCCTTTAGCTTCACATCTTGGGCTTCAAACAAGATACAAATAGACCCTTCAGCTTCACATCTTGGGCTTTGAACAAGATACAAACCACCTTTAGCTTCACGTATTGGGCTTTGAACAAGACACCAAAACACCATTTCCTCCCATAGAATAGGAGGAACTACGATCGCTATGATTTCCCTGTTTCGGTAAACAGGAATACGTAGGCATAAGATTGAAAGAAAAATCTTAGCGAGCACACCACATCGAAAACCTCAGGTCACAAACCCTCATATATCAATCAAAACATCCAAGTTCGTATTCCCCACCAAAAGTCTAAACTCGATCAAAATAACCCAAGAGAGGCCCCTCCACATTGATCGCATCTGTAAACCAATAATTTTGACTGTTTAACCTCAGTTTGCAAAGCAGGGTTAGTTGGAGACATCTATTTCCATTCCTTCATCAGCTTCAATAGGATAAAAAATGAATCGACCTGTAGTCCCCCCAAAGAGCGGCAGTGCTTAAGAACCACGTCCAAAATCGCTCGCTACAGTATCCTCACAATATCGTTCGCGTAAAAAACTTTATCGTGGTATTTACCTTATTGATGCTACTCATGCTACTAATCAACACAATAAAATAAAAGTGATACTAGTGAATATCAACTTACAAGACTATGTCAAAAGTTTGCTCATTGATAGATGAGTATCTTAGATCAAAGATTTGAAAAAGGTTTTGTCAAGACCCACAAATAAGAAATCAAAGACAATATCAATATTGAATCAAAACTAGTTCACAATACATAAATTAGATGAAATAGATAATGTATCAACAGATTACATCCAAACCCAACAAGAAATCGGAGCTTTTACCTTCTCCCTTTTAGGGTTCGTGTTTCTCTCTCTAGAATATGATTGGAATGAAGAGAGATAAAGTTCTGATCCTTAAAATATCTAAGTTATAAAAGTTCTAAAAATGTTCTGTCAAAAAAAAGTGAGAAAAGTACATAAATAAAAAAAACTAAAATCTGTCCTGTTCGCCTAGCGAACACATTCTTTGCCCAGCGAAGACCACTTTTAGGCACTTGAAGTGCCTCAGGAACAATTAAACCGCCCTTGGAAAATATCTGATTTCGCAATGCGAGCACTTCTTCGCACAGGGAACCTCTTCGCTTCAACTTTGACACGACCCGAAAATCTAAATTAATCATTTATTTATTTATTTAATTAATTTAGAAGGAATTATGAAGTTTTGGTAAGTTTGGGAGAATTTTGGATCAAAAGAGTATTCTTAAATAATTTAATAGAATGAATAATTAGTGTATTATTTATATTATTATTATCATTATTTAAAAATATTAAGAAAAAGGGCAAGGTGGTCTTAAAGGAAAAAGAGTAAGGATAGAAGTGGAAGTCCATTAACTAGGATATTTTGTCTAAAGAAGAAAATACCGATCACTTTTCTAACTGATCGTGTTTTTGTGAAGACCGCTGAAGAAGAAAAGAGGAGGAGAAGGAGAAGAACCCTAAGACTTGAAAGGTTGCTGAAGAATCTTAGAGAAGGAGGAAAGCTACTGATTTCCCTAAGGTATGGGGAGTTTTCATGGTTTATTATAGTTCTATAGGATTGGTTATGAATAGATTAGGTATTAGTGGATTTTGGGTAATTGTTATGTTTGATGATGTATAATGAATTAGGGATGAATGATTCGATGAAATATAATGAGATAGAATGTTATGTGTTGATGCATGTGTATTGGGTGAGTCTTTTGGCCAAATTTTCGGATTGGAAAAACTGAATTTTTGGGATATTTGGAGTCGGAACGCAATAGAAAAATCATTTGAGAAATTTTGGGTTTTCGCATCCTGACACGGGCCGTGTCACAGGACACGGGCGGCCGTGTCATACTACTGTTCCGGCTGTATTTTTTATGTTTTGGATTTGTGCTACAGGGCATCTGACACGAGCCGTGTCACAGGACATGGGCGGCCGTGTCAGACTACTGTGTTTGCTATATTTTGTCTGCTTTGTGTTTTGAGCGCAGGTTTCCTGACACGGGTGGCCGTGTCAGACAGCTGTTTTGCTGTTTGTGTTGTTTTCTTGAGGTTTTTCGACGTTTTCTTGTGCTGATCTTTTGTTGTCGAGTTGTTGTTGATGTAAGATGATTAAACATGATTGTATGATAAATATTTGTTGGATATGAAATAAATGATGCACACGTTGATGTTTGATGAATTGCGGAGATTTAGCATCATTGTATTTCATAGCATATTATGTTGGGGCTTCGGTCCATTGGTAGCTTCAATCCCATCGTGCGGATTGAAGTGATATGTTGATTATGTTGTGCTCCTTGCGGAGGGTTGATGGCCAGTGTCCATCCACGTTGAACCAGTACCACATGCATTCTTTGTATTCCATTTTAGTTGACATTGCATATAATGATGTAATTGTGATTGTGTTGTGAAGATTCTGTTGATGATGCTATGATGTTGTGTTGCTCACTCTGTTTATTTTCCACGTACTTATATTACTATAATGAATTGTGATTTCTCACCCTGCCTGCTTGAAAATGTTGCCTCTTATGTGGGTAACTTGCAGATAACCAAGAGTAGACTTGCGGTGTTGGAAGATTGAGTCTTGGAGCATGCTTTTGGTCGTTTTAGTCATGTTTTAAGTGGTGTCCTGCTCTGTGTCATGTAACATCGGGTGGGGATTAGTTGTGAACCTCGTGTTTTCCCTTTTGGTTTATGTTGGAATTTCTTTTCCTATTGTTGATGTCAGTTTGAATCAGATACTTTTATCCATGAAGTATTTTATTGACCTGAATTAAAAAGTTTGATTCCGCTGTGTAGTTGCCAATTTATGTTAATGAAGAATGAATAACCCGTGTTACGGGACAGGACAATGATTTTGAATGTTGTTTGAATATATGTGGCACCTTTCTTGCTAATTTTTACTCTGATAATATTAAGTGTTTTCCTAAAATGGTATGTGGGGTAGAAGGGTGTTACATTAGTGGCATCAGAGCAGGTCGGTTCGTCCGGCCAAGTTGTCGAGTCGCAGTTTGTTTAACAATCGAGTATTGTTAACTAGTTCTAACTTTTGTTTATGTTGAAGTGACAAGTTGAGATGGCTGGAAGGAACGATGCTGCAATTGCTACTGCGTTGGAAGAAATGGCTCAGGCTTTGTAGAATCAGCCGAACACCGATGAGAATGTTGGATCTCGCAGTTTGGCAACTTTTCAGAGGGAGAATCCACCTACCTTCAAGGGCAAGTATGATCCTGATGGAGCGTTGGATTGGTTGAAAGAGATGGAGAGAATCTTCCATGTGATGGACACACTATAGCGTAGAAGGTTCGATATGGGACTCATATGCTAACATTCGAGGCTGATGACTGGTGGCTAGAGACTCGTCAGAGGTTGGAAACTACAGGTGAAGGTATCACTTGGGATGTGTTCCGAAGCGAGTTCCTGAGGAAGTATTATCCAGAGGATGTTCGTGGTAAGAAGCAAATCGAGTTTCTTGAGCTGAAACAAGGAAACATGTCAGTTGCTGATTACGCTGCAAAGTTTGTTGAATTGGCTAAGTTTTATCCGCACTATAACGATGATGATGCTGAGTTTTCAAAATGCATCAAGTTTGAGAGTGGGTTGCGCCCAGAGATCAAGAAGGCAGTTGGATATCAGAAGATTCATATTTTTGCTGATTTAATTGATAGTTGCAGAATTTTTGAAGAGGATAACAATGCTAATTATAAGATCATTAATGAGAGGAAGAGCAAGCACCAACAGAATCGTGGCAAACCTTATGATACTCCAGTTGGAAAAGGTAAATAGAAAGTGGTTGATGGCAAGAGGACTAGTGGGGGAGATGCTCCTGCTGGCATAACTTGTTTCAAATGTGGGAAACCTGGTCATAAGAGTAATGTGTGTACTGCTAAAGTGAAGAGGTGTTTCCGTTGTGGTAAGACTGGGCATGCCATATCTGAGTGCAAGCATAAAGAGATGATTTGTTTCAACTGTGGCGAAGAAGGACGCATTAGTAGTCAGTGTCAGAAACCAAAGAAGGTGCAAACCGGTTGGAAAGTGTTCACTTTGGCTGGGACTCAGACAACTAATGAGGACAGACTCATCAGAGGTACATGTTTCATTAATAGTACTCCTTTAATTACTATGATTGACACTGGTGCTACTCATTGCTTTATTGCTGCCGAATGCGTTGAAAGATTGGGTCTTGTGTTGTCTTCTATGAATGGAGAAATGGTCGTCGAGATTCCGGCTAAGGGATCGGTGACTACTTCTCTTGTGTGTTTAAAGTGTCCCTTGACGATCTTCGGCAGAGACTTTACTGTTGATTTGGTGTGTTTGCCGTTATCTGGAATGAATGTGATCTTGGGAATGAACTGGTTAGAATATAACTATGTTCATATCAATTGTTATAACAAGTCTGTGAGATTTTCTACTCCTGAAGAGGACGAAGCTAGTTTGTTTTCTTTTAGGGAGTTACAACAGTTGATGCAAGGAGGAGCTCAGATGTTCTCATTGGTGGCGTCGTTATCCGTTGAGAGCCGAACTGTAATTGAGGAGTTGCAAGTGGTGCGTGAATTTCCTGAAGTTTTCCTTGATGAAATTCCTGATGTGCCTCCAGAAAGAGAAGTGGAATTTGCAATTGACCTTATACCTAGTACCAGACCTGTTTCTATGGCACCATACAGGATGTCTGCATCTGAATTGTCGGAATTAAAGAAGTAATTAGAGGACTTACTTGAAAAGAAATTTGTGAGACCAAGTGTATCGCCGTGGGGAGCTCCAGTGTTGTTAGTAAAGAAGAAAGATGGGGGTATGAGGCTCTGTGTTGATTATAGGCAATTAAATAAAGTGACGATTAAGAACAAGTATCCGCTCCCGAGAATAGATGACTTGATGGATCAATTGGTAGGTGCTCGTGTGTTTAGCAAGATTGATTTGAGGTCGGGCTATCATTAGATTAAAGTGAAAGATGAAGATATTCAGAAGACGACCTTCAGAACGCGTTATGGACATTATGAGTACTCAGTGATGCCCTTCGGTGTTACTAATGCGCCGGGAGTATTCATGGAGTACATGAACCATATCTTTCACACTTATTTGGATCAGTTTGTGGTGGTGTTCATTGATGATATATTGATTTACTCTAAATCGGAAACAGAGCATGCAGAGCACTTAAGACGAGTATTGCAAGTTTTGAAGGAGAAGAAGTTATATGCAAAGCTGTCTAAATGTGAATTTTGGTTAAAGGAGGTCAGTTTTCTCGGCCATGTCATTTCAGGTAGTGGCATTGCTGTGGATCCGTCTAAAGTAGATGCTGTGTTACAATGGGAAACCCCAAAGTCGGCTACCGATATTAGAAGCTTCTTGGGACTCGCCGGTTATTACCGGAGGTTTATCGAGGGATTTTCTAAGTTAGCACTTTCGTTGACTAAGTTGACTTGTAAAGGTAAAGCTTTTGTATGGGGCATTCAATGCGAAGAAAGTTTCACGGAATTGAAGAAGAGATTGACATCGGCTCCGGTTTTGACATTACCTAATCCAGGAGAACCTTTTGTGGTATATTGTGATGCTTCTAAGATGGGTTTAGGAGGTGTACTTATGCAGAATGATAAGGTAGTTGCTTATGCGTCGAGACAGTTGAGAACTCATGAAAAGAACTATCCTACGCATGATTTGGAACTTGCTGCAGTTGTTTTTGTGCTGAAGATTTGGAGACATTATCTTTATGGTTCTAGATTTGAAGTGTTTAGTGACCATAAGAGTTTAAAATATTTATTTGATCAAAAGGAACTGAATATGAGACAACGAAGATGGTTGAAATTATTAAAGGATTATGATTTCGGTTTGAACTATCATCCAGGTAAAGCTAATGTTGTGGCTGATGCCCTAAGTCGGAAAACTCTGCATATGTCGGCAATTATGGTTAAAGAATTAGAATTAATTGAGCAGTTTAGAGATATGAGCTTAGTTTGCGAAGTGACACCGCAGAGTGTGATGTTCGGGATGCTGAAGATTAACAGTGATTTTCTGGACAGTGTCAAGGAAGCTCAGAAGTTAGACGTGAAGCTGGTAGATTCGATGGTTGGGATCGATCAGTCCGAAGATGATGATTTCAAGTTAGATGCCTATGGTGTGTTGAGATTCCGTAATCGAATTTGTATTCCTGATGATGCGGAGACGAAGAAGGCGATTCTTGAGGAAAGTCATAGAAGTAAATTAAGTATTCATCCGGGGGCTACAAAGATATATCAGGACTTGAAGAAATTGTTTTGGTGGCCTGGGATGAAGCATGATGTAGCTCGTTTTGTGTATGCATGTTTAACTTGTCAGAAGTAGAAAGTTGAACATCAGAAGCCTGCGGGGTTGATGCAACCGTTAGAAGTTCCAAAATGGAGATGGGATAGCATTTCAATGAACTTTGTGACGGGATTGCCTAACACTTCAAGAGGACACGATTCGATTTGGGTGATTGTTGATAGGCTTACGAAGTCGGCTCATTTTATTCCTGTTAACATCAGTTTTCCAGTATCGAAGTTGGCAGAGATTTATATTCGTGTAATTGTGAAGTTGCACGATGTTCCTTTGTGTATTGTGTCGAATAGAGATCTGCGGTTTACTTCTGATTTTTGGAAGAGTTTGCAAGAAGTGTTGGGTTCTAAGTTGAGGTTGAGTTCGGCGTATCACCCTCAGACGGATGGTCAAACAGAGAGGACTATTCATTCGTTGGAGGATTTGTTGCGAGCATGTGTTCTCGAGCAGGGAGGTTCTTGGGACACTCATTTACCGTTAATAGAGTTCACTTATAATAACAGTTATCATTCTAGTATCGGAATGGCACCTTTTGAAGCATTGTATGGTCGGAGATGTAGGGCTCCTTTATGCTGGCATGAATCTGGAGAAAGTGTAGTGCTGGGGCCTGAAATTGTTTGGGAGACTACTGAGAAGGTGAAGTTGATCCGAGAAAAGATGAAATCTTCCTAAAGTAGGCAGAATAGTTATCATGACAAGCGAAGAAAAGATTTAGAATTCCAAGCAGGTGACCATGTGTTTTTGAGAGTTACACCTGTGACAGGTGTTGGGCGTGCGCTGAAGTCTAAGAAGCTTACTCCTCGTTTTATTGGTCCGTATCAGATTTCAGACAGAGTTGGAAATGTTGCTTATAGAGTGGCTTTGCCACCTAATCTGTCAAATTTACATGACGTGTTTCATGTGTCACAACTCCGGAAGTATGTTCCAGATCCGTCTCCTGTGATTCATATGGATGAGGTGCAAGTACGGGATAATCTTACTGTGGAAACGATGCCTGTACGAATTGCGGAACGTGTGATGAAGATTTTAAGAGGCAAGGAGATTGCATTGGTGAAAGTTGTCTGGTTAGGAGCTGCCGGAGAAAGCATGACTTGGGAGCTGGAAAGCAAGATGAAGGAATCCTATCCCGAGGTATTCGAATCAGGTAAATTTTCGAGGACGAAAATTCTTAAAGTAGGGGAGAGTTGTAACGTCCCGAAAATCTAAATTAATCATTTATTTATTTATTTAATTAATTTAGAAGGAATTACGAAGTTTTGGTAAGTTTGGGAGAATTTTGGATCAAAAGAGTATTCTTAAATAATTTAATAGAATGAATAATTAGTGTATTATTTATACTATTATTATCATTATATAAAAATATTAAGAAAAAGGGCAAGGTGGTCTTAAAGGAAAAAGAGTAAGGATAGAAGTGGAAGTCCATTAACTAGGATATTTTGTCTAAAGAAGAAAATACCGATCACTTTTCTAACTGATCGTGTTTTTGTGAAGACCGCTGAAGAAGAAAAGAGGAGGAGAAGGAGAAGAACCCTAAGACTTGAAAGGTTGCTGAAGAATCTTAGAGAAGGAGGAAAGCTACTGATTTCCCTAAGGTATGGGGAGTTTTCATGGTTTATTATAGTTCTATAGGATTGGTTATGAATAGATTAGGTATTAGTGGATTTTGGGTAATTGTTGTGTTTGATGATGTATAATGAGTTAGGGATGAATGATTCGATGAAATATAATGAGATAGAATGTTATGTGTTTATGCATGTGTATTGGGTGAGTCTTTTGGCCAAATTTTCGGATAGGAAAAACTGAATTTTTGGGATATTTGGAGTCGGAACGCAGCAGAAAAATCCTTTGAGAAATTTTGGGTTTTCGCATCCTGGCACGGGCCGTGTCACAGGATACGGGCGGCCGTGTCATACCACTGTTCCGGCTGTATTTTTTTATGTTTTGGATTTGTGTTACAGGGCTTCTGACACGGGCCGTGTCACAGGACACGGGCGGCCGTGTCAGACTACTGTGTTTGCTATATTTTGTCTGGTTTGTGTTTTGAACGCAGGTTTCCTGACACGGGCCGTGTCCCAGGACACGGGTGGTCGTGTCAGACAGCTGGTTTGCATTTTTTGTTGTTTTCTTGAGGTTTTTCGACGTTTTCTTGTGCTGATCTTTTGTTGTCGAGTTGTTGTTGATGTAAGATGATTAAACATGATTGTATAATAAATATTTGTTGGATATGAAATGAATGATGCACACGTTGATGTTTGATGAATTGCGGAGATTTAGCATCATTGCATTTCATAGCATATTATGTTGGGGCTTCGGTCTATTGGTAGCTTCAATCCCATCGTGCAGATTGAAGTGATATGTTGATTATGTTGTGCTCCTTGCGGAGGGTTGATGGCTAGTGTCCATCCACGTTGAACCGGTACCACATGCATTCTTTGCATTCCATTTTAGTTGACATTGCATATAATGATGTAATTGTGATTATGTTGTGAAGATTCTGTTGATGATGCTATGATGTTGTGTTGCTCACTCTGTTTATTTTCCACGTACTTATATTACTATAATGAATTGTGATTTCTCACCCTGCCTGCTTGAAAATGTTGCCTCTTATGTGGGTAACTTGCAGATAACCAAGAGTAGACTTGTGGTGCTGGAAGATTGAGTCTTGGAGCATGCTTTTGGTCGTTTTAGTCATGTTTTAATTGGTGTCCTGCTCTGTGTCATGTAACATCGGGCGGGGATTAGTTGTGAACCTCGTGTTTTCCCTTTTGGTCTATGTTGGAATTTCTTTTTCTATTGTTGATGTCAGTTTGAATCGGATACTTTTATCCATGAAGTATTTTATTGACCTGAATTAAAAAGTTTGATTCCGCTGTGTAGTTGCCAATTTATGTTAATGAAGAATGAATAACCCGTGTTACGGGACAGGACAATGATTTTGAATGTTGTTTGAATATGTGTGGCACCTTTCTTGCTAATTTTTACTCTGATAATATTAAGTGTTTTCCTAAAATGGTATGTGGGGTAGAAGGGTGTTACACTTTTTCCTTCTGCCTCTAATTTAGGCTGGTTCATTGGGGCTTCACCAGGACCTTGCACAACCTTCACCTCGATGGTGCTCGCTCAGCGAACATTCTGATTCTTCTACATTTCTTTGGCTTCTTTGTCCAATTCTTTGTGTTTTAACATTGATGTTTTATGCCTATATTCTGCACAATAACACACACATCACAGAATCCAAAGGTATTTGCAATATGTTTGAAGAACCACACAAGAACAAGAAAGAAATCCATTAAAACATGAGAAATGAGTTGAAAAGTGCCAAGAAAGATGATTCAATTTAAGTCAAAATTTGCACTTAACAAACTCTCCCCAACTAGATTTTTGCTTATCCTCAAGCAAAGTATGCCCCTCAGTAAAACAAGAGAGATTTGCTCAAACAAGAGGATTCGCTCAAGCATAAGAATCAACCAAGAAAGGATTAACTGTTCAAATTTAAACAAGAGAGATTTACTGAAATAAGAAGATTTGCTCGAGCATGAGATTGCGCACAAGCAATGTTCACCACTTAATAAAATCGAACAATGATAAAGAATTTAGTTCTTAAACAAATATCATGGAATGTTTCAAATAACAACTAAATTCTCATACTTGAATCACTCTAACACTCCTCTTCAAAATAAGAATGAAGAAATTAATGCGTTTGCAACCGCAGGGCAATTTCACTCACCTGACAAACAATGCTAATAACAATTCAATTAATACATTCATCTAATAATCACAAATGAAATTATGGAAGCAAGAAGATCACTAAGGGCTTGAAAGGTTGTAGCTTGGTTAGGTTCACAACAAAGGGACATTTCTAAGGCCATTGAATCAAAGTTGCCAATGCAAAAAAGACATTCACTATACAAGTTATTTACATATTACAACTTCATTCACCACTTCCTTTTCTCAATTGTAAACCTTCTCAAACTTCCTTTTGAACAATTATTTCATACTCTATTTTTCTTTTTCTAACAAGCATTCATTTTCTTTTGTTTTTCACATTCATATTCACACTTTTTTAATGCTTGCTTGAAATTTTTCAAAATTTTTTAGCAACTTACCACTTTCCTTTTCATTCTCCCCAACTTGAATTCAACCAAACCTTAAGTGAATCCTCCTTGCTTTTTATGGCATGGAAATCAATTTAAACAATGTTCAAAGGTTTCAATAATTATTTTTAGAATCTCACAAAATTCAATGATGAAATAAACTTTCAAATTATGTACATAAACCAAGTTCATCACTAAAATGAGATCTAAACTGTTTAGGATCAAAGGGGGTAACAAATTCTCACTACTCATGGGTAAGTTTCTTTTGGATACGGTTATTCTCAATATAAACAAATGCCTTGATCATTTCTAATGCTTCCAAAAATCACAATAATCAAAAGATTAAGCATGAATCAAACGAATTAAACAAAGTTATCAGTCATCCTAGCATATAGTAAATGAAATTCTGGCAACAGATATGAGATGTCGAACGTGATGTCACGACACTTATATCTTAACAATAATGAACAAGGTAGAAAATGCAGAACACAATTAATTGTTAACCCAGTTCAGTGTAAACACACTTACATCTGGGGGCTACCAAGCCAGGAAGGAAGTCCACTATTAGTAGTATCAATTCATAGACTCTACAGCCAACACACCAGTTGAAAATATACTCACTTAATCACTACCCAATGACACTTCTATCTAAGACACTCTCAGATATGAGACACCTCTCACTCCCCCTCAATCACAGTAGTGATAACAACTTACAATAATGAAAGTAGAAGACACACTTCAAAGACACACCTTGGTCTTGCTTAAGAGCTTCAACCAAGAACAATACACTCGTGCGCAACATATATGAGATGTCGAACGTGATGTCACGACACTTATATCTTAACAATAATGAACAAGGTAGAAAATGCAGAAAACAACAGTAAAGAACACAATCAATTGTTGACCCAGTTCAGTGTAAACACACTTACATCTGGGGGCTACCAAGCCAGGAAGGAAGTCCACTATTAGTAGTATCAATTCATAGACTCTACAGCCAACACACCAGTTGACAATCTACTCACTTAATCACTACCCAATGACACTTCTATCTAAGACACTCTCAAATATGAGACACCTCTCACTCCCCCTCAATCACAGCAGTGATAACAACTTACAATAATGAAAGTAGAAGACACACTTCAAAGACACACCTTGGTCTTGCTTAAGAGCTTCAACCAAGAACAATACACTCGTACTTAAAAGCTTTGAGTGGACAAATTACAACTCAACTAAATCAGTCCAATTCAAACATCAAAACAGATGAATGAATGGCTCACAAAAAACAAACACAAAACACAAACCCTAAAACTTGAACACAACTCTCACACTCCTTATTCTCCACGAGCAGCAGTTAGGGTTGATCATCTATAAATAGCAATACATTCCTTGGGCTTGGGCAATTGCAGATCCTTGATTTAATTTCTAATAAAAGCAAATTAATCTCCAAATCTTTATGCATGAAAATAGCAACTCCCCATTCTTCATAAACAAATTGCCTCCAAAAATAACACTCCAATATATTACCACTTCAGTAAATTTCGCAGCAATCAGATAACATAAACACACAAAAGATTGCTAAAAATAGCGCAGCAAATAAAACCTAAAACCAGAACTGGAAGTTCTGTCAACTGATGTCAGAACATCGTGTTTGACATCAAGCACACAGTCTGCAATACTAACAAACACCACCAACACTTCACCTGCAGAATATTAGAGACAGCATGTCAAGACATCAAGTAGAACATCTTGATGCAACACATTGTTTTACCAAAATTGCTGCCAATACAGAACCAACAAACTCCCCCTTTGGCAAATTTTGGCTAAAACAACTCCATATCAGAGATCCCTGCAGCAAACCACACAAACACAACTAACATTCTCAGAAAACCAGAAACTCCCCCTCAAGCCAAGGAGCACAGAAAAACAAAGAAGAAAACCAGCACCTGCACACTAGAAAACAATCTACAAAACTATACAAAGCCATCTGCAAAACCAACAAAACAACTACTACACTACTCTCCCCCTTTTTAGCCACAATTGGACAAACACCCTCAGAAGCACGACACAACAGAAAACCAGCAAAAGCACAAAACACAATTTTCAAAAAAATTGCACAGAACACAAGGAAAAATACACCACCTCCAACAACTACATCTTTGACTGGTCAGGCGATACGAACAAGGTTCTCCTTTGATATAAAAACAGCTACACCTTACTGCTACAAAGAAGATGAAGTCCAAGGACGAGACAAAGGTAGGATCATCTACTGGTGCAACAAGGACAGGGAAAAAGGCTGAGACACATAAGAAGCCCATCAAGAAACAACATTGTCAATTACATGAGTCAGACAAGGATGTTGATGAAGATTGGGTCAATTTCATTAACTCAGGTGGATGGAATGCATAGCTGACTCCAAAGATGAAGAATATTTGCTTGTTGTTTCTGTTATCTTTGTAATAAACTTCTAATAAAGAATGCTTCCAGCAGTTGATTTGCTTTTGATTGTTTCCAATTTTCTTTACATTTACTCTAATTTTGATAATATCACTTGAACACCAAATAGAGAAATACACTTGCACACATAATACATCTGCAAATTTTCCTTCAAGACAAATCATCATCATCCTGTACTTTAGTGCAGCATTCCATAAATCCATTAATTGCTACAAATCCTCATATATGCAAATAGCTAGTTTACCCCTTAAATTTTCAAACTGATTTGCATCTAAAGCCTTAGTAAAAATGTCAGCCAGTTGTCTTTCAGTGGCAAGATGTTCCAAGGTAACCACTTTGTCTTCCACTAGGTCTCTGATGAAGTGATGACGTATATCAATGTGCTTAGTCCTGCTGTGTTGAATAGGATTCTTGGATATATTGATAGCACTCAGGTTGTCACAGTATAATGTCATGACATCATGCTTGACATTGAACTTAGTCAGTCTTTGTTTCACCCCTTTCAGATGTAAGTGACCAAGTCTTTGATGTCCCAATTTCACATCATCACCTTTGGTAAGAGTACACATGGAGGAGTAACTGGAATCTTGAGGAACCCACAAGTAGCAGTTGTCTTTAGATTTGACTCCCTTCATCACAACTTCACTCTTTTCATTAGTCACTAAACATTCAGAATTTGTGAAGTTTACCTTGAACCCTTGATCACACAGTTGACTAATGTTTATCAAGTTGGCAGTCAACCCTTTCACTAACAGAACATCATCTAGCTTAGGAGCTCCTGAATAGTCCAGCTTACTAACCCCCTTAATTTCAGCTTTGGCTCCATCACAAAAAGTCACATAGCTAGTAGAATGAGATTTAATGTCCACCAAAAAGTTCTTGACACCTGTCATATGTCTAGAACATCCACTATCAAAATACCAATCTCATATGGTAGAACCTCTTAGAACCATGTGAGCTATCAAGCTGTTAGCAGCAATCTTGGGAACCCATTGTTTTCCACTTGTATGAATTCTTTGATTTAGTCTAGGTTGAGGATCAGCTTTAGGATATCCATGCAGTCTAAAGCAAAAAGGTATTGTGTGACCAAATCTTCCACAGTAATGACATCCCCATCTTTGAAATCCTCCTCTGAAGTGGTTGGGATGTCTTCTCCCTTGAGGATGTCTTCTCCCATGATGTTGAGACTTCCTTCTGCCATGATGTTGGGGCACAAAATGATTAGGCCCAGAAACATGGCCTTTCCGATGATGTTGAGATATCTGATGAGGCAAAAACTGCTTAGGTCCAGAAGCATGAACTTTCCCATGATGTTGAGACATCTGATGGGACAAGTTATGTTTGGGACCAGAAGAACTAGCATCTGAAGAAGGTTTCTTCTCACCATCAAATCCCAACCCAGCCATATCTCCAGCCAATTTTCCAGTCTGAAGAATATCATCCAAGGTATCAGTCCCCTTGTTCAGCATTCTGATAGATTTCACCATTTGATCAAGCTTGGAGTTTAGCAGACTGACTTCATTCTCCAGTTTAGCCTTTTCAGCCTTTAGTTGAATTATAATTTTCTTCTGCTTCTCCCCTTCTTGACAAACTTCTTCACTTCTAATGTACAACTCTCTATATGATGCAGCTAGCTCCTCATAGGTAATCTCTCCATCACTTGAATCATCATCAGACTCACATATTCCAGTCATTGCTCTGACATGCTTGGCAGATTCATCTTCACTTTCAGTGTCCTCATCAGACCAAGTGACACACAAACCCTTTTTCTGTTTAAGGTATGTAGGGCATTCAGCTCTGATGTGACCATAACCTCCATAGCCATGGCATTGGATTCCTTTGTCATTATTAGGCTTCTCCTCTGCTTTGGTTTTCTTCATCTGATCACCTGACCTGTTGATGTCAGATGTGATGTTCTTGACATAAGGTTTATAGCTCCTGTCCATTCTTTTCAACACCTTATTAAACTTCCTTCCCAGCATCACGATTGCATTGGATAGCTCATCCTGGGTTTCAATATCACACTCTTTCTTTTCATCTTCAGTACTAGACACCAATGCTATGCTTTTGGCCTTCTTTTCTGATATGTTATTCAACCCTAATTCAAAAGTCTGAAGGAAACCAATCAATCCATCTACCCTCATCTGGCTGATGTCTTGAGCTTCCTCTATAGCAGTCACCTTCATTTCAAATCTCTTGGGGAGAGATCTGAGAATTTTTCTCACCAGCTTCTCATCAGACATCCTCTCTCCTAGGGCACTAGAAGCATTTGACAGTTCAAGTATATTCATGTGAAAGTCATGAATGGTCTCTTCATCTTTCATCCTTAAACTTTTAAACTTTGTTGTTAGCAGCTGAAGTCTTGACATCTTGACCTTGGAAGTTCCTTCATGAGTTGTTTTCAGAATATCCCAAGCCTCCTTAGCCACTTCACATGTGTTGACCAGCCTGAAAATGTCCTTGCCAATACCATTAAATAAGGCATTCAAGGCCTTAGAATTCCCAAGAGCAAGCTCATCTTCTTCCTTGGTCCACTCCTCTTCAGGTTTCAGCTTTGACCCACCATTTTTTCCCATATTGACAGGATGTTTCCATTCTTTCAGAACAACCTTCCAAGCCCTGCTGTCTAAAGATTTCAAGAAGGTAACCATGTGAGGTTTCCAATAGTAATAATTTGATCCATCTAGAATATGGGGTCTATTCACAAATCCACCACACTCTTTGTCCATTGCACCAGAAAGTAACAACCCTAGATCTCACCCAGATACAGAGCAGGATGCCTGCTCTGATACCAATAGAAATTCTGGCAACAGATATGAGATGTCGAACGTGATGTCACGACACTTATATCTTAACAATAATGAACAAGGTAGAAAATGCAGAAAACAACAGTAAAGAACACAATCAATTATTGACCCAGTTCAGTGTACACACTTACATCTGGGGGCTACCAAGCCAGGAAGGAAGTCCACTATTAGTAGTATCAATTCATAGACTCTACAGCTAACACACCAGTTGACAATCTACTCACTTAATCACTACCCAATAACACTTCTATCTAAGACACTATCAAATATGAGACACCTCTCACTCCCTCTCAATCACAGCAGTGATAACAACTTACAATAATGAAAGTAGAAGACACACTTCAAAGACACACCTTGGTCTTGCTTAAGAGCTTCAACCAAGAACAATACACTCGTACTTAAAAGCTTTGAGTGGACAAATTACAACTCAACTAAATCAGTCCAATTCAAACATCAAAACAGATGAATGAATGGCTCACAAAAAACAAACACAAAACACAAACCCTAAAACTTGAACACAACTCTCACACTCCTTATTCTCCACGAGCAGCAGTTAGGGTTGATCATCTATAAATAGCAATACATTCCTTGGGCTTGGGCAATTGCAGATCCTTGATTTAATTTCTAATAAAAGCAAATTAATCTCCAAATCTTTATGCATGAAAATAGCAACTCCCTATTCTTCATAAACAAATTGCCTCCAAAAATAACACTCCAATATATTACCACTTCAGTAAATTTCGCAGCAATCAGATAACATAAACACACAAAAGATTGCTAAAAATAGCGCAGCAAATAAAACCTAAAACCAGAACTGGAAGTTCTGTCAACTGATGTCAGAACATCGTGTTTGACATCAAGCACACAGTCTGCAATACTAACAAACACCACCAACACTTCACCTGCAGAATATTAGAGACAGCATGTCAAGACATCAAGTAGAACATCTTGATGCAACACATTGTTTTACCAAAATTGCTGCAAATACAGAACCAACAGTAAACAAGGGAGGTTTCTCACAATTTGTGGCTTTTGGACCTAAGTGAAACAAGAATTCAAACAAAGTTTCAAAATGAAACAAAAATACACATTTGCACAAAGCACAAAATTCTTAAATCATTCTAACATTCTATAAAATATGACAATTTACCTTGCTTTCATTCACCAGACTCAAAATCCTAAAATCACCATCTAATCTAGAAGAAGTTCTCACCATCCATCCCTAATTAACACTTAAGCAAACATGAAAGGAAACAAGTATATATACAATATAAACAACTGTACAAAGCTCAAAAATATAGAAACTATTGCAATGCGATTCCATATCTAAACACCAATCCCCAGCAACGACGCCATTTTGTTCGAACTGCAGTAAAGCGACAAGAAGCCAAAATTTATTTTTGGAAGGATTCCCTCTGGGATTTATATCGTCTCCACAAGGATCGATGCAAGGGAAAGAATACCGTTCAACAGTCTCTACATTTATAAGCTTATTGAGAAAAAGTTGGTTAAAATATTTAAGGTACAATAGATAAAAGCTGAAAATATAAAGGCGAAAAATATAAGGTAAAGACTTTAAAATAAATTGAGCCTTGTTGGGATTGGATCTCATCAACTGATAACACATGCATTCTTCTAATCAGTTAAACACAAATCAATCATTCGTCTGATACTCTCACGTATCACCCACAATCGAGGTTATGTCTAACACAAAGTCGAGAGAACAACCATATTGTCTCATTGGTGATGTCTCATACAACTCAACAACACAGAGCATTAAGAACCGATACTCAAGAAAATGCTAAGCCTAAATCTATGTCTAGAGTCTAGAACCTATCATGTATTCAAAGATGACAGCCATATCAGATTCATGATTAATTCACATAAAACGCTATGATCAGAATACATACATACGTTTAACCCTTTTTACATGCATTCAACTAATTTTCCAAATGTATGTGAACGTAGTTCTTTATCTCTATTATCATGTATCCTCACAATACCGTTCACGTAAAAAGCGTTATCGTAGTCTTTACCGTATTGATCCTACTCATGATACTCATGCTACTAATTAACACAATAAAATAAAAGTGATACTAGTGAATATCAACTTACAAGACTATGTCAAAAGTTTGCTCATTGATAGATGAGTATCTTAGATCAAAGATTTGAAAAAGGTTTTGTCAAGACCTACAAATAAGAAATCAAAGACAACATCAATATTGAATCAAAACTAGTTCACAATACATAAATTATATGAAATACATAAGGTATCAAAATATTACATCCAAACCCAACCAGAAATCAAAGCTCTTACCTTCTCCCTTTTAGGGTTTGTGTTTCTCTCTCTAGAATATGCTTGGAATGAATAGAGATAAAGTTCTGATCCTCAAAATATCTAAGTTATAAAAGTTCTAAAAAGTTATGTCTAAAATAAGTGAGAAAAGTACATAAATAGAAAAAATAAAATCTATCATGTTCGCCTCGCGAACACCTTCTTCGCCCAGCGAAGACCACTTTTAGGCCCTTGAAGTGCCTTAGGAACAGTTAACCCGCCCTTGGTAAAAATCTGAGTTCGCAGTGCGAGCACTTCTTCACACAGGGAAACTCTTCGGTTTAACTTCGCCCTATGAACTTTGGGCCTTTTTCCTACTTTCTCTAATCTGGGATGGTTCACTGGGGCTTCGCCAGGACCTCACACAACAAGCATTCGCTTTCACCTCGCTGGTGCTCGCTCATCGAACATGTCGATTCTTCTACATTTCTTTGGCTTCCTTCTCCAATCCTTATGTCTTAATCATTGATGTTTTATGTCTATATTCTGCACAATAACACACATATCAAAGAATCCAAAGGTATTTGCAACATGTTTGAAGAATTACATAAGAACAAGAAAGAAATCCATTAAAACATGAGAAATGAGTTGAAAAGTGCCAAGAAATATGGTTCAATTTAAGTCAAAATTTGCGTTTAACATCCGTGCAATATCTATCTAAGACACTCTTAGAGAAGAGATCCCCTCACTCCCTCTCAATGACACAACATTGATAATAAAACAAATAGTCAAAGAAGAAGACACACTTCAAGAAACAGAATGCACTCTTGCTTAAAAGGTTATAAGTGATTCACAATTACAACTCTACTAAAACAGTCCAGCTCTAGTATCAAGGTGATACAAAAGTGTCACAAATAACAATGAACAATATGGAATTGTTGAGAAAATTGGGATAAATTAAATATCACATCCATAATATTTTGGAAGATAATATATTATTAAATGCAGATCCATAATATATTATTTTTTAAAATTCAGATCCAAATCAAATCTTTTGTAGAAATAAATCAAATCAAATCTCATCAAACCTCATGTTTCCTTAAATGATATGTCAATCATTCTTAGGAAATATTGCACAATTGGAACCGAACTTTGAGCTTCTAAAAACACACGCTTCTTGGATTGTAATATACTGGAATCAAATCTTCAAAGAATCTTCACTAATAAAACCAAATCTTCCAAAACACGAAACAAGATTAGCTTCAGTACCACGCCAACATGTCACGACATTTGGTACGCCATCTCGCTAGAATACTTATTTTAACAAAATGCAGCCAACCATAAAACCTAACAACAACACTCTTGATTTTTGGCAACATTGTTGAATTGGGGCGAAACCGGTGGTAAGCCTTTTTCCTGATTTGTATGCTTGCATTTTTGCTGGTCTGGAACAAATCAAGGCTATGGGATTCTGGATAGGAAATGTCTGGTCGTGGGAATATTCCTAACAGAAGGGAGGCGTTCAATCTGTTGGAAGGAGATCAATTCAATGAGCTGAACCATATTCTGATTTCGGTTCAGCGAATTCAATTTGTTGAGGACACGTTCTTGTGGGGGAATAATGTGAATGGATTATCTATTGCTAATAGCTATAACCAGATCAATTCTTACTTTGATGGTGGAACTGTCATTGAGCCCTTGGTGTTAAAAGGTTTGGCTAATTCTAGAAGTCCAAGGTACCGAGTAAAGTGCAATTTTTGGTTGGAGAACTCTCTTGAATAAGTTACCCTCAAAATTGAACTTGGTGAGAAGATGTATTATTCAAGGTAATCATAATCTCATTTGTCCCTTATGTTTTGATGCAGAGAAAAGTGGCTTTCATCTATTTATTTCTTGTGTGGTGGCTGCCTCGATTTGGTCGAGAGTGAGTTCTTGGCTTGACATTGATTTCGTCATGGAGCAGAATTCCATGGCCAGCCACCTTCTCTATTTTAACAACTTAATTATTTGTAACTTTAAAAAGATTTTCAGAGTTTCTTATGGTTAGTTGTTTTTGGATTCTATGGACCTTTAGAATTTCTATTTTGTTCAATGATGGAAACTTAAGGCATATGGATATCATGGGGTAGATAAAATCTCTCACTAGATATTGATTTTTAGCTAAGGAAAATGGACTAGTAAAGGTGACTCGGTCAATTTGACAAACCAATTCTTCCCACTTCTTAGTTGGATAATTTACTTCTTGTTCACTTTACAACTTTTTCTTTCTCGTTTCTCGTAAGCTAAAGCCCTTGTGTTTTTTGTGTTGAATATCCCTTTTACTCATTAATATAATTTCTCTTTGTTTATAAGAAAAATTCATTAATTAATTAAGTAAATTGAAATACAATAAATAAGATTATAATTGTGAAAAATACTAATTAACACTTCTTTAATATTTTTTATAATAAAAAGTTTAGGGGAGGTTGATGATTTTAAAAACTCGAAAAAAATATACAATACTTTAAGATTCAAAGAACTTTACTTCTTCAATATCAAATACTTTTTATGATATACTTATAAAACAACAAGTATCTTCTAAATATATGGAAAAATGACAAAAAAACAAAAACAAAAAACAAAAGAAAAATAAAGGAGGTGATCAAGTAATAAATATTTCAAGACACTTACACTTTTCTTACTTAACATAGATACACTTTCATGTAAAAATATCTGCTTTGATATAAATATATTATTTTTGGAATACATATATTAATTTTATAAATATAACTCTATTTCTCATTATTATTTTGTTTTAAAATGTGAAAAACTCAATTTGGAATATAGTCATATTCAAAATGTAATGTAAGAAATAAATGTTAACATCATGTTTTTTTTAGTTTGGTTGAATATATATACTAGCGGGGTTTAACTTTTTTAAAAATTATGTTTTTTATTGCTTCAAATCATAGTTTTTAAATTAGATTTAATTAAATAATCACTTAAGTAAAATACTAATAATTTAATTATTAGATCATATTTAATTTTAAAACTATGATTTAGAATGAGTTAAAACAACTTACTCTTAGAGTGAATTGAACCCCAATATATATATATATATATATATATATATAAAATTCAATTTTTGTTGTTATATTATTATTTTATAATAATTTTTTAAAATATACATTAAAATATATTTTAAAATAAATTTTGACTAAAACTAGGGCATCCCTCCAAAATGCATAAGTATTAAATAAATGATCTAAAATGAAATGTATAATTTAAATTTTTGTATAAGAAAATTTGGTCTTCTAAACTAATATCAAAATTTCATCTGACCTCACCATTTCTTTAAAAATCAATTAAAATATAACTTTCTATAACTCTTATTAAAAAGAAATTTAAAAATAATAACTACAGTAATTTTTGTGATTCTTAAACTTACTTTTTCATGATAAATACTATTCTTTATTTTGGTTAACTACAAATTTTTTTTTAATTGTTTAAAATTTTATTTAAATAACTAATAATAAATGTTGTCATAAATGTGTTTGTGGATAAATATTGAAACACAAAGAGAAACTCAAGTAATCATTTATTATAAAACTCTCTTGCTACAAATTTTTAACAATTGGTGGGACAGAGAGCACTAAAGTTTCAACATCTGCCTACTCCAATGAAGAAAGATAATAAACACGCCAATAAAGTTTGTTGGGTGGGTTGGTACATTCTTTCAAAATCATTATTAGTTTTATTATGTTATAATTGTTGTTTCTCACCTTCTCTAACCAAACAATAACTAACCCTGGTCCATTTAATTTTATATTAGTTTTAGTAATGTGAAACTAATCTCATAAGTTTTGACTCTTTATTTTACCTCTATAAGTACCATATGTCTCCATTAGTTGATTTAAAATTGTAACCGTTTATAACTAATGTGTGTGTTAAGAAGTGAAAGATAAAAACATGAGTAACTTTCTTTTGTTGATTGTTTCTATGGCTTTCTTACTCAACATTTCATCAAGTGTTACTCTTGTTCACTCTTTTCCACTGCCACGCCATGGTGCACAGCCACCACCACCACCACCTGGGTGCCACCAGCATGCGCCGCCAAACTATAGGCATCGTAAGATTCCTCCACCACCACCGGCGGCGTTCTACTTCTTTTCTCCTCCGCCTCCTAGTTTTCATCATTGAGAGAGTTTATAACTAGCCTAAGTCCAGAATGAAGGTTTTTGAGGAGTACTAAATGTTGTTGTTGTTTTTTTTTCTTTTTTTAGAAGTAAAGTGTTGTTATTATTGACGCATTGTACTTCATTGAAAGTTAGTATTGCTGATGCTTGTTATTGTTACTTAATTGTCATACACTATTATCATATTTCTATAGTTGAGATTCAACACTTTAAAGTAAATTTAAACATTACAAATGTGATTTTGAAAATATCTTTCACATGAGATGTCTAGCTTATGTATATTGTTTGGTAGAATTGGTCCCGGTAGAGGTGGTAAAGCGGGTGGCCCACTCCATTTAAACTCGTCCTGTTTAAGTCCATCTAAAACTGAAGAGGGACAGAACGGTCAAATTCGTCCCATTACTAACGAGTTGGTGGATTGACCCGCCAATTTTTTTTATAATTTAATTTATTATATAATTTACAAAATTATTAATCATTATCAAAACGGTCAACAAATTTTAGTAACTCATAATAAAACTTTAACAATTATTAATGGAAATGTCATACTTTTTAATATAAACAAAATTACGTAACTGTAATACCAAAAACTTAAAACAAACACACTAAAATCCTAAAATAATCCATTTGGTTGTTTGAATTGCAGGCACAGGAGAGTTTTGAAAACCGTCTCCACATGAATTGTAGTGATATCGCTTGTCGTTCTGCAGTTTATGATGTTTTAAGTAGGATTTTCAAAGATTGTTTGTTTTGGATCATAAGTTTGTCACATGTTTAGTAGCAAAGATTAAATTCTAAAAGATGTTTGTTTAATAAGACATATCAAAGATAGATTTCATCAACCTAACTTGTATATATTCTATTAATCAAGCATGTGGATTCGTTTCCGATTAATATAATCACGTATCCCCTTAATACATTCTATGTCTAAAGCGATGTCGTGAGTATTATTGTATCTGTCATTAGATGATGTCTCATTCTAACAACAAATACAATAATCTTTAAGATCAACATAAAATAAATATGAACTCACAAATCTATGTCTAGAGTTTATTTATTGATAGATGAATATTTTAGATCAAGGTTTGTAAAATCTATATCTAGAGTGATACAAATCATAAATAGATCTTTAAGAACAAAAACATTCAACATATATTAATCATCCACTTGTTCACACACAAATAGATCAAAAGAAATACTTACAAGCTAAGATAGACTACATCTACCTTTGATACAAAGAATTTAGCTACCCATCACCATGGTAGCTTGCTTCACAAGAAAAGGTAGAAGATGAATGTGCATCCAAGATGAAGAATCAATCTAGGATGCGAATCCAGCTTCTACTTATAAAATATCACTCATTGATGAAGAAATGAAGAACGTAGGGTTTTTTCTCCTAAGCCAATGTGTCTCTCTCTAGAAAATTAGGTTTTCTAAGTTGTTCTACCCAAAAAGTAATAAAAAATACATAAATATCTACACAAAATTTGTCTTGCTCGCACTGCGAACTTCACTTATAGGCACTTGAAGTGCCTATGAACAGTTAAACTGCCCCTGAGGATTATTTGACTTCGCACTGCGAACTTCTTAGCCCAGGCCTCGCACTGTGTTCAATGAGGGGTTTAGCTACTGCCATCCAAATTTTCTAGCTCGCTTTGGCCTCGCTTTGAGCTCGCACTATGAGCTCTCGTTTCCTTCGCTACTTGCTTGCAATGCGAAGTTGCTAGATTCTTCATCATTTCTTTGGCTTCCTTGTCCATTCATTTGTGCCTTATTCTTTGATAATCCAGCCTAATTCCCTCACAATAACACACAATCAAGGAGTCCAAAGGTAAAATCAATTATATTAAAGAATCACAAGAGAACATGGAATAAATCAATTAAAACTTAAGAAATGAGTTGAAAAATGTCAAGAATAATGGTTTAAATTAAGACATATTTAACATTCAACACACTCTCCCCAACTAAATCTTTGCTTGTCCTCAAGCAAAGTATGCCCTTCATGAAAACAAGAGGATTTTCTCAAGCATAGATTTCAACCAAGAAAAGATTTATGGTTCAAATTCAACATAAGAATGCACACAAGCAATGATTACAACTTCCTATAATCAACAATTATAAAGAATTTAGTTCTTAAACAAATATCATGCAATGTTTCACAAAACAACTAAATTCTCATACTTGAATCACTCTAACACTCCTTTTCAATTAATGAGTGAAGGAAATTGCGTGTTTGCAACCGCTGGACAATTACACTCAACTGAACAACAATGTTAACACAATTAAATTCAAACATTCATCAATCAATCAAATCAGAAATTATGGAAGCAAAATATCACTAAGGGCTTGTAAGGTTGTAGTTTGGCCAGGTTCACAACAAAGGGTCATTTCTAAAGGTCATTGAATCAAAGTTGCCAATCAAAAGAGACATTCACTATACAAGGTATTTACACATTAAAACTTTATTCACCAATCCCTTTTCTCTATTGCTCAACCTTTTCAAACTTCCTTTTGCACAATTATTTGCATTCTCTATTTTTTTTCTTTCAAACAAGCATTTTTTCTCTTTTCTTTTCTTTTTCACATTCATATTCACAATTTTTCTTTGCTTGTTTTAAATTTTTCAAATTTTTTAGCAACCTACCATTTTTCTTTCATTCTCCCCAACTTGAATACAATCAAACCTCAAGTGAATGCTCCTTGCTTTTTATGGAAAGGAAATCAATTTAGAACAATGTTCAAAGGTTTCAAGATTTTTTTTTAGAATCCCACAAAATTCAACGATGAGCTAAACTATCAAGATATGTACATAAACCAAGTTCATCACTAAAATGTGATCTATTCTATTAGGCTCAAAGGGGTTAACAAATTCTCACTACTCATGGGTAAGTTACTTTTGGATATGGTTGTGCTCAATATAAACAAATTCATTGATCATTTCTAATGCTTCCACAAAATCACAATAATCAAAAGATTAAGCATGAATCGAACGAATTAAACAAAGCTATCAGTTATCTAAGCATTTAGTAAACAATGGAGGTTTCTCACAATTTGTGGCTTTTGGACTTAAGTGACTCAAGCATTCAAACAAGTTGTAAAATGAAACAAGAATACACATTTGTACAAAGCACAAAATTCTTAATCATTCTACAATTATAGAAAGCGGTAACCATGTACCTTGCATGCTTTCATCACATTAAAAAAATCCAATCATCACCATCCAATCTTGGAAGAATCCTCATTGGATACTTTTTTTGCAAAAGAGCAACCAATCTAGAAGTTCTCATCATTCAACATCAAGGAAGAAGTATAAAATAAAAAAAAACAATCATAAAAAAGAAATGAAATAAATTGAACATTCATAAACTGAAGAATTCAACTCATAAGACAACTGTCATGATGTAAAACACCAACAAAAGTACCCAAAAGTGGTACATATACATCATCAAAATAATCCAACTAATATGGATAGTGTACAACATCAAAATAAAATACAATAATATAAAAATATAGCAATGATCAAAAGTTTAACAAAAAACTCCACTTTGTCGAAACACAAGGAAGTAAGCTTAAGATCATGCTCAAAACAATCATCAAAACTAATCCACATCAGTATCGGACTCCGTCTCCTCAGCATCACCGTCACCATCATCATCCTCATCCTCATTCGGGAGGGCATTCACATAGAACTCCCTCACCACATCGACATTGAAGCTATCAATAGGCTGAATCAAATTTTCCCACTTCTTACTATGCCAAACTAAGGCTGCTGCCTGAAAAGGAACCTCGGGGTTAATGTTAAAGCTTTTCTCTAAATGAATTTTTCTCTTTTCCAGGTTGAGATACCTTGCTGCTTGCTTCTGACCTCTAAAGTGATCGCCGTCGTAAGCACGTTGTTGTGGTTGACGGGAGGTGGAGCCTCCGGTAGTCTTTTGTCTTTTAGAAGCGGTTGAATTTAATTTAGGAGCCATATGCACTACACAAAACCAAAGCAACAACAACATGACAAAACACTAGCAAGCAAGGCAAAGTAGGAAAAGGAATCCAATTAAGCATGAAACAAGAAAACATAAAAAAATGGTTGCTGTCTTGTTTGCCATGAGTTCGCACTGCGAACTGAAAGCGAGCTTGTAATGCGAGCTCAAGGCAAACTCTGCAAAATTTTGAAATTTTCAGGTTCTTCCTGCTGCAACAACAACGTAATTCCTCATACAAGCACTAGTTCATGTTTTCAAGCTCCCTTCAGAATCTCAAAAATCAACAACAATCAATTTCTAAGGAACACGTTTCATGCAATCCATAGTTTTTAAAGTAAATAAAAAATTTTCAAACTTGAAATACACAACAAGAACTTGCTCTATCAATCATGGAGATTTCAATTTTCAGCACAAATACAAGTATCCCAACACAACCAATCCTATTTATTCATTCAAAACAACATTACATGCCTAGAAGTTATTTTCAAAAGGATTTCTCATAAACCCTAACCACAATGTTTCTAAAAACACAAAGAAATTGCAATGTAAATTCAAACCTAGAACAAGGTAGTGAGAGATAATGGAATTGAAAGTTTGGGAACTTGAAAATTTTCTTCTACTAAGCTTGGTATGGTTGGGAGAGAATGAAAAGTGTGTTTGTGTGGAATGTGATAGAGACAAAAGAGTGTGTAAAGTAAAGAGTGGGAGGGAAAGGTGGGTGTACCCCACAAAATCTGAACAACCAATGCAACTGGGCCCACACACACCTGGCCCAACACACAAACAGATAAAATAAAAGCAAAAGTAATGTGGCAGAAAAGTGCAAATTTGTCCTAATTCACACAGTTCACACTGCAAACTCCAAACGAACACTCGCCCCAGGTTCGCACTGCGAACCAAGGAAAATGTGACAGAATTGTTAAAATTCAGTTTTTCTAAACATGCTTCACCACAAAACTTTCTTAAACTACAATAATAACAAAAATTGCAATAAAGATGAAAGAATACTTACAATGTTAGGGTGCCTCCCAACTAGCGTTTTGTTTAACGTCGTTTGAGCTCGACGGTCCGAAGATGTAGCCACGAAATGCACAAAGAAGCTATTAGCAACCGGATCAAACTATCCATACACAAAGGTCTTCAACCATTGTCATGACCAGTTTTATGCCACTTTTTCTCGTAAATGAAAAATCCCAACAAGACCTTATCATTTCCTCCTTATCATCTTCATCTTTCTTTTTCAAATGATAACCATCTTCCACTTGATTGGAATACACCATACCGTTATAAAGTGTGAAATACACCTCATCATCTTGAGTCCTCACCTTCATAATTCCGTTATAAACATCAATCAACATTTTTGCATTTTTCATAAAGGGTCGACCAAGAATTATAGGTGTATCCTCGTCCTCTCCATATCCATGACAACAAAATCAACCGAAAACAAGAACTTATCAACTTTTAATAACACATCCTCCACAACACCATGATGACGAGTCCTTGATTTATCCTCCAATTGCAAAGTCATGTTAGTTGATTTTATTTCCATGTTTTCAAGTCTTTTTACCACGGACAACATAATCAAGTTTATGCTAGCACCCATATCAACCAAAGCTTTACAATTGAAATCATTACCTATAGTTATAGGTAAAGTCACTCTTCCGGGATCACCTTCTTTCCGCGGAAGAACACTTTGGATGATAGCGCTACAATTAGCATTAAGTGGAATGTTTTTTTTGTCTGTAAATCTCTTCTTTTTTTTTAGTATGTCTTTCATGAATTTGGCATACTTGGGCATTTGTTCAAGAGCTTCCAAAAATGGAATGTTTATTTGCAAACGAATAAAAATATCCAAGAACCTTACGTAATGCCTCTCATTATCTTTTTTTGTAGGAGCATGCGGATATTGTAACTTTTTAATTGGAATGCCACTTACATGCTCCTTCACTTTTCTACTCTTCTTTATCTCTTCTCTTATTTTCTTTTCAACTTCTTCGACTAAAGAATCCTCTACATTTTTTTCAACTTCTTCTTCAAAAATTTCATTTTCTTTTTCAACTACAACCTCCTCTTCCACAACTTTCTCACTAATGCCCATATCAATCTCCCTACCACTTCTAGTGAAGATAACTTTGTAATGCTCTTTAGGATTCACTTGAGTATTCACGGGAAAAGTCCCATTAGGTTGGTCGGCTAATTGGTTAGACAATTGCCCTATTTGTGTATCAAGATTCCTAATAGAAGCATCAGTGTTCTTTTGGTTGGAAATCGAAATTTGCATAAATTGAGTGAATGTGTCTTCCCATTTTAAATTTCCACCTTGAGGTTGTGGGGGTTAAATGTAGTTTTGGTATTGGTTTTTACGATTTGAAGTGTCGGCGTCTTGCCTCCATCCTTGTTGATAACCTTGGTTATTACCTCTTGGTTGTTAACCTTAGTTGCCTTGTTGATACAAAGGTTGTCTCAGTTGATAGCCTTGATTTTGATTTTGGTTTCCCATATAATTTACTTCTTCTACAACCGGAGGACAATACCCAGAATGATGGTCTCCCTTTCATAATTCACAACTTGCAACTTGTTGATTTTTGTTGGGAACTTTACGCATCTCCTTGATTGTTGTGGAAGTTTTGACATTTGTTGTGTCAACAAATCTACTTGTGAAAGCGACTTGTTTTGCGCAAGAATAGCGTCATTAGTACCCAATTCAAGCACTCCCGGCTTCCTTTGAGGTGTACCACGATTATGTTGACCTTGATGGTCATTGAGTGCCATCCTATCAATGATAGCAACTGTGTCCTTCGCACTCTTTGACATTAAATATCCACCCGAGGTAGCATCTAAGAGAGTTTTGTGAACCGGTTAGAGTCCATTCCAGAATATATGTACTTGTGTAAGATCATCAAACCCGTGGTCTTTACATTTCTGCAACATAGATTTAAACTCTCCCAAGCTTCATTGAGAGATTCATTACCACCTTGAGCAAATACGGAAATTGTCGTCTTAGCCTCCATGAATCTATTGTGAGGAAAGAATCTTTCAAGAAACTTCTCCTCCAACAAATTCTAATCCGTCATAACAAGAGTATATTGATTAGATACCAATCCTTAGCTTTCCCTATCAATAAGTGTGGGAATAGTCGTTTGAACAATGCTTATTCTTCCGCTTCCGGTGCTCCCGTTACTCCCGCAATTTCATAGAATTTAGTAATATGAGTGAACGGGTCTTCATGATCTAACCCTGTAAAGGGATTTGAATATAAGAGTTGAAGAATTCCTGTCTTCATCTCAGCGTGTTTTCCATTGTTTGCATTGCAAGCAAATTTAGCATTGTGTCTCAGACTATTAGTGCATGGACCTCTGAGAGGTGGTGGTGGAGGTGGTTCTGCCATGATTGGCGTAACAATGGGTGTAGTTGGTGGATTTCTTGAAGAAGTTCCTTCGCGCTCCCTTCTTTCTTTAGCTAGTTGCCTTCGTCTTTTGGTTTTGCTATTAAGTTTCTGCGCAGTTCTATCAATCTTAGGATCAAATAGAAATTGGTCTACGGGCACACTTCCTCGCATAAACAAAAATCTGAAACACTAACCAAAAAAATTAACAAGCACAAGGAATATAAACTGAGGTGAGAGATAAAAATACAAAGCTTAAAACAAGATATACTATTGTAATGCTTGCAATATCAATCAACAATCCCCGACAACGCCGCCATTTTGTTAGAATTACAGACACAGAGGGGTTTTGAAAATCGTCTCCACAAGGATTGTAGTGATATCGCTTGTCATTCTGCAGTTTATGATGTTTTAAATAGGGGTTTCAAAGATTGTTTGTTTTGGATCATAAGTTTGTCACAAGTTTAGTAGCAAAGATTAAATTCTAAAATATGTTTGTTTAACAAGACATATCAAATATATATTTCATCAACCTAACTTGTATATATTCTATTAATCAAGCATGTGAATTTGTTTCTGATTAATATAATCACAAATCCTCTCAATACCGTCTATGTCTAAAGCGATGTCGTGAGTATTATTGTATCCGTCATTAGATGGTGTCTCATGCTAACAACAAATACAATAATCTTTAAGATCAACACAAAGCAAATATCAACTCACAAATCTATGTTTAGAGTTTGTTTATTGATAGATGAATATTTTAAATCAAGGTTTGTAAAATCTATGTCTAGAGTGATACAAATCATAAATAGATCTTTAAGAACAAAAACATTCAACATATATTAATCATCCACTTGTTCACACACAAATAGATCAAAAGAAATACATACAAGCTAAGATAGACTACATCTACCTTTGATACAAAGAATTTAGCTACCCATCACCATGGTAGCTTGATTCACAAGAAAAGATAGAAGATGAATGTGCATCCAAGATGAAGAATCGATCTTGGATGTGAATCCGGCTTCTACCTGTAAAATATCACTCCTTGATGAAAAAATGAAGAACTTAGGGTTTTTTCTCCTAAGCCAATGTGTCTCTCTCTAGAAAATTAGGTTTTCCAAGTTGTTATACCCAAAAAGTAATAAAAAGTACATAAATATCTACACAAAATCTGTCTTGCTCGCATTGCGAGCTCCGTGTTCACACTGCGAACTTCACTTATAGGCACATGCAGTGTCTCTGAACAGTTAAACCGCCCCTGAGGATTCTTTGACTTCGCACTGCGAACTTCTTCGCCCAGACCTCGCACTGCGTTCAGTGAGGGGTTTAGCTACTGCCATCCAAATTTTCTAGCTCGCTTTGGCCTCGCTTTGAGCTCGCACTGCGAGGTCGCTTTGCCTTCACAACTTGCTCGCACTGCGAACTTGCTGGATTCTTCATTATTTCTTTGGCTTCCTTGTCCATTTATTTGTGCCTTGTTCTTCGATAATCCAGCCTAATTCTTACACAATAACACACATATCAAGGAATCCAAAGATAAAATCAATTATATTGAAGAATCAAAAGAGAACATGGAATAAATCAATTAAAAGTTAAGAAATTAGTTGAAAAATTCCAAGAATAATGGTTCAAATTAAGACATATTTGACATTCAACATATGTTCAAAAAATCAACAAGCACAACCTTGTTAAAAACATTTAGAGACACAAATAAAAAAAACAAACTAGCCCAAACTAAACAAAGACAACCAAGAACCAACAACAAAAAACCAATCTTAAAGGCTCCGTGACAAAAACTTCATCAATCATCATCTATTTCGTGAACATATGAAGCTTCGGTTGATATTGTTGCCATTGGATATAACATTCCACCATCTATCTCCTCATCGTAATCCACTATTTAATAATTATCAAGATCAACAACATCAAAGTCTGTAGCTTTATCAATGGAAGCATCTCAAAAATGAAACAAACCAAGTAAAATCAAAGCTTCATTGTTTAATAATTATCAAGACAAATAATACGCACTTAGTTGAGAATTTTAGTGCCAAAATATAAATGAAATGAGAACTCAAATAGAACAAAATACAATTCAAAACACTACAAGAAAAAAAGTAATTTGAGACACTTAAGTTGCAGCAGTTCTATTAAAACCGCCATTTCTCACATATTGCGACAGTTTGGACGACGGTTTTTTCAACTCTCCCCTTTATTTGCGACACTTATGTTCTCTTCTTCTATCAGTTATATGTTCTTGAGTTCTCAATGTTATTGTCTTGTTATTTTTTTTCTCATGGGTAATGAATTTAGTTTTTAGAGTTAAGTTTCTTTTTACATTGTGTGTAAATTTAAAAAAATTAATTTATGAACATGTATGAACGATTTTGTCTTAGGAAGATATTGTGTTTTATTTTTAGAGGGTTTTTTTTATTTATGAAAGCTTGACGATCATTCAATTGTTTTCTTGTTCTAAGGAGAGGTGTCGAAGGGTTGTCTATTAGTAAGGTTTTTCCTATAGACCGATATGCCTCATTAGTAGTCTTTACAAAATTCTCTCAAAATTGCATTCTAATAGGTTGAGGTTGGTTATTGGAAAACTTATTTCTCCTACTCGGTCGGCTTTTATGCCGAACAGGAATAGGGCAGACGAGGTCTTTGTTATCAATGAGATTTTAGATTTTGTCAAGAATAATAAGAGGCGTTATATGATGGTGAAAGTCGACTTCGAGAAGGCGTATGATTGTGTTTCGTGAAGCTTTTTGAGATATATGATGGTGCGTATGGGTTTCGGGGTTCGGTGGAGGCGTTGGATGGAAGCTCTCATTTTTAACGGCTCCATGTTCATGTGAACGGGAGCCCAACAGAGGATTTCATGGTCTTTAAAGCTCTTAGGCAAGGGGACCCTCTTTCTCCTTTCCTTTTTTTGTTGGTGGCTGAAGGATTATCAGTCGTGATGAGGAAAACTTCTTTTTGGGGCGATTTTGTAGGATTTCGGTTTAATAATGAAGTTCACTTCGAGATCCTTCAATTTGTGGATGACACTATGGTGATTGGAGATGGTTCTTGGAGGAACCTTTGGAGCATTAAGGCTATCCTTAGAGGGCTCGAGCTAGTTTTGGACTGGAGTATGTGAAAGCGGCTGCTTTGTTTCATAAGTGCAATATTGGTTCTTCTAACTTCACGTTTCTTGGTATTTCTATTGGTATTTCTTCTTGGATAAATCCTAATCTTTCAATCAGAGGAAGAGTTGTACTTCTCAATGCCATCCTTTTGAATATTCCGATTTTTTACTTCTCTTTTTATACAGCTCCGGAGGTGATTATTAGTGATATCATTACGATTCAAAGAAATTTTCTTTGGGGCGGTTAGTATAAGAAGAAGAAGATCGATTGGGTCACTTGGGATGTGGTTTGTTTGTCGAAGAAGGAAAGGGGGCTCGGTATCAAACATTACGGTTTTTTTAACCTCGCTCTCTTATGCAAATGGAATTGGAGACTTTTGAATGATTCAAATGCAATTTGGTATGACCTTTTATCTTGTAGGTACGACAATTTAAGGAGGGTTATTCTTGATGATTCCTGACATTCAGTGAATACGAAAACATCAGTGTGGTGGAAAAATTTGTGTCGTGTGGGAGTTTTGTCAGATAATGCGAATTGGTTTCCTGATTCTTTAGTTTGCAAACATGGGAATGTTGTCACTACTGATTTTTGGTTGGATAGGTGGGTTGGTAATGAACCATTGTGCAGGAAATATTCTTCTATTTATCTTTTGGCGGATCCGTCCCATAGGTACATAACGCATAACGACTGCTGGTTGGAGGGAAGTTGGCATTAGGCAGTGGCTTTTCTAGAGGGTCCGCTGTAACAGGGGGACTTACTGATGCTGACTGAACTGCAGGCGAAACTTTAGCAGGTGCAGTTGATTCAACATCAGGCTGACCGCGTCTGTTGAAGGAGAAACCCTGTTGGGTTCTCGGTCAAGCAGTGTTACACGACGATTGTGGAGCGGTGCAATACTAGATCTCCTTTTGACATAGATGTTTTGGATCTGTTACGGATTTTATGAAGGATGAGGGTTCCGAGTAAGTTGTTGATTTTCGGATGGAGGTTAGTGCTAAACCTTCTTCCCATGAGAGTTAATCTAGAAAGCCGTGGCGTATCGAGTGGTTCTACAAATTTGCAGTGTCCTTTTTGCGGAGGGGCGAATGAGGATTTGGACCATATTTTTGGAGAATGCACGTTTCGAAGGAATGGTGCACACGAATTTTACATTGGCTACACATTGATTTATTTCTTGTTTCGTTGTTTCCTATTGATCGGATCTAGGCGCTTAAGGTGGCGATTAACTCGAAGCTTAAGGAGGATTTTGGATGGTTGTTCGCCTTAGCTATTTGGTTGTCGATTTGGGCTTGCAGGAATTTCGCTATTTTTGATGGGGGTTTGTTGGTAAAATTGGACAGATTGGGGATGATTAAGCGTTTGGTGTGGGATTTGCTTGTGGTCGATAAATCCTTGGTTTGTACGCTCTCTTGGACGGAGTGGTGTGTCACTCCTGCTTTTTCTTGGATTTATAGTTTTTTTCCTCGGTTGGTGCCATTTTTTTGTTGGTTGTATTTGGATTGTGAACCCAATGTGCCATTATTAATCTAGTTTGCTTATAAAAAAAGTGAGGTTTTTTCTTCAGATGGAGGTTTTGTGTTGTAACTGGAAGTTTTGTAGGTTTATTGGGTCTTAAGGGTTTACCTTCTTCCTTACTTTTATTAGTGTAAGATGTCAAATATAATCAGAGTCAGTAACGATTCAGTTGTTTCTTATTTTAAAGACCCTAAACTTGAAGAATCTTCAAATGATTAATGACAAAACACATTACAAGTTAATCTTTTCTCATCGATTGTACTCATGATGAAAACACATTGTGGAACTGACAGTAGTTTGGTTAGAAAAATGAATTGCTATGAACTACAATGCCATAATCTGAAGCCTCATTTTCGATGTTCTGACTAAATACTGAATTGTATACGGTGTGCTATGTTTTGTAGGGATCAATCTTAACTTACAAAAAAACTCAAAGTTAACAATATGAAAGATTGTTCATGCTTATGTCATGTCTGCAACTAATTTTTAGATCTCTAATACAGGATACAATGCATGCTTGTGTCATATCATTGTTCATACAAAGGGACGAGTTCATTTTGGTAGAAAAGCTACTTATATGTGAAAGCTAGCGTGAGTAGTTTATCAAGTCAAGAATCTGTCATTGTCTTCCCTTAGTTAAAGGAAATGAATTCATTATACTCACCCTTTAATACCATTGGAATTCTATGATATTTATCTGCCAAACATTGATTTTTTCTATGTTTTGTGGATCCAGAAGCTCAAAAATATCTAGAATTCAAAGTTGGTGGAAGGATAGTGGTCGTTATGTTTTAATGTAGCCCATTTCCCTTTAAATTACAATTTTTTAAACTTTGTAATGCTCTATGGAATCACGCATTAGGTTGATTACCATTCCCAATGAAAATTTGAGCCCTTGTGCCTTTTGTTCGCAATTCTCAAATTATTCTGCTTTGCAAAATGACATTTCAATATGATCAACGGTTCTTGAAACAAAAAAATGAATGTACTTTTGTCTTCAAAATAGAAATTTCAAAATTTTACTTCTGATTTTAAAATAAAGATGAAAATTTACTTTTGATTGATGAACACAAAAGGGAACCTCGACGGCTTCTCTGGAAGTTGTCGCGGTGAAAATTGGATAACAAGCTATTAGTTAACTTGTATCGCATATTTTTAATGTCACCACCGTCTTTGATTTTATCCAAGGGAAGGGAGAAAGACCGGATACCCACAATGCAATGCAAATGCACTTAGATTCTAAGTTCGGGGGTTGGTTATACCTAGGGAAGGTGTTAGCATCCTAGATATCTGTAGTACTCTACAGGAACCTCTTGATTATTTTATATTATCTGTTATATTTGTTTGCTAAGAGTTTAAGGGTAAGTGAAGAAGATGAGTCATCATCTTAAGAAAACCGCCACAGTTCTTTGAAAATGTTTGTATTTGTGGGGTATGGGATTGTATGTCCCTTTCTTTGAGATGATTAACATCTAATTCTCTTGTGTGGAGAATTAGGTAGGCTAAAGTTTGATTAAAAATCAAAGTTGAGGGGGACTAACCTAGGAAGTCTATCCTAGAGTTGTCTAATAATCTTAAGGGTGTCGATTATGCAATGCAAATGATGTGCACCATGCACAATAACATGGTTATCATGCATGGGATTTTCCCTTGGATATTAACGATTAATTGTATTATTTAGGCGAGTGTGCTAGCAAAGTGATGCTAGACTTGTGTCTTGTGATCAAAAGGTCGAATGCGATGCCCGAAGGCTATCGACTTACATAGGTAGAAAATTGGCTCGACGTTGGATCGAGGATTTTTATTTATTTTTGAAAAGGTTTTGACATATAAAGCATGCATTCGTACTAGTGAGGCATAGTAAGGGAAAAAGAGACAAGCGTACACTCACGCGAGGGATCTAACGGATTGCTCTTAAGGTTTATGGATGTGAGGATTATGTTAAGGATCACTTAAATAACTAAAGGGAGGTTAAGGATTCTTATTAACAATAAAAGGGTTCTAAATATTTTTAGAGTTTTATTTTAGTTTTAAAGTTAATCAAAAGAGATACTTAAACCTTAAAGAGATTTCTTATAAATTAAAAGTTTTAATATTTAAAGGAAGAGGTTTTTATTAGTTTAGAAATTATTTATTATGAAAAAAAAAGGTAATGTTTTTTAAAAAGGAGATACATTCTTAAAGGTTAAAGGTTTTTTTATAAAAAAGTTTAATTATTTAATTTTAATATTTAAATAAAAAAAAAGGTTCTAACATGAAAGGTTTTATTAAATTAAAGCTTTTTTTTAAAAAAAAAAACCGATTAATTGAGACAAGGTTTAGTTATAGATTAACGAATCATTTGTTTTAAAAAAGGTTGGTTTTGTTGGATTAAAATAAAAAATGAAACAGAGGGGGGTCTCACGAACGATTGCTCTTCTCTCTCGTTATTTTCCTCTCAAAAGAGAATTAGGGTTCTTTGAAAACCCCACTTCTCGCAGCTACCTTGCTCTCTCCTCTCTCGCGATCGAATCATACCAAACAAACCCTAACCCCACGGTTCCCAACCCCAATCCACTATATTCATGCTATTACAATTACAACAATAATGCAGAAAACGAAAACATAAAGAAAATAAGGTCGCCGACGGTAGAGTGAGCGGACAAGAACGACTCCGAGGATGAGTTCTTTCTCTCTTTTACCTTTTTTGTGTGATTTATCTCAGTGCGATTGCTTCTTGTGATATTGATGCTTGCTCCGTCGGTTGGCCTGATTTTTGGTTTTTTAGAGATGATGGTGAACGGGGTTCCTCTGATCTATGGGTTTCTGGGTGACTTTCGGTTGATTTTTTCGAGAGGGTTTTGGGTATTGTGCATAGAATGATCGAGTGACTTCACGGTTGGTTTTTTTCGTCCCCTTTTGATGGAATACGAGCCCCCTTTTATAATGGCCAATGATGAGTTTAAAATTGGGAACTTTTTCAATGCGAATGATTTTGCTTGAATGCAGATTTGATTCGGTTTTAACTGGGTTTTGATTTTTTTGGAAAGTTTTTGAATTGTATGATTCGTTTTATACTTGGAAAGTTTTGCTGTACTATCTGATATGATTGTTGCGCTTGATTTTGGTGATTTCACACTTGAAGGTTTTGATTTTGCTACGCTTGTTTTATTTAGGGAAAGAAAAAACTCTTTCATGATGATGATACCCTGAATCTGTGCGATGTGATTCCCTGTGTGATTTTCTATGCGTTATTTTGGGAAGATTATGCTGGTGGTATCCCCTTTGGGATATTGCCCATAATTTCCATTCTTGAATGTGATGAAAAACAAATCTTGATTCTCAAAATTCTGAGGCCTATTACAACCGTTGAAATCATTGTTTGGAAGGCTATTTTGGGAAGTATTTGAATTTGCTTTGATTGCTTTTGGTTCTTGACGAATCAGAATACTGAAGTTTCTAATTTCGATTGGATTTTGATTTGCAGGTACAGTCACGGTTCTTCAGTGTTTACCCAACCAACAACACTCACCATGGAGCACGGAACCATTTCATAGTTTGGTGTGAGGATGAGCTCTCGATAGTTTCAACCTCCTGAGCCTCTGTTGAAATATGTAGTCAAAGAGTTCATACTCCATGAAACCGGGTCTGTTCGCGTGACTCGTTCAGGTGATAATCTGTCTCTTGCCATATTTCAATGCTTTTCAAGAATTCGCCATTCCCACTAAATGCTCCTTAGCCTGTAGAATGTGAGGATGGACTGCAAATATAACTGTTATTGGATGCTGCATGAACTTATGAGCTCGTTTTCCTTTGGGATGCAGGTACTTGACGAGAAGGCTTCGGCCGCACATAGCAGCAGGTATAACACCATGTTTTGAGGAATGTGACTAGCCTCTAATAGCTGTTCGTTTCTTCTAATTGCAGTATCTATGCTTGTTGATTCTTCCACTTCTCTTTTCAATTCAGCAGGCCTATGGGTGTGGGAAAACATTGGTGGTCCTTGTATTGAAAGGTGACCAAGGGCACTAACACACATTCTAGCTTAGGAGATGATGCTACTAACATATTTTGTAACAGCAAATTGGGAATCATGACTCTGAACTTCCACCGTCCACGATTCTAACTTCTTTTAGATTGATCATCATAAGAATTCATTGAAGTTGGAATTACCTCCTCCTTTATATTACAGTTATCGTGCTCACTTTCGTTTGCCGCAACTGTATGCTTTAATTCACTACAGCCACTTATTTTCAGTTCTTCTATTATTTGCAGGCTTTGGGCGATAGATACTCGTCAGCGGATACGCGAGGGGAACTGTTTCGACTTCGTATGCGGGTTTTTGACACTACTTCAAACTTAACCTCCTTTACTTGTAATTTTCAAAAGATTTGGCGATTTACGGTGACGAATAGTTTCTGTTTCGGTTTTGTTTCTATGATTTAAGGCATACGCATTTTGGATTGGTTTAGGGGTTTTGATGTTAGACTGTAATTAGTAAAGGTTTGCGCAATCCTTAAGAAATGTTTCGTACCTGTTTGTACTATTAACCTTTATAGTAATGGTATTCTTGCAGGTCCATTATCAATTGCAATCTTATGAGGACTCCTATTGGCCTTAGGAGTAAAGATCAATGCGGACTATAGCGGTAGATCGTAGGTAGGAAACAAATTCTAATTGCTGCGTGGAATTGTACTCTGCGTCATGGTTGTGCTGCAAGCAGGTGGTGGCAGCTTTTGGCCAAATGCAAACACTTAGGACATTGCTGTTAGAATTGGCGAGGTTTACCCCTAACTTGGTCGCACCGCTATTGCCGACAGAAGCTTCAAAGATGCTTGTTGGAAATTGATTGTAACTTTCTTGTAATATTTGTAACTTAGGATTAAAATAGTAGGAACCTTTTTTTAGAGCATCCCAGCGTGTTCATTCTCATGACACAAAAATTCTATGCTTGACGTTCCGTCTGTAATTTAAACGCTTGAAGATGTTTGATTGATAAGTGTTGCCGAACTGAACATGACCGCCGACACGTGTGTTTGAAAACTCAACTGTATGTTGTAAAATCCTCTGGGGCAGTTGGTACTTGGTACACTAGTTGCTGCATCGGCTCATGTTAGAAACCATTCTTTAATTTGAAATTTTGGACTTTGAAGCATGGAAATAATGTTGAACTCCTTTAATTTAGGGAATTGGTTTTGAACTTGGCATTGTTCTTCCGACCCACCTAATAACTTGACATAAACCTCTTGTAGTGAAATCTTCATGACCCAGATTTTGAAAGACCAATTCTTGATGAAACTTAATCCTCTCGGTCCTTAACCACATGAAGATCTCTTTGCACTTGTAACTCGAATGACAGGATGGTGAACTTTTTTAACCTTCAAAATAAGAAACTAACGCCCAAGCTTGACTGTAAATCTAAACTTGAAAGTATTGCACCTGTATAAACTGATTAGTCACAATAACGATGCACACAAAACCCATGACCTAAAGATGCTATGCAAGAAAGAGCGGGATCTTAGGGTCAAAAATTAGGGTGCGACAGAAGTGATTAAACCTCAAAACGCGGAATCAAAATACTCCTTGAGATCGGTATACTCTGAATGAAGGATCAATTGCTTCAGGTGGAAGGTCCCATTTGTCATCCCCGGTAGAGTTTTTACTTATGAGAACTAATGTTTGGTTTTTCTCCCTAGTAGAGTCTACCCTTTGAAAAGCAAGAACGGGTTCCTATCCCTAGCGGATTTGTACCTACGAAAACCGGAACAAACACAAGAATACCTGTTCTTCAGCAAAGGTACTACCTTCAACATCTCCAGTGATACCCCCATCTCCCAGAGTGGCCGAGTATCTAATTGAACTCATCGTCAGTCCGTATGTCAGGTCTGTTTTGTCAGCATAAGCATTTCATACATACATCATGCATAATTGATTCATATTGATGTTCATATTGCATATCATATTTCGAACGCTTTGGTCACGTTTATCCCCAAGTGATAAATGTTCTCTCCATTAAGAGTTGTCAGTCTTCCTTTCCACACTTGGATATGATAAAATCCCATTTGGAGTTCTTTCCTCATCAGGAAAATGTACCGTCTAAACAAGCTCTCTCTAGTGTATTCCTGGATTGAAATTGGCCCTCGACCACTTTGATAACTTGAGCCTCTGAAAAGCAAGAAGGCATTTAGTTATATAGATTTGGAACTTCACTCTTCGCTATTGAAGATGATGTTTTGCTTTCCCGGATTAAAGAAAATCCCCCGCAGAAGCTTTTCAACAAAGGACTCTTGGCGACATAGACATCGCATCCTCCAAGAAATCCCTACCAATCGGCAAATAAGAAGTCTGTTTTTGCCCTGATAAATTTCCAAATAAAGTCGACAAATGGAAGTCTCTTCCTGAGAAGTTTGTCCTACTTTCAAGGAAGTCATCAGTACCTCAAAATGGAATTACATCACATGGCGTCTCTCCGAAAAAAAATCCCGAAGGGAAGTATGATATAATTTCTCTAGCAAATGGCATCTCCAATAGAGAAGTTTGCACACCTCTACAGTTCAGGCAAATGGATATAGCATTCCTTGTCAAGAGCAGAATTCGATAAGAAAAAACTAAGACCCGTTCCATGGATGAAGACCAGGATCGAGGGAAGGTTTATTTCAAAAGAAACTGAGACCAGTTCCATGGTTGAAGACCAGGATTGAGGGGAGGTTTATTTCAAAAGAAACTGAGACCAGTTCCATGGCTGAAGACTAGGATCGAGGGGAGGTTTATTTCAAAAGAAACTGAGACCAGTTCCATGGCTGAAGACCAGGATCGAGGAGAGGTTTATTTCAAAAGAAACTGAGACCAGTTCCATGGATGAAGACCAGGATCGAGGGGAGGTTTATTTCAAAAGAAACTGAGACCAGTTCCATGGCTGAAGACCAAGATCGAGGGAAGGTTTATTTCAAAAGAAACTAAGACCAGTTCCATGGCTGAAGACCAGGATCGAGGGGAGGTTTATTTCAAAAGAAACTAAGACTAGTTCCATGGATGAAGACCAGGATCGAGGGGAGGTTTATTTCAAAAGAAACTGAGACCAGTTCCATGGCTGAAGACCAGGATCAAGGGGAAGTTATACCTTTTTCCGAGGAACATTACTTAGTGAAAGACGATGGATGAGCAAAACTACCTACTAGCCATCCACAGTCAAAATTTCGGGTATTCTGATATTTAATCCTCTTTTACCATGAATGTCTGAATATCTTCGCCATTCGCACCTTCAGGTCCAAGAAGATTAAATAGGGGCATCTATCATACCCTAAATTTTTACCACAAGACTTTACATCATTGTGCAAATCATCCTCACAATATGGATGTACTTTCATACCCCATTAATCCTCTCAAGTATTATTGAGTATTCACCTCAACCAAGGATTAGGGTTTTTGAGCCCTCTCAGAACATTCAGGTAAAGGATCAATCAAGAATTGACATGATCTTCAACTTTCCAAGCCTCTTAAACAACTATGAAGGATCAAGAGGTCTCCCACATCTAGAATCAAGCCCAAGAATGCAACATTCCAAGTTGATCAAGCCTCAAGATCATCAGTGTCACCAAATTAGGGTTTTGGTTGACCAAGGCCTCCAGAGGGAAATTGTCATCTAGGCATGAGCCAATACTTCAAAACATGATTCAAGAAGCTCAAAGGGACCTCATGAGTTCAATCATGAGTTTAAAATAGCCTCAGGGGATGCATTCATCAAAAATCAGGAATTAGGGTTTTCTTGACCTAATTCACCCCTAAGTTTACTTTTGGAGCAAGGCATGAGCCAAGACCTCAAGAAATATTTTGAAGAACTCAAATACATCATATTGATCCATTCACAAGAGTGAATTTATTCAAATAACTTGGTTCACAAGCAATGCAAGGACTCAAATTCATTTGGACCACAAACTAGGGTTTTTGAGAAAAAGTCAACCATACCTTTGACTTCTGACCAAGACATGATCTCAAACCTTGGGAAATGATTCAAGACACTCTAAAACACCTATGTAATCCATCCATTAGGTTTAATCTAGCCCAAGGACTTGATTTCATAAAGGATCACAAAGTTAAAAATTCATCTGGTACAAAAAGTCAACTGTGATCAAAACCAAGTTTGACTTTTGGAATTTTTTGACAAACATGGCTTCTTTAAGCCAAGAACAATGTCAACTTATGATTTGGATCATCATCCATCAAGAAAAATTAAGAAAAGTGAGGTTACTTGCAAAAGGGGCAACCTTAAGAAACTTAAAATTTCACTAAGTTATGGAAAAAAGTGATTTTTACCCAACTTTGCAAGACCATAACTTGTGATCCAAGTAAGCATTTTCTCTCAGCCAAGGCTAAAATGAAAGCTCTCACTACATACTAAAATATTGTCAACTACACCATATTCCAAATCTTCATGGATTTTAAGTTATGGATTGATCAAAATCACAAAAATTAAGAAATGAACTTTTTCTTGACACTTAGAAAAATTTTAGGCAGAATTTGTCTCATGTTTTGCCCAACTTTGGAGGGATTTTTGGCCCATTTCTGATTTGTTCTTTGGTTAAGGTTTTATTTCATTTTTATTTTAGAGTTAATTGGGGAGTTTGGGCCTTTTTAATTTACTGATATAATGATCAGGATTTTATTTTAAAATTTATTATTTTTAATTTTGCGAATATTATTTTTAATTAGGAATAATTATTATTAGGGTTTAGAGTTTTAAGCACGTGTTACTAATTGTTAATTAGGGATTTTTTATGTGAATTTAGAATCTAGGTAGTTCTAAAGTGACATTTAGGAGGGGTCGGGTGTGTTTATTATTATTATTTTCATATTATTAATATAGTCAAAATATATTATTAATATTGTTTTATTTTATATTTGGTCAAGATTGTTGACCCAGAAGGGGTCGTCTTCCCCAATCTCTAACCTTAATTCACGCGCAGAGGATTAGAAACGGATCAACCGGATTTGGTTCTTAACACAAAGATTCAATATCATTAATTTATAATCCCAATATTACAATCAATCAGAATAAAAAATGACAACATTGCATCAGAAACCCTAAGTCCAAAAATTACAAGAAAATAAAATCGAATCAAATGTGTACATCAAAAATTTCCTAATATAAAATCTAACTTATTAATTTCTAAACCTAATTTTTACAACATATAAAGCCAAAGAAGAAATTCTGTAGGGGGTTTTTGGAGACACTAAGACGAACGGCTGCTACGAATCCTTTGAAGCCTCCATAAATCGTCACCTACAAACAAAACGGAAGGGAGATTAGAGAGAAGAATTAGGAAATAAAAAGAAGGGAGAGGTCGGTTTACGTAGCTTTCGATTATTGTTTTGCTATTGATGGCCGTTGTTGTAATGTGTCAATGCATGCTTCAAATTTGATTTTTGGGGGTTTCTGGGTTTATTTAGGGTTAGGGTTCTTGGAATAGGGTTGGGGTTCATGTAGATAGAGTTAGGGTTCATCTGGGTGGGGTTAGGGTTCTTAGGTTTTAGGTTAGGATTCTTAGGAGTTCTTGAAGGTCTGGGTTTGGGGTGAAGGATAGGGTTAGGGTTCGTCAATTTGGGGTAGGGTTCTTGTGTTTGTTAGGGTTCATAGGGTTCTGGGTGGATGTTCATCACCCGGATGAACATTAGTTTGCAGATTCCGGTGAGTTTCCACCGGAAATCTGGGTTCTACGGTGGTTTGGGAAGGGATTAAGGTGGCGCACAGTGGCCGGACGGCCCATCGGCGGCGGGACTGTAGAGGGGGGGGGGGGGGGACGAGAGAAATGGAGAGGTAGAGTGAGAGTGAGAGGGTTAGAGAGAGAAAAGAAGGGGTCAAATGACCCACTTCTGAAGGGTTTGGACTTATATACCTCCTTCTTGGCGCACGCGATTGTCCCACGTGGTCTCTGGCTGGCCACAGGATCAGAAGACATTGACCGATCCAAGAAGCATGTGCGTACCGTAATCCTTGTTTGACTCATCATCATAACTGTTGATTTACATTACTTTGAAAAGTATGTAAATCCATCGCTCCCGGTTCAATCACGTGTGAGGCGTTAGATGAATCTGACGCTCCATAGAGAGTCAAACGGCTGACTCTCTCCCGTGGCTCCCAGACTGAGCATTGGACCATTGTGGCATTTGGGCCTTGCGCCCAAATACGATTTGCACCCCCATTCCAAGCCCAGTTGCTAAGTCAATAGAAAATGCACCCCTTGGTTTTTGTTTTTTTGTGAATAATTAAATTAATTAATTAATTTAATGGTTTAGGATTTAAGTGGGTAATTAGGATTAAAATAAAATATAGGATTTTAGGATATTTTAATTAGGGTTCAAATGGGTTTTTTTATAATTAAATTAATAATTTAATTTAGTCATTTGATTAGGAATTTTTAGGGTTTAAATGAGTTTTTTTTATAATAGTCATTTGATTAGGAATTTTTAGGGTCTAAATGGTTTTTTTTATAAGTAAATTAATCACTTAAATTACTTATTTGATTAGGATTTTTTTTATAAGTAGGGTTTTTTTGGTATAATTAAGTTAATTCCTTAACTTAATTGGGATTTTAAATTTAGGGTTTTTTTGGTATAATTAAGTTAAGTCCTTAACTTAAGTGGGATTTTAAAAATAGGGTTTTTGGTATAATTAAGTTAATTCCTTAACTTAATTGGGGTTTTAAATGAGGGTTTTTGGGATAATTAAGTTAATTCCTTAACTTAATTGGGGTTTTAAATCTAGTTTTTGAGGTAATTAAGTTAATCACTTAACCTGATTTTTTAATTAAGTATTAAACCTTTTTAGGTTTTTGTTGTAATTAAGGTTTTTTAAAGTTACTTTTTAAAGGGAGAAATAAAAAAGGGTTGTTTGGTTTTCTTAATATAAAGTTTGGGGATGTTTATTTTTTCTTGAATTTTGGAAATTCATCTAAGGGACTTCTAGGGTTTCAAACATGGGATAGAACTCTTGATATCCGAGAGTATAAATAAATGGATTAAGGGATAGAGCTCTTGATATCCAAGAGCATAAATAATGGATTAGGGGATAGAACTCTTGATATCCGAGGGTATAAATAAATGGATTAAGGGATAGAGCTCTTGATATCCGAGAGCATAAATAAATGGATTAGGGGATAGAACTCTTGATATCTGAGAGTATAAATAAATGGATTAAGGGATAGAGCTCTTGATATCCGAGAGCATAAATAATAGATTAGGGGATAGAACTCTTGATATCCGAGAGTATAAATAAAAGGATTAAGGGATAGAGCTCTCCGTCCGAGAGCATAAACAATGGACAAGGGATAAAACTCCTTATCTAGGAGTATAAATAATAGATCAAGGGATAGAACTCTTTATCCAAGAGTATAAATAGTGGATTGGGTTTAGGATTAGGAATGGGAATAGGATTAGGGGGTAGGAATAGGGGAGGTGAACTACGGTTACTCTGATCCTTCAAAATTGAGGGTACGTAGGCATAGGGTTGTAAACCCTAGCGAGTACATTAATAAAAAACTTAGGTTTCTTTTGTAAATAAATCATTTAGACAAACAAACAAGCATCCCCTAAAATCTAAGGAGGATCCCATTGAGTACAATGGAAGTGAGGGGTGCCTAACACCTTCCCCTCACTTAACCGACTCCCGAACCTTAGGAATCTCTGCCCTTGGGATTAAGGATTTTTAGGTTTATCATTTATTTTCCTAAAAAAAATATGATGGCGACTCGAAAATTTTTTGCCGGCCGCGACAAGTCCCGATACGATTTTAAAAATCACTGCGAGATCGCCGTTTTTAAAACAATTTTCATCTGGGTCTCCCCTTGAGTTGTAAGTCATGTTTTTCTTCTTTTTCAATCAATTTTGGGCCACTAATAGAGTGCAAGACCCAACCTCCTTTGTATATAAATAATTTGGGCCTCAGTCATTGTATAAGTCCCGATACAATTTTCAAAATAAACGGTGCGATAACTATTTTTCATCTGGGTCTCTCATTGAGCTATAAACCCCATCTCTTGTACAAAAAATAAACTTTTGGGCCTCTAATAGAGTGTAAGACCCATCCTATTTGTAAATACAATAATTTGGGCCTCAGTCATTGTATAAGCCCCTCTGTGGTTTTCAAAACTATCGACGCGATCGTCGCCTTTTCAAAGGAGATCATCTGGGCCTCTCCTTGAGTATAAGCCCCAAACTTCCTTTTAAACAACTTTCCTTTTGATTCAAATTCAAATTCAGAGAATCATTAAAACTTTCTTCAATTTCTTGAATGACTAACCATATAGCTATAGTTACTATGCTTGGGCTTGCACAATTGTAACTTCCACTATCTCTTCAATACATACTTATTTATATATTTCATCTGTATATATATATGCTTGTACATATTTGTTTAGAGTTTTCCCCAGCAGTTAGGTCTAGGTCTAGATCAAACCAGTGGTTACTCATTCAACACAGTCAAAACTAGTTCCCCATAGGAAATTCCAGATACAATCTTGCCTCCTCTTGGGCTTATACAATATGGAACAGAGAAATGCATTATTTCCGGTGAAACTTTTCTCAAGACTGTCCTAACTTAGAAATATATGTGTACAAGATTCATTTCCCCAGAGAGGATTAATTCCTGGTGAAACCTCTTTTGAATTTCTTCAAACCTTAGAATTGTTCTGCAAAGAAAGGACTTATTCCCGGTGAAACCTTTCTTGAACTTTTCTTAGGTTTGGACCCACAGGCTTCCTAAAAGCATCCCTAGCCTCCTCTTGGGCTTAGTACAAGGACCCTCGGGCTTCTTAGAAGTTCTCAACCTCCTCTTGGGCTTAGTACAAGGACCCAAAGACCTCTTATAGGTATAGGACATAACTTAGTCATCTCTACTAGTTCAATCCTCCGGAGAGTCAGAATTCCCGAACATCAGACCATTTTAGGGTTGATTTTCATCCCTTAAAACCTCAGCCTCCTCTTAGGCTTCATACAAGTAGACTTGGACAGTCTCAGCCTCCTCTTGGGCATCATACAAAGATCATTCTCTAGTTAAAAGCCAACCTCTTCATACCTGTAGACTTGGAAAGTCTCATCTCCTCTTGGATCTCACCAAGAAACCCTCAAGTTTCCTAAAACACAGGAAAAACCCAGATTATTTCATCAACATACCAATCTCCAGCAGAGTTTAAAACCTCCATAGGTTTTCAAACTCAATCTTTAGGCTTTCACCTTAAGAAATTCCCCATCTAGGGTCAACTTACCACCAACAAATCCCAAATAGAATCAGAGCCTCATGGTCTCTGATACTTCAACTTTTCTTCAAATCTCCATAAAGAATAAAACCTTTGGATTCCCTAATACATATAGGATCTGTCTCTGGATTTCAATAATCCTTGGCAGAAGCCAGCCTCCTCTTAGGCTTCATATAAGAATTTCCTTGTATAATGATTTTCCTCAGTAGAGTCAGCCTCAATCTTGGGCTTTGTACAAGACAGATAAAACTTCCCCCCAGTGGAGTCAGTCAACCTCAATCTTGGGCTTTGTACAAGACAGATAAAAACCTCTCCAGTAGAGTCAATCTTTCAACATCAATCTTGGGCTTTGTACAAGACAGATAAAAACCTCTCTAGTAGAGTCAATCTTTCAGCCTCAATCTTGGGCTTTGTACAAGACATATATAAAACTCCCTGAATAGAGTCAACCTTTTAGCTTCAACCTTGGGCTTTGATCAAGCCACACAAAAATCAACATCCCCTCAAAGTATATCAAGAGTTCTCTCTGTAGGAAGACATTTCTCTGTACATCACATATCAAAACAGACAATAAAAAAACCTAATTCCGGATAAACTGCTGTAAGTGGAACACTTGTTGATTCAAAAATCCAAGCTGTGGTCCCTCTTTTATAATGGTAAACTTCCTCTTTCATTTAACTTCTGTAAGTGGCAAGCCTCTGGATTATTTATATCCAAGCCATTGTCCTTCTCTTAGCTTGAAAGATCCCTAAGGAAAAATGGCATTGCTCTACACTGAGTTAAAGTTTCTTCCTTCAGGACAATTCCCTTATAAAGGAAATTATGGCATTGCTGGATTCCATACATTCTAGTTAAAGTAATTCCCCTTTATAACCAATCCTTCAACAATTATGATGAACAGGGGAGATATCTCCCTATAGAGATGACAAATTCTCTCTCAGCCAAATCTTTAGCTTCAATCTTGGGCTTTGAACAAGACATAAATAACCTCTAGCTTCAATCTTGGGCTTTAAACAAGACACCAAACATTTTTCCTCCCATAGAAATAGGAGGAACTACGATTGCTCTGATTTCTCGAGTATCCTTATAGGAATACGTAGGCATAAGATTGCGAAATCTTAGCGAGCACACAAATCAAAAACTTTAGGTCCATCACCTTCCCAAAAACATCAGAAAACCCGAAAACAACAAAAACACTCTCTTAAAACTCCAAAAGGATAAAATTTCCCAACCCACAACAGATAAACACCAGAAAGTATTTGAACCAATAGAAAAACATGTCATAAAAAGTCTATGGATAACCATTTATACACTGGGTGATTGACAACTTCCCTTTGTATAACCTGACCCCGAACCCCCAATCTCTTAGCTTTTGTTAAAGAAAACATTTGCGTGCAAGGTTAGTTTTAGATAGCTTCCCTTTCCTTTCCAGCTTCATAGGATAAATAAGAAATAAAAAAGCAGCACCCAATTCCAACCATTGCGGTAAGGTGGTCGCGTCACCGACAAAAATCGCACGCTACAATCAGGAATTAGGTTTTTTACCTAATTAAGTCCCCAAGTTGACTTTTGGAGCAAGGCATGAGCCAAGACCTCAAGATATGCTTTAAGGACCTCAAATGCATCATATTTATCCATTCACAAGATTAGATTGATTCAAAGAACTTGGTTCATAAGCAATGCAAGGATTCAAATTCATCTGGACCACAAACTAGGGTTTTTGGGAACCATACCTTTGACTTTTGACCAAAACATGATCTGAAACCTTGGGGGATGATTCAAGACACTCTAAAACACCTATGGAATCCATCCATTAGGTTCAATTTATCCCAAGGACTTGATTCCATAAAGGATCACAAAGTCCAAAATTCATCTAATACAAAAAGTCAACTGTGACCAAAACCAAGTTTGACTTTTGGTATTTTTTGACAAACATGGCCTCTTTAGGTAAAAAACAATGTTAACTTGTGATTTGGATCATCATCAATAAATAAAAATCAAGAAAAGCGAGGTAACTTGCAAAGAGGGCAACCTTGAGAAACTTGAAATTTCACTAAGTTATGAAAAAAAGTGATTTTTACCCAACTTTGCAAGGCCATAACTTGTGATCCAAACAACCATTTTCTTCCATCCAAAGCTCAAATGAAAGATCTCATTACATACTAAAAAAGTGTCCTACTGATCCATGGTCAAAAAATGCCTAGATTTTGAGTTATAAGGCCATAAAGCTAGGGTTTCATAAGATTTGAACTTTGACACTTAAATTTTTTTTAGGCAGAATCTGTTTCACGTGTTGTCCAACTTTGGAGGTATTTTTCATTATGATCCAAGATGAATCAAGACCAAATGTTAACTTCAAAGATGAAGTGTGATATACAAGCTTTCCAAAGAGTACAAGAACGTCCATTGATTCAACTTGAGCAAGGAGTTATGAACCTCACAATATGCCTTGATACAAATTGTTTTTTGACAACATTTGCACATGACTTGCATCCCACAATTTCTTGAGCCAATTTTGGACACTTGCATCTTGTATTTCTGTCCAATATCAACTTAAATGATGAAAAATCTGAACCATAAGGTCAATTAGTCAAGAATCTTATCCCTTTGGCATGTGATCATTAATGTTGCAAATCCAAAATTCAATTTTGTCATGTGGCATTGAAAGGATGCATTGAGGTGTCATGAACCAAGCCATATTAGTCCAAATGTGTCAAACTTTAGCCAAAGATCAGAATAAAACTTCATTTTCTAAACCTTAATCATAATTCATAACATGTTTATTGAAATTTTTTGGTATTTTTTTATCATTTTTAATTGATTTTTCTTTGAAAAATATTTTTAAAAAATGAAATTAGAGTTTTCTTTGATTCAATCTTTCAAAACTTCATTTCAAACACACTTGGGCCTCTATTAGAGTGTAAGACCCAACCCCCTATGTACATAAATAAATTTTGGGCCTTTACTATAGTAAGTCCCACAACGTCTTTCGTATCGCAGTGCGATCACTGCTTTCAAAATAAATCATCTGGGCCTCTCCTTGAGTATAATCCCCAATCTTTTGTACATAAAATTTGTTTTAAATAATAAAAAACCTCCATGGGCCTCTCCTTGAGTTGTAAGCCCCATACCTCTATTTTCAAAATCATCTGTCTATTTTAAACCATTTGAAAACAACTGGGCCTCTCCCCGAGTATAAGACTCAATACTATTCTTTCATTCTTTCATTCAAAATATATTAACTTGGGTCTCTTAATAGAGTGTAAGTCCCATCCTTTTCCTTTTTTACAATAAAAAGAAGATTCAAATTACACTTGTACTAAGAGGAACATTATTCCCGGTGAAACTACTCTTAGGCCACTTGGGCCTCTCTTTGAGTTATAAGCCTCAAACTTTCTTTTCAATTCATTCAAATGAAAACAAAATTCTTTTTAATACAAATTAAAAATTCAAAGTTTTCTAAAAACTTTATTCAATTTCTCAAAACCCTAATCATACAGTGATAATCAATACAACCAATCACAATACACTTGGGCCTCTATCCAGAGAATAAGACCCATCACCTTTTCAATGCATACTTATTTATATACCTGTTAGACCACTTATCTCTATATACTTGTGCATACATGTCTAGAGTACCCTCAGTAGTTAGGTCATCCTCAGTTCACACTTAGGTTAAACAGTAGGATACTTAACTCAGTTCAATCAACTAGTTTATTCTTATACAAAGAGATTCATTTCCCCAGAGTGGATTATTTCCCGGTGAAACCTTTCTTGAACTTTTCTTAGGCTTGGACCTACAGGCTTCTTAGGAGTTCCCCACAGCCTCCTCTTGGGCATAGTACAAGGACCCATAGGCTTCCCACTACTAGAAATCTCGCTTTTAGAGACCAATTTAGAGACTGAAAATAAGTAAAATTGGTCACGAAATTCATCAGCGACTAAATCAACAACCAATTTTTTGCAGTAGCGAAAAACCTGGTCACGAGTCCATAACGACTATTTTAGAGACGAATTTGTAGCGACCGAATTAAGAGACCGTATTCGGAGACCAATTTCAGTGAGCGATTTTAGAGACCATTTTTGTGACTGATTTGGAATTAATTTCTCTGCTCACTGTGACCGAGTTTGAGACTGATTAGAAAGGGTTGTATGGTAAAATCGGTCTCTATTTCAGTCTCTGAAATCTGAGTTTTTTTATAATAATTATTGTTATTAATAATTTACTATCCCTGAAAGCAATTGTTTAGATTTAATTTAATATCTCTAAAATTATTTCATACAGATCAAACAATTAAACAGACACACAACAATATGAACATAATATATTTAAGTATTATCAAATACTTATAAAAAAATACACAATCAATCCAAAACATAACCAAACTATTTTATCACTACTCCACTTGCAAGTATCATCAGTGAATTGGTCTTCACCATCGTCAAACACATACAAAAGGGAGAATAAATTCCTTTCAATTCTTGCATACAAAAAGTCAATATTCTAACTCAAAAGAAAACTACAAAAGTAAACAACACAATTACACTTGTAATTCTTAATCCATTTCTTCACCATCATTAGACACATCATCATTATCATCAGACATATCATCATTATCATCAGCCACAACATCATTATCATCAACCACATCATCATTATCATCAACCACATCATCTTCAGGAACTTGATCTCTAATAAATGGTTTGGGTTGAAAGTTTAAGCTTTCCATCAATTGTTTTAGCATATCACGAAGTTCATCCTTTTCCTTTCTCATTTCTTCCCTTTCAACTTTCAATTCTTCAAATTCATGTTTTTGCACCCATTCAGTTGAGGAGGAACTTGAACCACGATAATTTCGCCTGCTTGCAAATAAAGAAGATTCACTCCCAAGACCATATACATGTCCTTTCCTTATTCCCGTAACCACAATCCACACATCGATTTCTTTTGGTGGCAGAGTTCCTTGCGAAGATTCTTGTTGAGTTAACTCTTCCCATCTACGTTTATACTTTTCCTATTGACACAAATATAAGGCAAATTAATATTTTAAAATTAAATAAAATAATACAAAATAAACATGAAAAAAGAACTATTTAAAGTTGAGAACTCATTACATAAACATGTTCCGATCTTCGATCAACCCAAGCCTTATTCTTGCGATGTTGGTGTGTGTGAACAAACAAATCTGAAGGAGTGGGGGAAGTGCCATTTAGTCTCGTCTATATCAAAACAAAGATTATGAATTATAACTAGAAGCAAAATAATAACCAAACTTTTGCCCATAAATTTAATAACAACTTTGCACATAGATTTAATATTAAAATATAAGCATGTACTGCAGTAGCCAAATGCACTTGCCACTGAGCACAGGGTACTACATCAACACATCAGCTCTTAACAGATTTATACTTCTAACAGAAAAACAACCAATTACATCTGAGACTAAATCTTATAACCTCCAAATAGGAATTTTGAATAGTATTGTAAAAGAAGTATAAAAATAATTAATTATCCAAGAAAAATATCTAACAAATCAATAACAAGAAAAGAAAAGAAAATGGTATCCAAAAATTCACGAAACTCAAAGAAAAAAGTCCCATCTCCCGAAAGACTAATTCTAACCATATAACCCCTTTTTTCAAAAACTAATATGTTTTAAAAAAAAGATACTTATATATTTCATGCATTTTGGATAGTATTTTGGAAGTTCAGGATAAATATGATCGACTCAGAACTAGTACCAATAAAACTTACTTCGACATCAATTTGAGCATCCTTAACAAATGAGCCTAAAATGTTTCAATCTCTCTAACAAGCACCAATACCCCTAATACTTAATGGAAATTAATGTGCACACCACCGACAGTGGAGTTTATTAAGTGTGTGTCAAATTTAATAATCAGTTGCAATCCAACGATATCACTGGCCTATAGGAGTATTTCCTTAATTACGTGTATAAATATGTGTGAGGCCACTTAGGGATTATCATTCTATCTTGCATTCAGTTCATATATTTCTTAGTCTAGCTTTATTTTCACTTACCATTTCGTTGGAGCTTTATCTTAATTCCCATAATGGAGTTTCATCATTCGTCCATATTTATAGCATTCAGTGAAAGCATCTGACTAATATTTTTCTCAATATATTCTTCAACTTTTAGTTCCTATGTTCATAAATAAATCCTAAAATATATTTTTTATTGTATTATGGCACAAAATTGAACTTGCAAAATTTATGATATATATGGCTATCTAAAATGTTCATTCAATTTCACATACTAAAATTTCACATATTAGAAAAATACCTTAAACTCTCCAAATCACAAGTCCCTCGTAGTAAATGTCTATCTTTTTCCATGAGTTCCATGCCATACTATAATTAATCCTAATGATATCTCCAATCCCACTAGCTGCAACATACGAAGGCAAAAATCTACAAACAATACATATTAATAGTTAAGAAATTTATATAGTATATTAAATGAACTGAAAATATACATATATATATATATATATATATATATATATATATATATATATATATATATATATATATATATACCCTTGTAAGTCAAGATATAGAGTTTGCTTTCCGCCATTACTTTGTGCCTCAGATGGAACGACAGTTTCACTTAATCTTGGGGTTTGTGCTCCATCAGAATCATAAGGTTGTGAAATAGATGGTGATGCTACCCCTCTTATTGAAGATGGAGGTGTGACATTAGATGTCCTAGTAGCAGATGCATCATGAGGAATTGAGACATTAGATGTCCTAGTAGCAGATGTAACATGAGGAAGTGGGACATTAGATGTCCTAGTAGCCGATATAACATGAGGAAGTGGGACATTAGATCACACAACAGCAGATGCAACATGAGGAAGTGGGACATTAGATGTCCTAGTAGTAGATACAACATGAGGAAGTGAGACATTAGATGTCCTAACAGCAGATGCAATGTGAGAAGGAGGGACATTAGATGTCCTAGTAGAAGATTCCCTTATATGAGGTACAACATGTGGATGTGGGCCATTGGATTTCCTAGTCATAGATGTCCTACAAAGAGGTGTAACACGATACGTGCTTGAAGAGGGTGCAACATGAGATATACTATGAGGAGATGCAAAATGTGATGTCTTAGGAGGATGTGTAACATGCAATGTCATATGAGAAGATGTAACAAGAGGAGGTTCATCATGATATGTCATATGAGGTGGTGCATCATGAGATGTCATATGAGGAGGTGTACCATGAGATGTCATATGTGGATGTGCATCATGAGATGTCATGTGTGGAGTCGAATGTTTGAGATATTTTGATTTACGAGTCTTGGAAGGTTTTTCCTTAACTTTATCTTCACCTGTCATCTGCAATTAGTAAAAAAACAAATTAAAATTGTTTATAGCATAAATTAATAAAATGCATCACCTTCCACAAAATGAAAAAGTATTACAATTTAATAATCACTATGTCCATGTATCATCTCATCGTCATCATCATCATCATCATCATCATCATCATCATCATTGTTAGTGCCATCATCAGGATACTCTGAGTATTCTAAATCAAATTCGTCCTCGTTCTCCTCGTCATTCTCATCATGTTCTTTTTCTAGTTCCTCAATACTCATTTCTATTTCCTCATATTCCCCCTCATCTCTTAAATATCCAAGTGGCTCATCATTTGCTATAAAATCTACACTTGTTGTATTTGTTGTTGAGTCTTGATATGCAACCTCTAATGTATATCGATCATCGACTCTGCCTCTAGGTTTGGTTTTAATTGTAACCCACCAATCAATCTTTTCTTTTAATTTCCTGGGTAAGGTACATAATAAACTTGAATAACATTTGTTGCAAATATGAAAGGATCATAATTTGAATATCTTCTACGATGATGAACCTCCACAATGCCATATTGGTGTTGAACCTTCATGTCACGATTGGCAACAACATCAAACCATTCACAATTAAATAAAACTAATTGTTTGATTGGTTCTCCCAGGTATTCAACTTGCATAATCTCTTTAATATTCCCATAATAATAATTTTCTTCAACTCCTTCATCGTCACCCTTGACACAAACTCCACAATTAATGGGTTTCTTACCAGCACTCCATTCTTCTGTATGAAACTTAAAACCATTGACAAAATAAATAGGCTAAATATGAACCTTCCTTTTAGGACCATATGATAACTGTTGCAAATATAAATTCTGCACCATGTTATTTTTGTCATGTACCTACCAATAAGCAACATAATCTCATTATATTCCACAACTACAAGATAAGTCAAGTATTATAGTTGAAATCACATTACAAATTGCATGACACTTACATATGCTCGAAACCAACTTGGAAATTCAGATGCAATCTTACCGTCCACGACAGTTCGAGATATATTTGGATGACTTTTTCCAAATATTGAACAAAGCATCTAACACATGACATTATTATTATTACTATTATTCTATATGATCAATATTAAATGATAAATCAAGTTAAGTTTAATTTACTTACTCAATAAATGGTTGGACTTCTTCGCAATTTAGTAGGATATGCAAATGTGCAGCAGCTAATTCTCTATCATCCAAATACCGACTCTTACGAGTTCCAGCAAAGCGACCAGGATGATTAAAAATTGATAAAGTATGTTGAACTACATCGTCTTGAAACCCATCATCATTTCGACCTACTCTATTTCTCAAAGATTGCACATGAGACTCAAAATAATATGAGTAAAAATGAGAAGTCTCTTGACATAGATATGCCTCACAAATTGACCCCTCTACATGTGATCTATTTTTAACCATTTATTTCAACCTATTCAAGTACCTAAACAATAAGATAGATAAATTTAACTACTAATTAAAAACAAATTAAAATTTTTGATTTGTAGGTTGGAAAATTTGAATGATTACCTCTTAAATGGATACATCCAACGATATTGCACAGGACCCCCAACCCTTGCTTCATAAGGCAGATGAATCGGAACATTCTCCATGGATTTAAAGAATCCAGGTGGAAAGATTTTTTCTAATTTACAAGTTGTAATCACTATGTTTTGTTCCATCAACAACAAATCGTCCACACGCAAAGTTGATGAGCACAAATCCTTGAAAAATTTGCTCAACTCGGCTCTAGGACTCCACACTTGATGTGGAAGTGTAATAAAAGCAATTGGCAACAATCGCTCCATAAATACATGGCAACCATGACTTTTCATTCCAATAAGTTTCCCTTCACCTTTGTTTACACATCTATGCAAATTTGAAGCATGACCATCAGACATTTTTAAGTCAGAAACCCATTTATACACAACCTTTTGTTGGTCACTAGACAAAACATATTTTGCTTTAGGCTTTAAAACTTTTCCATCAGATTGTGTTTGTAACTCTAACTCCTTTCTTCGACAATACTTTTTCAAATCCATTCTTTCTCAATATGCATGACATCAACATTATGCCTTATTAAGTTGTTTTTCCAATAAGGTAACTCCCAAAAGATACTTTGTTTTTTCCAATTATGAGACACACCAAACCCATCACATATACAAGGATCGACCTCAGTTATTTTAGGGAAATCAGAAACTTTTTCCCACACATCATCCCCAATCAATCGCTTTGGAGGTCGAGACTTTTCTATTTGATTCTTGAAAAATGCATTCTTATTTCTTCGAAATGCATGATCCATAGGCAAAAACTGACGATGAGAATCAAACCAAGAACACTTGCCACCATGTTTCAAGAAAAAAGATTTTGATTGATTCATACAATATGGACATGCTAATTTTCCAGCTGTGCTCCAACCAGACAACATTCTATATGCCAGAAAGTCATTAATATTCCACATTAATGCAGCTTTCATTATAAAATTCTTTTTCCTGGAAATATCATATGTAAGCACTCCTTCATTCCACAAAAGTTTGAGCTCATCTATCAATGGTTGCAAATAAACATCTATCTTGCTCTTTGGATTATGAGGTCCGGAAATAATCAAAGTGAGAAACATGTAGGGGGTTGTCATGCACAGTTCTGGCGGAAGATTGTAAGGAGTAACAGTTACCGGCCAACATGAATAAGGTGAGGCAGTATGATTAAATGGCATAAAACCATCAGTGCATAATCCCAATCTTACATTTCCCTCTTCAGCAGCAAAGGCAGGATAAATTTGATCAAACTGTTTCCAAGCCTCTCCATCTGATGGATGCCACATCACTCCTGGTTCTCGTTTATTTTCATAGTGCCACCTCATATGTGGAGCCGAGCTCATTGAAGCGTATAATCTCTTAAGTCTAGTAATTAGGGGTAAATAATGCATTCTCTTTATAGGTACCTCTTTGCATCTCTCCCTGCCAATCTTTTTTTTCTTATAATGAGGTGCATTGCAAAACTTGCATTCTTTTAATTGTTTACACTCATCGGTGTAGAATAGCATACAACCATTAACACAACAATCTATTTTTTCTGCAGTGAGACCATGTTTTGAAACTATTTTCTTGGTCCTATAATAATCAGTAGGAACAAGATTGTTTGGAGGATGTGTCTCTTTCATAAATGCCACCATTTGATTAAAAGACCGTTGAGACATGTTCCCCTCTGATTTAATCGTTAACAATCTAACAACAGTAGACAATTCAATGTGATTGTTGCATCCAGGCCACAATGGCTTATGTGCTGCATGTAGTAAATCATAAAACTTTTGATCATTAATATTTGGAGACTCTTCCATGTCTTCCTCACTTTGCATTTGGTGTTGTGGTCCAACAGCATCATAAACCATGTTCTCAAATCTACTATGTTGGTTGTTATGACCCTCTTGTGCAGATTTTTTTTTTATTAATTTCTACAAGTAATTCCGGATCACTTTCTCCATGACATGTCCAATACCAATAATCAGGTTTGAATCCTTTTTGAAAAATATGAACTTTAACTTCTTCGAAGTGTTTCAAAGGGACGTTTTTGCAATTAGAACTAGGACATCTAATCTCATCATTAATTATGCCCTCTTGTTGGAGTGTAAATGACACAAATTCATCTAATCCATTTCGAAACTCGTCATTGTACCCCTTTCGACCAGGATTTAGCCTATTATACATCCAACTACGATGTAGTCGGACGTCCATATATGTTATGTAATATAATTAAAGCATATAGATCATGTATGGCATTTAATCAAAGCACATGTCCTGTATGTTATTTGAGTTAGACTTCAAAAATGAATAAATAACTTATAATTTCATAATATATGTCATATATGGTATTTAAGGCATGCAATATATATGAGGCTATCAAATTCAAGACAATATTTAAGGATCTTACCTTCTACAATTATTTTTCAAAAAATTTCGTTGAGTCCTTGTACAAAATGTAGAGCACGTTGAACCCAAATATCTACAATGTAAATATAAATTTCGTTGAGTCAACTAATAGATTCATTGACATTGTTGCATTTGACATTTAACACCAATAATAAGATATACAAAGAAGAAAATTAAGTTCCAAAGCAAAAGCATAATTATCAAATTATGCCCACATGTTATAATTTTAGTATATTATGTGCATATGCCAAAATTTAACTTGAAAATGATGTGTAAATAATAGTTTTCGATAAAGAATCCATTACAATATCTTAAAACAAGTTTTGATAAAATATAAATATGAAAATGTTAAAATTTTCATATAAAAAACATAAAAGACTAAAATGTTAAAATTTAATCTATAACATAAATAAAAACTATATAAAAAATGGATTCAAGAGAGAATGTACAATTAATTATAGAATCACTCATGTATAGAATTTTTAGAAAAAATTAACTTTTATGTCCATACGAATTAGTATTATTCATAACAAGTACCTCTATATAAAACTTTTGTATACACAAATATTTTTGGTAAACTTTTGATATTTTAAAAATATGTTTTTTTTTTCAAAATATCTTTAGTTAAAAATATAAAATTGAAATCATACGCTTTAGCTGATACAGTTTCACATTGACTGCTAATAAACTTAATTTATGACTTGATTCATAGTATTCTCAATTTATTTTCTTCTCATAATTAAAGATATTTTATTGTCAATGATATTAATTAAATTATTTATCTTAAGTAATGATTGAAATGGGAAATAAAAAATATTTCTTTTATAAGAATAGAATCATTAGAAGGAACATATAAGGTATCTGTTCAATCAAATTCATCCGCTGTGACTGTTGAAAATTTTCAGTGGAAAATATTATTAGCATCGCAAACAAAAAGTTTATCGACTACATTTTATTGTCTAATTTCATACATACCAATAAGTTAACTTTTACTCTTTCAGTATCACAAATAAAAACTGAACAAATTGTTCTTTTCAATTTTCTATTTCTAAATATCTCACTTTAACACACAAATAGGGTATCCAATATCTAAAGGAGTTTCTATCAAAATCTAAAATCAAACTCACAGAGAAGCAACAACATCCAAAATCCAAATCTAAAACAACAATAATAATAAATAGAAACATCCATTGAAGAAAAGAAGCATAAAATTAAAAATAAGAAAAGAACAGAGAAGCAGAGGGGAGTGAAATACCTTAATTTGTGGTTGAAGATTTTGCGGTTACCGAAAATAATGAGGAGTGGACGGCGGAGAAACAACGAGGAATGGACGACGACGCTAGGGTTGGGCAACTTTTGGGAACAAACAAACTGTAAAAAGTAATACTGTGATTTTGTTTTAAAAATAAATTACTGAGCACTTTGAAAAAGTAGAAAGTGGAAACGTTTTTTTTTATTCACTTGAAAAACACTTAGATAAGGTTAATGCTTTGATTTTCATATTGTTACAAGAAAGATGTTTAGATGGGTTGGTAAGTGTTTAGTACTAATATTGTAAGTTCACAGGTTCAACTCTTGTTTACCTACATTATAAAATCTTAATTTTTAACTATTAAAATTTAAAATAAAAAACAACATTGCTAAGAATCGAACTCGGGACATGGCGCTGCACATTTAACATTACAAACTAGGCCAACTAAATTACATTTGACATTCAGCGAAAACACATATACATTAGCCACCGAAATTTGGTCGCTGATTTTAAAAAAATTAACTTTATAAACTAGTAAATTTTGGTGACAATTTTAGTCGCTAAAAGTGACCGAAATTTCGGTTGCCGAATGACAAGGTCACAAATTCGGTAGCTAATATTATTTTGTGACCGATTTTGAAACATTTAAAATTTTGCGTATAGGATATTAAATCTTGGTGGCTAAAGAGACCAAAATTTTTCAGTCACTATTTTGGTCACTAAAAGCGAATTTTTTAGTAGTGTCCTAGAAGCATCCCAGCCTCCTCTTGGGCTTAGTACAAGAACCCACAAGCTTCCTAGAAGCATCCTAGCCTCCTCTTAGGATTAGTACAAGGACCTAAAGGCTTCCTAAAAGCATAGGAAAAAGTTTATCCATCTCTACTAGTTCAATCATCAGGAAAGTAAAAAACTCTAGAACATCCAATCATTCAAGGGTTGATCTTCATCTCTAGACCCTTAGCATTCTCTTGGGCATCATACAAAGATATTTCTCCAACCAAGAGTCTGCCTCTTCTTAAGAGACTTGGGTAGTCCCAGCCTCCTCTTGGGCTTCATACAAGTAGACTTGGAAAGTCTCACCCTCATAGTCTCCTCTTGGGCTTAATACAAGAACCCCCAGGATTACTAAAAACATAAGATAGACCCTAGTCATCTTTATCACTACACCAGTCTCCAGGAGAGTCAAAACCTCTAAGGCTTTCAAACTCATCCTCTAAGGATTTTCTTATCCTCAACAAGATTTGGCTTTCATATTTAAAAATCCCCAACCAGGATCAGATTACCATCAATAAATCCCCAAGAGTATCAGAGCCTCATGGCATATGATAAATTAACTCTTCTCCAATCCCCAGCAACAGTTAGTTTCCTTTTAGATTCCTCAAAATAGTTCAGACCTTCCCCTAAATTTAGATAAATCCTCAGCAAGAGTCATCCTCCTCTTAGTCTTCATATAATGATTTCCCCCAGCAACCTAGATCTTGGGCTTTGTACAAGACACATGTAATGCTCCCTAGTTGAGTCAGTTTTCAACCTTTTTAGCTTCAACCATGGGCTTTGATCAAGGCACAAAATCCATCATCCCCACAGATGAGACCATGAGTCCTCTCTGTAGGAGGATATCCCCTCTATACATCACATACCAAAACAAACAATCAAAACCTTTTTTCCAGATAATTGATTTAAGTGGCACACTTGTTGATTCAAAATCCAAGCTGGAGTCCCTCCTTTATCATGACTAAAGTTTCTCTTTCATCTAACTGATATAAGTGGCAAGCCTCTGGATTCTACACATCCAAGCCAATGTTCCTCTCTTAGAATGAAAGATTCATAAAGGAAAAAATGGCATTGCTCTACACTGAGTTAAAGCTTCTTCCATCATGATATTCAATTCTCCTATAAAGGAAGATATGACATTGCTGGATTCCACACATCCCAGTTAAAGTAACTTCCCTTATAACCAATTACTCAACATTTGTGATGAATAAGTGAGATATCTCCCTTCAGAGATGACAAATTATATTTCTCTGTCAACTTTTAGCTTCAATCTTGGGCTTTGAACAAGACACAAACACTCTTTTAGCCTCAATCTTGGGCTCACAGATACCCTGTTAGCTTCAATCTTGGGCTTTGAACAAGACACCAAATTTTCCTCCCATAGAATAGGAGGAACTACAATTGCTCTGATTTCCCAAATATCTTTACGGGAATACGTAGGCATAAGATTGCGAAATCTTAGTGAGCACAAAAATAAAAAATATTAGGTCAAGTACCTTCCCGAAAACAATAGAAAACCCAAAAACAACAAAAACATTTCCTCAGTCCTCACAAAGGAGAAACTTTCCCCAATCAACGGCAGATAGACTTAAGAAAGCATTCAAAGTAGTAGAAAATATGTGTAAATAAAGGTTCCTATAGATTATTATAGATTCTATGGGTGTTAATAACTTCCCTTTGTATAACCAAACCCCGATCCCCGATCTCTTCGCATTTGTTAAAGAAAACACTTGCACGCAGGGTTAGTTTAAGATATCTTTCCCTTCCTTTTAAGCTTCATAGGATAAATACAGACATCAGAAAGTAGCGTTAAAAGAGGTAGTGGTCGCGTCACTAAAACCAGAGCTACACAAAAGTCGCAACAGCCTCTACAACAGGCTCGCCCACAATACAATAACAACAATAATCGTGTTCAAAGGTCACATGGGTTCGATCCTATACCAATGTTATACGCAGAATTGTTCCCAACATTATTGACGAAAGGACATATTCAAACAAAATCTCCTCCTGTTCTCCCAAAAGACCCTCCTTATTGGTTCAAAGCTGACCAATTTTTCCCTATCATCAGGGAGCACCAGGGCATGGCATCGAGAATTGTTTTAGCTTCAAAGCTGATGTTCAAAGACTTATCAAAAATTGAATTCTGTCTTTCAAGGACAGTAATCCAAATGTTCAAGTGAACCCGCAACCTCAACATGGATGAGCCTCTGTCAACATGGTCTATGGATGCCCCGTCAGCTATAAGATCTATGATGTCCGTCTATTAAGGAGGAACTTGGTAAAGATGCACACAGGACACAACAGATGGGGACTTATAGATCCACATGATTACACAGTATGAAGTGTTTGTTCTTTGAATAATCAAGGGTGCTATTTTGTACAAGCAGCCCTACAAGAGAAAATGAACCAAGGCTGGATCCAAGAATACCGAATGAGGCCATACCAACCAATCAATATGGTACAAGGTTGTCAGGGAGAATATGCAGTTTATGATATCAAATATATAAGGGAGTCGCTAGTCAAATTTCACAAATGTTTATGCAAACTTGATTACTTTGGTCCCAATCATCATGATCATACTACTTGAAGAAAATGTCACAGAAGTCGACGTGGTTGCCTTCTCATCCAAGACGAGATCTAAGGGTTGTTAGACCGAAGGGCCATCACGGTTCTCCATGAAAGAGAACCCATTAATGGTGAAGCTGATGAGGATGTTTATACCATAATTCCTCAGTTTAATGAACCCAGACGCACAGAAATCCCTAATGACAGAAGAAGAATTCCTGATGTTCCCACCATTGAACCTATAGAAATCATCTATGATTGTCGGAAGACCATCGTGACTCCGTTGGTCATTTATTTACCAGGTCCAGTCCCGTACAAATTAGAAAAGGCCATACCCTACAAGTACGGTGCTACCATGGTTGAAGATGGGAAAAAATTAGCCTTACCATCTATTATAAACATCGCTGACATAAGCCGAGTTACCAGAAGTGGTCGAGTATTCAACAAAGAAGTTGAAAATATGGCTGCAAGAAAGGAGAAGCAGATTGAAAATCCTTTGGAACCGATTGGTCAATCAAGTGATACCAATGAAATGAAAGATAATGATGAAGTTCTAAAGCTGATCAAGAAAAGGGAATACAACATTGTGGACCAGGTGTTAAACACACCTTCCAAGATATCTATGATATCCCTTTTAATGAGCTCTGAGGCTCACATGGAAGCTCTACAGAAGATCTTGGAGCAAGCCTTCGTAAACCATGATGTAACAGTGAGTCAATTTGGCAATATTGTTGCTAACATTACTGCCTACAATAACCTGAGCTTCTGTGATGAAGATCTCCTAGAAGAGGGGAGCAATCACAATATGGCACTAAATATCTCAGTCAACTTTATGAAGGACGCTCTATCATGTGTGTTGGCAGACACTGGTTCATCATTAAATGTCATGCCAAAATTAACTCTTACAAAATTGTCATTTCAAGGCACTCCTATGAGGGGCAGTGGAATTGTTGTCAAAGCTTTTGATGGATCCAAGAAGACAGTTATTGGTGAAGTTGATCTCCCCATAACTATTGGCCCCCATAAGTTTCAAGTCACTTTCCAAGTAATGGACATCCAAGCAGCAAATAGTTGTTTGTTGGGTCATCCCTGGATCCATGAAGCCGGAGCAGTCACTTCGACGCTACATCAGAAGCTGAAGTTTGTAAAGAACGCCAAATTGGTTACTGTGTGTGGCGATCGGGCTTTGGTTGTTAGAAATCTGTCATCATTTTCTTACTTAGAACCCGAAGAGTTTATTGGATCTCAGTTCCAGGCATTTTCTATAAGTATCAAAGATAGCAAATGGGCGTCTATTTCCTCCTACAAAGACGTTATTCGAGTAGTGGAAAGTGGTATCACTAAAGGATGGGGACAGATTGTGATTCCTACTAATAGCCAGACCAAAAGAGGCCTCGATTTTTCTCTGACATTTGCAAAAACTACAAGAAAGAATGAAGGCATCCCTCCCATTCAAAATACTTTTCACAGTGGAAGCTTTATTTATCCTATCCCTCAAGAGGTCGACGCCATTAACAGAGACGACTCTGAAGACGAAGCCTCAGATTTTGAAGAAGAATGGAAGTCATACCTCAATGATTCCGGGTACTTATCACAAGAAGAGACGCATACTCCGTTATCTTCTCTGTGGGAGAAATATAAGGATGTATTTGAGCCAGATGATGAAATGGATATAGAGGATTGCAACGCTGAAAACTGTCCCACTTCCCTTACTTCACCAAAAGAAGATACAATTATGGAAGATAATCACTCCAAGGATAATTCATATATTCCTCCAGAGGTCTGGGACCCCTACATGGAAACTCCTGGGTATGACGGCCAACCGGAAGATGCCTACATACCATTTTATACTCCTTAACCCATCGAGAAAGTAGTCAAAGATCATCTTTTTGACGAATCTGCAAAGGTTGCTGAAAGAGATTTCATTCATTATACCATGCCAGAAGTGAATGTTATAATGGAAGATGATCCTGAAAAGGATTTATCCACTTACATGGCACCTCCCAAAATTTATGCAAGCTACTACAGTTCCTATTAATCCGCTAGCCAAAGAAAAGCCTGAGAAAGTGAAAAGATCTTCCAAATGCGAAGGTGCATCCTATGATCTCAATATATGCGAGTGAGAACCTTATTCAGAATATCCCGAGTACATGTCCCTAGAGGATGTGTATGTATCATTCCATATCCCACGATCCATCGAAAAGGCCACTTAGGACCACCTTTTTGACATATCCGCAAAGGCTAAAGAGTCCATCAATTTGACTCCGTCAGAAGTCAGTTCCATTATTCAAGACCGTCCTAAAAAGGATTCGCAAGACTTCGTGACACATGGGAAAGTTTCTCAAAATTGGATAGTTGTTGATGTTCTAAATGTTGTCTATATCTCAAAGTAAATGTTTATCTTTGTTTTGTCCTCTCACTCCGCCCAAAGCGGGAGATGTTTTAAGGGCCACCTGTTTTAAATATTTCTTTATTAGGATTTTGTTTCAAGAAATAACTTATCAGTAATGAAGATGTTATTTTCAACTCCATGTTATTTGTTTGTTTTTTTACTTTTCTGTTTTTCGGGAAAAAACGATAATAAAAAAGATAAAAAAAATAAATGAGAAACATTTTCGATGTCTATACGCCACCGCATTTATCTGTTTTCTAAAAAACAACAATCAATAGTGTGTGCAGATTAAACATCAAAAACTCCATTGAAAAAATGACCCTATGCCCTCTCCCAACTTTGAGTTCCCAGTATTCGAAGCTGAAGATGAAGAAATTTCGAATGAAATTTCTTGACTGCTTAAGCAAGAAAAAGCCTCCATTCAGCCATACAAAGAGCCGATAGAAGTGATCAACCTCAATTCCGAAGAAGATAGAAAATAATTCAATATTGGGGCACTGCTTAGTCCAGCTGTTAAAATAAAAATGATAGAACTTCTCAAAGAGTTCCCGGATGTGTTTGGTTGGTCCTACCAAGACATGCTAGGGTTGGACACCGATATTGTGGAGCACCACTTACCACTGAAGCCAGAATGTCCGCCAATCAAACAGAAATTAAGAAGAACTCGCCCAGATATGGCCATCAAAATTAAATAGGAAGTGTAGAAGAAAATCGACACAGGTTTCCTTGCCACGGCAGAATACCCTCAGTGGTTGGCCAACATAGTGCCTGTTTTGAAAAAGGACGAAAAAGTCAGAATGTGTGTGGACTACCGAGACTTAAACAAAGCTAGTCTAAAATATAACTCTCCATTACCATATATTGACTTGTTGGCCGACAGCACTGCAAAAATCAAAGTATTCTCCTTCATGGACGAATTCTCTAGATATTATTAAATCAGAATGGCACCTGAAGACATGGAAAAAACCTCATTCATTACACCATGGGGAACATTTTGCTACAAAGTAATTCCTTTTGGTATAAAGAATGCAGGTGCAACCTACCAAAGAGGCATGACAACTCTTTTCCATGACATGATGCACAAAGAAATTGAGGTATATGTCGATGACATGATTGCCAAGTCCAGAACTGAAGAAGAACATGTGGAATATTTGTTGAAGTTATTTCAGCATTTGAGGACATTCAAACTCTGCTTGATCCTAACAAGTGTACCTTTGGTGTTCATTCAGGGAAACTCTTGGGTTTCATTGTCAGCCAAAAGGGAATTGAAGTTGATCTTGATAAAGTCAAAGCCATTCTGGAAATGCCAGAACCCAAAACTGAGAAGCAAGTAAGAGGATTTTTGGGGCATTTAAACTACATCTCCAGATTTATATCTCACATGACTATTACTTGTGGGCCGATATTCAAACTTCTTCAAAAGGACCAGAGTTGTATATGAACAAAAGATTGTCAAAAGGCCTTTGACAGCATCAAAGAATATCTGCTTGAGCCTCTAATCCTAATCCCTCAAGTGGAAGGAAGACCATTGATCATATATTTAACAATATTAGAAGATTCCATGGGTTGTATGCTTGGACAACAAGATAAGACTAATAAGAAAGAGCACTCCATTTATTACTTGAGTAAGAAATTCACATACTGTGAGTCTCGTTACACGATGCTTGAAAAAATCTGTTGTGCCTTTGTTTGGGCTGCTAAACGTCTCCGTCAATACATAATTTGTCATACTACTTGGTTGATCTCCAAAATGGACCCGATCAAGTATATCTTTGAAAAGTCCGCCTTAACCTGAAGGATTGCTCGCTGGAAGAAGCTGTTGTCAGAGTATGATATTGAATACCATGCTCAAAAAGCTGTCAAAGAGAGCGTTCTAGATGATCATTTGGATCACCAACCAATTGATGAGGGTGAATCTATTAAATTTGACTTCTCTGATGAAGATGTTATGTACCTGAAGATGAAATACTATGATGAACCATTGTCAGACGAAGGGCCAGAGTTAGGATCCCGATGGGGGTTAATATTCGATGGAGCTGTCAACGCTTATGGAAACAGAATTGGGGCAATTATTGTTACACCTCAAGGTACCCATATTCCTTTCACCGCAAGGTTGACATTCAAATGCACAAATAATGAAGGTGAATATGAAGCCTGTATCATGGGACTTGAAGAAGCCATTGATTTAAGGATCAAAATTCTGGATGTATATGGATACTCAACTTTGGTCATAAATCAGATCAAAGGTGAATGGGAAACTCGTCAACCTGAATTGATTCCTTACAAGGACTATGCAAGAAGGTTGTTTCATTTATTCAATAGAGTTGAGTTTCATCACATTCCTCGTGAAGAAAACAACACGGCTGATGCACTGGCTACATTATCCTCCATGATTATTGTAAATCGATGGAATAAGGTACCTAGAATCGATGTTATGCACCTCGATAGGCCCGCTCACGTATTTTCCGTGGTAGATATTGTTGATGATAAACCATGGTATCACGATATCAAATGCTTCCTTCAAAAACAAGAATACTCGCTTGAAACATCAAAGAAATATATGAAGACTCTCATGAGATTGGCTGGCAACTTCTCCCTGAATGATGATGTGTTATACAAAAGAAACTTCGACATGGCCTTGCTCATATGCGTGGATAGACACGAAGCAGACATGTTAATGGAAAAAATTCATGAAGGCACTTTTGGTACTCATACCAATGGGCAAGCAATGGCAAAGAAAATATTAAGAGCATGATACTATTGGTTGTTAATGGAATCTGATTGCTGCAAGTACGTGAAGGAGGGTCACAAATGTCATATTTATGCTGACAAAATTTATGTACCACCGACTCTTATCAATGTTCTCTCCTCTCCATGGCCCTTCTCCTTGTGGGGAATTGACATGATTGAACCCAAAGCTTCCAACGAACATCCTTTCATCTTAGTGGCCATCGATTACTTCACCAAATGGGTTGAAGTAGGATCTTTTGCTAATGTAACTAGGAAAGTGGGGTCCGTTTTATCAAGAACAATCTAATATGCCGTTATGGTGTTCCAAGTAAGATCATTACTGATAATGGATCGAACTTGAACAACAAAATGATGAGGGAATTATGTGCTGAATTCAAGATTGAACACCACAACTTTTCTCCCTACCGGCCTAAAATGAATGGAGCTATTGAAGCAGCTAACAAAAACATCAAAAATATCATCCAGAAGATGGTAGTTGCCTACAAGGATTGGAATGAGATGCTACCATTTGCCCTTGATTGATATCGTACATCTGTTCGTACTTCAACAGGGGCAACCCCTTTCTCTTTGGTAGATGGCATGGAAGTTGTGCTTCCCATAGAAGTGGAAATCCCATCAATAAGAGTCTTGATGGAAGCAAGATTGACAGAGGTTGAATGGTGTCATAGCAGATACGATGAGCTGAACTTGATCGAAGAAAAAAGAATGACAACTTTATGTCATGGTCAGTTATAAACAAAGAATGAAGAAAGCTTTCGACAAAATGGTTCGACCTCATGTATTCAGAGAAGGCGACCTCGTGCTTAAAGAAAATTCAGTCATTTCTTACCGATTCTAGAGGAAGTAGACTCCTAATTATGATGGTTCATATGTTGTCAAGAAAGCCTTCTCAGGCGGTGCTTTAATGCGTACAACTATGGATGGTGAGGAATTCACTCGTCCTTCAAACGTCGATGCAGTCAAGAAATACTTCGCCTAATAAAAAGAGAAAATAGCGTCTCGGTGGATTGAAAACCCGAAAGGGAGGTCCAGGCAAAAATTAGAGACATAAATAGAAAATGAATTATCCCGGTAGATTGAAAACCCTAAAGGGAAATCTAGGCAAAAGTTAGGGATATATGGAAAGTAACTGCATCAAACCAGATTAGATTATCTGAAGCAGCCACATCCATTAAAAAGCTCTCCAATCAAAGCACATTCGCCAAATCTAAAGAATATTGGAAATTCAAAGTTGTTAGGGAGAATTCGGTCATTATATTTTAAATATAGCCTTTTCCCTTTAAATTACTGTTTTCAACTTCTGTAATAATCCATGGAATCGCGCTATTTGCGGGTTACCATTCTATCAATAAAATTTGAGTTTTTGCCCATCATATTTGCAACTTTTGTTTAATTCATATCTTGTAAAATGACATTTTTACTTTGATAAAAAAAAATTTGAAACAAAAAGTTATAATTTTCTTTTAAATGCTTGTGTTTATTTTCCTTTGATTTGTGAACAAAAAAAGGAATATCAACAGTTGCTCCGAGAACGATTAAACCTCGAAATGCAAGATCGAATGTTCTTGCGATTTGCCTTGAAACGTATCTCCAAATAATGGACCTTTAACTCCGTCCATACCTTGTATCATACCCTAAATTTTGACCATAAGATTTCACATCATTGTTCAAATCATCACCACAATATGGATGTGCTTTCATACCTCATCAATCCTCTCAAAGATTGTTGAGCATTCACCTCAACAAAGGATTAGGGTTTTTGAGCCCTCTCAGAGCATTCAGGCAAAGGCTCAATCAAGAATTGACAGGATCTTCAACTTGTCAAACCTCTCAAGCATCCATGAGGGATCAAGAGGTCTCCCACATCTAGAATCAAGCACAAGAATGCAACATTCCAAGCTGATCAAGCCTCAAGATCACCAGTGCCCCCAAATTAGGGTTTTGGTTGACCAAGGCCTCCAGAGGGAAATTTTCATCTGGGCATGAGCCAATACTTCAAAACATGATTCAAGAAGCTTAAAGGGACCTCATGAGTCCAATCATGATTTCAAAATAGCCTTAGGGGATGCATTTATAAAAAAATCGGGAATTAGGGTTTTCTTGACCTAATTCACCCCTAAGTTGATTTCTGGAGCAAGGCATGAGCCAAGACCTCAAGAAATGTTTGAAGACATCAAATATCTTATATTGATTCTCTTACAAGTTTAAATTGACACAAAGAACTTAGTTCATGAGCAATATAAAGATTCAAATTCATCTGGACCATAAACAGGGTTTCCGAGAAAAAGTCAACCATGCCTTTGACTTTTGACCAAGACATGATCTCAAACCTTGGGACATGATTCAAGACACTCTAAAACACATATGGAATCCATCCATTAGGTTTGATTTAGCCCAAGGACTTGATTTCATAAAGGATCACAAAGTTTAAAATTCATCTGATAAAAAGTCAACTGTGATCAAAACCAAGTTTGACTTTTGAGATTTTTTGACAAATATGGCCTCTTCAAGTCAAAAACAATGTTAACTTATGATTTGGGTCATCATCCATCAAGAAAAATCAAGAAAAGTGAGGTTACTTGCAAAAGGGGAAACCTTAAGAAACTTAAAATTTCACTAGGTTATGGAAAAAAGTGATTTTTATTCAACTTTGCAAGACCATAACTTGTGATCCAATTAACCATTTTCTTCCATCCAAAGCTCAAATGAAATTTCTCACTACGTACTACAAGATTGTCAACTACACCACATTCCAAATCTTCATGGATTTTAAGTTATGGATTGATCAAAATCACAAAAATTAAGAAATGAACTTTTTCTTGACACTATGAAAAAATTTAGGCAGAATCTGTCTCATGTTCTACCCAACTTTGGAGGGATTTTTCATTGTGATCCCAGATGAACTAGGACCAGATGTAAACATCAAAGTTGAAGTATGATATATGGGCTTTTTAAAAAGTACAAGAGCCTCACATGATTCTATTTGAGCAAGAAGTTATAAGCCTCACAAAATGGAATTTTCATCTTGGTTTTACAAGACAGATTTCACAACACAACTTGGTTTTGTCATTTTTGTGACTTGGCAAGCCTTGTCACCATGCAATACAGGTTTCTAAGATGCAATTCACCTGTTATCTGTAGAGGAATCATACCATAGAGCCTTGCAAGTCAAGACATTATCCCTTTGGCATGTGGCATTCAAGTTTCAAAACCAAAAACTTTAATTTTGTCATGAAGCATTGAAAAGATGCATAAAGGTGGCATGTATCAGTCCATGATAATCCATTTGAGTCAAGATTGGTTCAAAAATCAGAAGGCCTAAAGCTACAAACAACAACTCAAGTCAATGGCTAAGAGGAGACTTGGTACCTTAGCATTCAAGGCATGATACATGGGCATATCCATTGGATAATAGAGTGATCCAGCCTCCATTCACTATTCCTTAAAAAAAAACTTCTTCTACTATAAATAAAGGTCATTTGTGACTGATTTCAACACACCAAAACAATACCAAAGCCTTGTTTTCTCACTTCCTTCCTCTTGCTCCAAATTTCAAGTTTCAAGGATCAAACTTGGAATTCTCAAAACCAGAGCTTGAATCACTCAAGCAACCATCCAAACACTTCAAAAATCATCCCTTGGAGGTGTTCAAACCCTCATCTTCAAGTCACAACACCAAAATTAGAAAGTCAGCCATCAAAACCTCAAAACTTAACTTTTCTGCATTTTCAAGCCATGTCTTAATTCAATCACTTTCAAAACCAAACAAAACCTCAAACACTTTCCAAATATCACCCCTAAGCTATTCAAACAAGTATCCCTAAACTGTAACACCAATTGAGGGAGTTACCATTTTGGTCATTTTTGCCACTTTTGCAAGAAAGAGCCAATTTCTGTTCTAGAGTTTTATAGTTGATTTTGATCATCCTAAAAGCTTCTAAGAGGTCTATCAAGAGTGTCCAAAGCATTGGATTACTTCTGGCACAAGCATCTTGAAAGTTAGCAAGAGGAGCTTCAAGAGGTAAGTGCATAACAACTTGAACTTTATGAAATATGCATTGCTTTGATCTCCATTGATCATGACCATGTCATACATATCTTATGTGGAATTCTGGCCTATGCAGACAGCAGATGTCCTAACACATGTGTCGCTCCCGAAAGATTCGCATCCAACGGTACAAACGCGAGAGTGGCGCAAATCCCCAGCAGAGTCGCCAGCTGTCGCTCCCGAAAGATTCGCATCCAACGGTACAAACGCGAGAGTGGCGCAAAAGAACACAGAGTCGCCAGCAAAGTGTATTTATCCCAAGAGAGGGAAAGGGAACACTGCATAAACCTGAAAGAAGGGAAAGAGCACGGTCTCGCGACCAAGAGAACGGGTACGGGAGTCGGTTACGCGAAGGGAAGGTGTTAGCACCCAACACGTCCATCGTACTCGATGGGATCCACGCTTGCTGTCTACATCAAAAGGTGTCGTCAACTGGAACTCCACTGCTACAGGACTGAAGAAGAAATGAGAACAGAAAGAACGGAGAAACGAAGAAGAAAAGAAAAAGAAGAAGTGACTCGATAGGACGTCCTCGGAGTCCTATGCCTACGTATTCCCTCGGTGCAATGGGAAAGTCAGAGTCAACGTAGTTCGGACGGGAACTGGGGAAAGGTTGCTCGCCAAGACAATCGTTGTCTTGTGCCTACGTATCCTCAATCGGACGAGAGAGAGGAAATCAGAGCAGTCGTAGTTCGACCTACGGGTCGAAAAGAGACAAAGAGGTGATAAAGAAAGGTTGTGAAAGAAAAGTGCTCGGAAGGGTCTCAATCGCAAGCCCTTTGATGCAGATAACAAGCGTGGATCCCATCGAGTACGATGGACGTGTTGGGTGCTAACACCTTCCCTTCGCGTAACCGACTCTCGTACCCGTTCTCTTGGTCGCGAGACCATGTCCTTTCCCTTCTTCCAGGTTTACGCAGTGTTTCCTTTCCCTCTCTTGGGATAAATACACTTTGCTGGCGATTCTGTGTTCTTTTGCGCCACTCTCGCGTTTGTACTGATGGACGCGAATCCTTTCGGGAGCGACAGCTGACGACTCTGCTGGGGATATGGTTGACCTATGCTGGTCCTTCCCCTTTAGCGAGTCGATCCTAGCGCTTGTCTGTTTATTTTCTCTGGGTGTTTGTTTTTATGGTGTTTTGCTTTGTTGTATATTATTGTATTTACTGTCTTATTTACTTTACTGTATTTACAGCTCTTTATTGCATTGCATTGCATTTTATTACTGTCATACTGGATATTGCTGTGCTGTTCTGCTGCTGGTTTTTCTGTTTGTAGGGTGGGCTGGATTCATGAGAGAGAAGCCCAATACCAAGGCTTGAGCATACACCTATGATTAGCGTGGAAAGTAGTGTGACTTGTTTGGCATTTGGCCAGATGAAGTATACATGAAAATTCCACATCCAGACGAGGTTTTCTTGGTAATATTCTGTCCTGTCCATTTGGGGCAGATGATGGAATATAATCTAGAAAACTGTCGACTCGGGCGACCGTTTCCCGAGGACTCAGTTGCGGCACTCCTCCCGAGATGTGACAGTGGCAGTCCACTTTCTGTGGCAAACCCATTGCACACTCTCGATCCGAGGACCCAATGCTGGGAACTCGCCATAGGATCCTTCTTTTTGAAAGTGAATCAGCAGACGACCTCTTTGATTGGCGGTAGCATTGTATCCTTTGGGCTGAATGTGCTATTGCTTCTTAAACCTCTGAAGCTGAGGATCTTTTATTCTTAGAGAATCAGTTGAGGCCTCCTCTTTTGATGATGATGCCAAACCAGAAATGGTGAACGTATCATCATTTCTCGACCTGAGAGCCCGGGATACTGAGGATCTTAGCACCCACATGTGAGAGGGGCGGGTTATTTACAGGTTTGCAGGTAACTTTGACCTTCAACATACCCGGTATTCTGGATTTCCTGTCAGTGTGGACTTATTAGCCTGGTATTCTGGTATTCTGATCATCCGGTATTCTGGTATCCTGGTATTCTCTTCAGAGAAGACTTGAGAACTTATCTAGCCATCAGCACAGCAGTTATTCAGAATATGTGGAAGCTTTGATCCCATGTCTGCTGCATTCATATTGCATTGCATTTGCATCTTGCATCATTTTGCATATCCTTCTTCAGCCGAACCAGTGAGCTCATCCATCCTTTGTCTGAACTGCAGTTGATTTCTAGACTTTCTCATCGGACTTGAATCAGCTTTTGGGGAGATCATCATGAATTCAGGGGAACAGAATCAGTTTGTAACTAGGGCCGATGTTGAATTGATGAAGAGTCAGTTGGATCAACTTGTGGAAGCTATGGCAGCCATGAATAGGGGAGAAGCCGATGTTCAGAGGACTTCAGTTACTGGGAATGTCATTCCACCTGCAGTGAACAATGTTGCTCAAGCTCAGCATGTGCGAATCCCTGTTGAGAATCAAGCTATACAGGAGCGTACCATCGTCCGAGATGGACATTCTTCTTCTCTTAATGCCACACACTATCAGAGCTTTGTCTTCTCTGTGCCAGATTTCCAAGGGGTAGTTCCAAAGATTAAGCCTAAGGACCCACGGGCTGTTGCGTTTGATGAAAGATGTCGTGTGTTGGAAGAGAAGCTTGATGCCTTAATGAAGCGTGATACTCTTGATCTGAATGCGGCGAGCATGTGTTTGGTGTCCGGCCTTGTGTTGCCTCCGAAATTTGAGATGCCGAATTTTGAGAAATACAAAGGGGATAGCTGTCCGAAGCTGCATTTGGTGATGTTTAGCCGAAGAATGACCTCACATGTCTATAATGACAAGCTTATGATTCACTGTTTCCAGGACAGTCTAAGTGAGGCATCATTGAGTTGGTATATGCAGTTGGAAAGTGGTAGCATCCGATCATGGTCAGATCTAGCCAATGCCTTTGTAAAGCAGTATAGTTATAATCTTGACATGGCTCCTAGCCGCCTGCAGTTACAAGGTTTATCTAAAGCGGACAATGAATCATTCAGAGAGTATGCTCAGAGATGGAGAGAGTTAGATGCTCGCGTTCAACCACCACTTTTGGAAAGAGAATTGGTTAATATGTTCAAGGATACTTTGCAAGGACCATACTTCGATAAGTTGATTACTGTATTAAAATTCTCTGACTTGGTAATACTTGGAGAACACGTTGAGTTCGATATCAAGAGGGGAAAAATCCAAGGCGCCTCGAACTTCCCGGCTAGTGAAAGTGAATCAGTTGTCAGTTCTCAAGAGGAATGGGAGGAAGAAAGTAATTCCATCTGGGAATATCCACCACTTCATCCTCAATATTCAGATGCATCAACTGTTCAGAGTCAGCAACCTTCTGGATCTCAGAATCAACGGTCATATCGCCGTCAGCCACGTCAACACGCCCGACAAAGACCTAGGAAGCCAGAGAGGCACTTCACTTCATTACCAATGTCATATCGTCAGATGCTGCCGGATTTGATAAGAGGTGGATTGATAGTGCCGAAGAAGTTGAAGCTGGTACCTTTTCCTTATCCACCAGATTTTGATGTCAACGCCCATTGTGACTATCATGCTGGGGCACAGGGGCATTCAACTGAAGACTGTAAGGTGCTTAGGAGCAAGATTCAGACACTGCTTGACTCCAACATGTTCTCATTCACGCCTTAGGGTATTCAGATCCACGACTCTCCTTCATCCAGTCAGGTGGGTTCATCAGTTCAGGTTATGGAAGAAGACACCGAGAGTAGTGGTGCAAGTTTTTATCAGATTGACTTCGATGAGCAATTCTGAAGATGGCTAGTTCAGTAGCAAGTCAAGCTTGGAAAGCCCAGTTCCCCGAAGATGGCAATCTTTTAGATCATGTCATTTCTTTGCATTTGTAGTTTCTTTTCTGTTAAAGTGCAAACTCATTTGTAAGACTCGTCTGTTTTCAGGTGATAATGATAATGAAATGAATATGCATGTTTTGATTAAATCCATCTGTGTTCACTCATATTTTCTTTATTGATATCTAACCCTTGTTTAAGCAGGATCTGAGGGAGGATGATGAAATTCAAAGACGCAGAACTTCTGATGGTATGCTTTTGGGACAAAACCTTGCTGATGATGTACAAGCATTGTTTCAAATCCCTAAACACCGGAGATATAAGAAAGATAATCCCTTGTCAACCCCTTTGAGCCTAGAAGTAGGAGTTTCTTCCTGAAAACGAAAAAACCCTCAATCTTAACCTGGGGCAGGGTAGGTGTCAGCTAATTTGATCGAGCGTTCCAATTTCATAAGGAGTGTCCCATTCGAGGATCAAATCACAATGGTTATCCCTCACCAACCGGAGAGTGAGGCAGTCACATCCCTTTCAAACGAGTCAGACAAGCCGGTGTCACACGATTTGTTCAAAAAAAAAAGAGAAAAAGAATCAAAAGAAAAAAGAAAGCCCGCTAAGTCGAAACTTGAAGACAAGTGACTTAGGCAAAAGTTAGGGCATCCCGCTGGACTTCGAAATCGGAAAAAAAATAAATAAAAAAAGAATCAGTCCAGGCAAAATCAGGGAGAAACAAAAAAAAGAATAAAAAGCGAAAAAATGGAAAAAGAAAAACCCTCAAATAAAGAACAAGTCGTGTGTTTACAGACACCAAAGGCAAAAGAGGTGGTTGTCACTCCGAAAACCGTGTGGGTTCTTTCTATCCTCCTACCATTCATTAACCTTGTTGAAAGGTGAGCGCTTATGTCGAGTTAGCTGAACGTAGGACTGGAGAACATCAAGGAGAATGGGTGGGTTAAAACAAAACTTTGAGCCTTATATCCTTTCTTTTTCAAACCGTGAACCAGGCCACGTTACAGCCTTCAAAAGACCTAATTGAAGCAAGGTTGTTTCAAAAGCATACTTCGGTAAAGATCGCGTCGAAGCTGACTCCTAAAAGGATCTTCTTACCATTCATGTTGGTATCAGTGACACTTTGATTAGTGATTCATTCACTATATGTCACAACTTTTTTACAGTGAACAGACTTGGATTTCAAAACTGTCATATGCATTGCATCAAAATTATCTTTTCAAAACGGATTTGTTTTACTTGCGAGTAAGTGCTTGATCAGGGAAGTTTCTGCAATGAAAAGATTGATCAAGATAAGATGCAAAGTGCCCGAGTACTCCGTTGAGCAGGGGCAAGCCATCAGATACTCAAGTCAAAGGGGCAATTCATTCCAAGATTCAGCCAATCTGGGGCAATCAGGTCGAGATTCGACAAATCTCTCGAAGGTCAGTCAGTCAGAGGTACTCCTTCACAGATCAGCCAGTCAAGGGCAAAATCACTTCAAGACTGGGGCAGGTCACCCCCAAAGCAAAAGGGTATTTCTCAGGAGAACGGTTAATCAAGATCGTGGGGCAAGATATATAAGATCTTCATGAGACCTCTCGAAGACAGGTTCCTTTATGGGATATGCTGTATCAGGGCATCTTTTGGTCATATCACATCTGCAGGGTTCATGTTGATGGTCGACACGTGACGTCCCCAGTAGAGTTTCTCTCTCCAACGGAGTAAAGGTAGAAAGTAAATCTCCAGCAGAGGAGTAAGCTCAATGTTGTCCCCTAGCAGAGTGGATATCATCAACCGTCGTTCCCCGAGCAGAGTTGTTGGTGATGGCTGGTATTCCCTAGCAGGTTAAGGGTGTTCCCCGACTACAGGCTAAGTTCAATAAAATTCTCCAGCAGGTTCAGTGTTATTAACTTAATTCCTCAAGCAGAGCTTCGTGCTAGTCATCTCAATAGCTTGGTCAACAGTGGTTGACATCCCCGGCAGATTCAAAGTCCAATGGTTATTGGCACCTCTTCCGTAACAGATCTTTGGGGTCCATCTTCAGAAGGTTTATTCTTGATCCCCAACAGAGTGAGAGTTCTCTTCGGGTTCATCTTCAGCGGTGGTTATATCAGGAAGGCCGGTCAGTGTGACTTCCTCAGCAGGGTTCGTAACCTCGGAGACAATTCAGTTCGCCATCCCCAGCGGATTTGGCCTCTTCTCTTCAGCATTTATTTTGCTGGAGGAGTCCTTTTGCATATAGTAAGCATTTTGTATTTCATCCTCAAAATGCGTAGCATTCCATTTCGTATGGAGCATTACGGCAAAATTCAAACATATGCATGCGAAGCATAAGCCAGATTTGGTACCTCGTACAGAAGCCCGAATCAATTTTCAGTCAGACAGTGACATATCCCAAAAGAGAATGCCAAACCATTCCTCAGCAGACAGTTTCTTCCCGTTATCTCCATGACGATGTGTTCCGAGGTCAGGTTTCGTACCCTCGGATGTTTTCAGTTTTCTTTCTGTCATCCCTAGGACAATGTGTTATCTTTTTAGATCTTCTTTCTGTCATCCCTATGACAAGGTGTTTCTTCGGATATGGGTTTCATCTTCTTTCTGTCATCCCTATGACAATGTGTTTCTTGGGTTTCATCCTCTTTCTGTCATCTCCATGGCAATGCGTTCCTATGGTGGAATTTTCTTTCTGTCATCCCTATGACAATGTGTCCTTTCGGTCGGGTTTTCGTTCTCTTTCTGTCATCTCTATGACAATGTCGTTCTTCGGATAAATAATCGGTGCGGTTTTGGGGTTCACTTTTCTTTCTATGGGTTTCATCTTTTTCCTGTCATCCCTATGACAGTGCGTTCTCTTCGATTAGGTTTTCTTCCCGTCAACCCTTTGACGCGGTGTTTCTTGGGTTTCATCTTCTTCCTGTCATCCCTATGACAATGTGTTATCTTCGTCAATTCCTTGACGAGGTTGAGTTGTCTTCCCCGCAGAGTTGTCTGTTTAGATTTCTCTTGTCCCCGGCGGAGTCATCTTTGTAGAGTTGTCGATTCTACATATGGTTGTTTGAAAGTCTACCTTCGGCATAGTCTTTCTTTGAAAGTCCACCTTCGGCTTGGTCTTTCTTTTTCGAGCCCACCTTCGGCATGGTCTCGTATCCTTTGTTTGAAAGCCCACCTTCGGCTTGGTCTTTCTTTTTGAGCCCACCTTCGGCATGGTCTCATATCCTTTGTTTGAAAGTCTACCTTCGGCTTAGTCTTTCTTTGAAAGCCCACCCTCGGCCTGGTCTTTCCTTTTCGAGCCCACCTTCGGCATGGCCTCATATTACCTTTATATCCCCCAGCATAGTCCGCCCTCGGTTGGTCTACCCTTTTCGAGTTCGTCTGCGGCCGTCCTCGTAAATAACTTTTTTCATCATCCCCACAGTTTGCAAATTTTTGGGTTCTTTTTGTATTAAATCACCTTCTACCTTGAATGTCTGAAAGCCGTTGCTATCACCCTTTCAGGTTCAAGTCGATTGAATAGGAGCAGCTGTAGCACCCCAAAATTTGCCCTACCTTTTTCTGGCTTATGTTTCTTTCTCATTTTGCATCATTAGGTCATAACTGTATTTTTCATTTGCATTGGTCTTCTAAGACATGGGATCAAAGGGTTTTCTTATTATCAGCATTTTCCTTATTTAGAGGTTCATCAGGTTTTAAAGTTCTTATTCGGAGAATTCATCAGAAGCATTGGGTCAGAGGTTCATTGGTGTGAATCAGGGTTTAATTTCTTCTCAGTATCCAAGTCCTTCTTTCATCTGGGTGCATTCAAGGAAGATCACGGTTTCTCATTCAAGGTTGAGTTGTGGGTTTCTTCAGTTTATTAAGCATTGGTTCATGTGGGGTTGATTTAAAAGTCAGGATCTGTGTATTTATTTTCCCAGATATTTATTCAGACAGATTCATGTGAGGATTCACTTGATCAAAGATTCAGAGGATGTGTGATTTAGGCGTTTTGTTTCAGTGGTTGTTGTGTTCCTTTAATCGGTTGTTGTGGAAAGTCGAGAGTTGGTATAATGTGGTTATCGTTTTTTATGAACCATTTTTCTATCCATTTTCTATCCATAATCCATATACAAATTCATTGTTTTTAATCCATCAACCATTTTCATTTTTTTTATCCACTTACCTTTTTTTTTTTTTTGAACAAATCGTGTGACACTGGCTTGTCTGACTTGTTTGCAAGGGTTGTGGCTGCCTCACTCGTCGATTGGTGAGGGATAACTATAAATTTGATCCTCGAATTGAACGCTCGGTCAAATTAACTGACACCTACCCTGCCCCGGGTTAAGATAGAGGGTTCTTCGTTTTCAGAAAGAAACTCCTACTTCTAGGCTCAAAGGGGTTTACAAGGGATTATCTTCCTTATATCTCCGGTGTTTAGGGAAGTTGAAACAATGCCTGTACATCATTAGCAAGGTTTTGTACCAAAAGCATACCATCAGAAGTTCTGCGTCTTTGAATTTCATCATCCTCCCTCGGATCCTGCTTAAACAAGTGTTAGATACCAATAAAGAAAATATAAGTGAACACAAATGGATTTAACCAAAACATGCATATTCATTTCATTATCATTATCAACTGAAAACAGACGAGTTTTACAAATGAGTTTGCACTTTAACAGAAAAGAAACTACAAATGCAAAGAAATGACATGATCTAAAAGATTGCCAGCTTCGGGGAACTGGGCTTTCCAAGCTTGACTTGCTACTGAACTAGCCATCTTCATAATTGCTCATCGAAGTCAGTCTGACAATCATTTGCACCACTGCTCTCGGTGTCTTCTTCCATAACCTGAACTGATGAACCCACATGACTGGATGAAGGAGAATCGTGGATCTGAATACCCTGAGGCGTGAATGAGAACCCGTTTGAGTCAAGAAGAGTCTGAATCTTGCTCCTAAGCACCTTACAGTCTTCAATTGAATGCCCCTGTGCCCTAGCATGGTAGTCACAACGGGCGTTGATATCAAAACCTGGTGGATACGGAAAAGGCACTGGCTCCAATTCCTTCGGCACTATTAATCCACCTCTTATCAAATCTGGAAGCATCTGATGATATGACATTGGCAACTGAGTGAAATGCCTCTCTGGCTTCCTAGGTCTTTGTCGGGCGTGCTGACGCGGCTGACGGCGATATGACCGTTGATTCTGAGATCCAGAAGATTGCTGACTCTGAACAGTTGATGCATCTGAATATTGAGGACGAGGTGGTGGATGTTCCCAGACGGAATTAATATAGTAAGCATTTTGCATTTCATCCTCAAAATGCGTAGCATTCCATTTCGTATGGAGCATTACGGCAAAATTCAAACATATGCATGCGAAGCATAAGCCAGATTTGGTACCTCGTACAGAAGCTCGAATCAATTTTCAGTCAGACAGTGACATATCCCAAAAGAGAATGCCAAACCATTCTTCAGCAAGCAGTTTCTTTCCGTCAAACCCCTTTGACGATGTGTTTCGAGCTCAGGTTTCGTACCTTCGGATGTTTTCAGTTTTATTCCCGTCAACCCCTTGACGAGGTCTTTTCTTGGGTTTCATCTTCTTTCCGTCATCCCCATGACGATGTATTCCTACGGTGGAATTTTTCTTGCTGTCATCCCTATGACAATGTGTTTCTTGGGTTTCATCTTTTTTCCGTCATCCCCATGACGATGTGTTCCTACGGTGGAATTTTCATTTTTCTTTCTGTCATCCCTATGACAATGTGTCCTTTCGGTCGGGTTTTCGTTCTCTTTCTGTCATCTCTATGACAATGTCGTTCTTCGGATAAATAATCGGTACGGTTTTGGGGTTCACTTTTCTTTCTATGGGTTTCATCTTTTTCCTGTCATCCCTATGACAGTGCGTTCTCTTCGATTAGGTTTTCTTCCCGTCAACCCTTTGACGCGGTGTTTCTTGGGTTTCATCTTCTTCCTGTCATCCCTATGACAATGTGTTATCTTCGTCAATTCCTTGACGAGGTTGAGTTGTCTTCCCCGCAGAGTTGTCTGTTTAGATTTCTCTTGTCCCCGGCGGAGTCATCTTTGTAGAGTTGTCGATTCTACATATGGTTGTTTGAAAGTCTACCTTTGGTATAGTCTTTCTTTGAAAGTCCACCTTCGGCTTGGTCTTTCTTTTTCGAGCCCACCTTCGGCATGGTCTCGTATCCTTTGTTTGAAAGCCCACCTTCGGCTTGGTCTTTCTTTTTGAGCCCACCTTCGGCATGGTCTCATATCCTTTGTTTGAAAGTCTACCTTCGGCTTAGTCTTTCTTTGAAAGCCCACCCTCGGCCTGGTCTTTCCTTTTCGAGCCCACCTTCGGCATGGCCTCGTATTACCTTTATATCCCCCAGCGTAGTCCGCCTTCGGTTGGTCTACCCTTTTCGAGTTCGTCTTCGGCCGTCCTCGTAAATAACTTTTTTCATCATCCCCACAGTTTGCAAATTTTCGGGTTCTTTTTGTATTAAATCACCTTCTACCTTGAATGTCTGAAAGCCGTTGCTATCACCCTTTCAGGTTCAAGTCGATTGAATAGGGGCAGCTGTAGCACCCCAAAATTTGCCCTACCTTTTTCTGGCTTATGTTTCTTTCTCATTTTGCATCATTAGGTCATAACTGCATTTTTCATTTGCATTGGTCTTCTAAGACATGGGATCAAAGGGTTTTCTTATTATCAGCATTTTCCTTATTCAGAGGTTCATCAGGTTTTAAAGTTCTTATTCGGAGAATTCATCAGAAGCATTGGGTCAGAGGTTCATTGGTGTGAATCAGGGTTTAATTTCTTCTCAGTATCCAAGTCCTTCTTTCATCAGGGTGCATTCAAGGAAGATCACGGTTTCTCATTCAAGGTTGAGTTGTGGGTTTCTTCAGTTTATTAAGCATTGGTTCATGTGGGGTTGATTTAAAAGTCAGGATCTGTGTATTTATTTTCCCAGATATTTATTCAGACAGATTCATGTGAGGAATCACTTGATCAAAGATTCAGAGGATGTGTGATTTAGGCGTTTTGTTTCAGTGGTTGTTGTGTGCCTTTAATCGGTTGTTGTGGAAAGTTGAGAGTTGGTATAATGTGGTTATCGTTTTTTATGAACCATTTTTCTATCCATTTTCTATCCATAATCCATATACAAATTCATTGTTTTTAATCCATCAACCATTTTCATTTTTTTTATCCACTTATCTTTTTTTTTTTTTATTATTATTCATAAACCATTTCTAAATCCATTATCCATTATCCACTTTTGAATATCCAATTCAATTCCTAAATCCACATTTTTTTAATATCCATTCTTAACTTTGGTTATGCATTACTAAACTTTTTCCAAACATCCATTTTGAGTCCATTATAAAAAAATCCATTTTTATATATATCCGAAACCACCCTAAACCATTTTTCATCCATATCCATTTTTATCTTTTCTATTATCCATTTTTATCTTTAATAACCATTATTTTTTTTAAATCCAATCCATTTACCCAAATTTCTACCATAAACAATTTTGCAAAGCTGCTTCAATCTACACTCCATGATAATAAGGGAGAAGGTCTTATTTGACCGAAAGTCTCACGGTTCTCATCACAAGCTAAAGAGGTATTGTTGTGATTTTAAATGAAGATAGAAGAAAATAATAGCAGCAAGGAATTTGAAAGCACAATTTGGAATTAAAATCTCACACAACAGTTTAATTGCATTGATAGAAAGGTGGTTTACAAACTGGTCCCACATATATTCCAAGTTTCAAATGGCTGCAACAAAAGACATAAATTGCAGCGAGATAAACCCAACCACAAACTGTACGACCTCAAAACGGTCTTCATGTACGCAGCAACCACAACGTAACAGCAGCGCACCTCACCAATTCACAACGCACCAATTCTATCCAGCTCACAAATTCTCATCATTCATTCTCCATTCTACCCTTCACTCCTTCTATAAATCCGACCTTCCCTCACGCTCATTCCAAGCTCTTGGAGCCAAAATCACTCTGCTAAAATCATTCCCAAACAAGCTCTCAACACCACAAATTCATAACCTGCGAAATACAATTTTCTTTCAACGTTCGAACCACCCTCTTCATACCACCGAAACAGAACCACCCTCTTTGTATTTCGTCTTTCTTCATCAACTCCTCACCTTCTTGAATCCATCATTCTTCAATTAACCTTCATCTCCATCACAGACCTGCAACAAATATCATCACCATTCCTCTGAAGCCAAAAAGAACTCACGAGCCATCTTTCTCTTCAAAGTTTATCTGCAAACCAACACTAAAGCAATTCCTCACAACTCCTGCAAGCTCGCCAACGACAAAAGCAGTTCACAATATCAGCAACAAAGCACAGAAAAGAAAAAGAAGAAGGTGTGGTGACATTGAATTTACAGAAGCTTACAACAACCTCATCACAAAACTTGCGAAACACTCTCATATCAACAATAACTTCAACATCATTCAACAACATTTCTACAACAAGCAGAAGAGATTCAGCTCGCAGCATCAGTAGAAGGAAGAAAAGGCAGAACCGAGTAGAAGAAGGAGAACGTAGATCATAGATTGAAAGCGAGATCGAAGTTAATTTCGTACCTGTTGCAGCATTTCTCTTGTATTCATCGTCGCGTAAACCCGGTAACTCTGTTTTCGTTTGGCTTGTTCTTGTGCTTTTTGGTAAGTTGTTCGTGTGTTTGTTATTTCTATTTTGCTTGTGCGATTTCTTGATCGTGGTCCGTGGTTTAATTACTTTCCATGGAGAGTTGTGCGACGGAACGGAGGGAGACGAGAGGAGACGAGTTCATGAAGAGGAGAAGCTAAGCGGAGGTAATATAGTGGTGCTCAGAATGAGAAGGATCGGCGGCGGATGTTGAGAGGTGATTGAAAGTGAGTAGAGAGGTGGAAGCCGTTTTTGGTTGGCGGTAACGAGGGTGAAGAGGCGAGTTTCCGAACTGAAAAGGAGGAAGGAGGCGGCGGTGAAGGGTTTTGTTTAGAGAAGAAGGAGAAGCCTTAGCCTTTTTTAGGTTTTAAGTGATGTTGGACTGGTTCGGGCTCCTCTTGTTTGTCTTTCCATAACCGGTTCTTTCCTTGCACCCACTTTTACTGCATATTTGATAGACGTTGGGTCTAAATTACAAGGCCTATGCGCCTGATTTTATTCACACCATCCCTGACACTAATTGCACCCTTTCTTTTTTCAATTGTCTTAGTTTGTTATTTTATTAATTGTTTTAAATTTTAGAATTAATTAGATAATTAACTTTAATCCTAGATTTTAATATTAGGTTTTTAATTCTTAGTTTATAATTTTAGAATTAATTTTCTTTAGAATTAATTTAGAATTAGATTTTCTTTTAATTAGATAATAATTTTAGAATTAAACCTTAGAGTTTTTTTAGTTTAGATTTTAATTTTAGTTTAGAACTAATCTTGAGTAATTTAGAATTTAATCTTGACTTAGAACTAGAAGTTTAATTAATTTTAGGTTTAATTTTAGACTAACTTTTTTACTTAAAATTTAATCGTGATCTTGATTTGCACTTTATTTTTAATTTGGATATTTTTTTTACTAATTGTCTTTTAATGCTTATTCTGATTAATTCATGATTAAATACTTACTGCCTCTTGTTTGATTTTCTCTTTATGATTGAGCTGTCTAATGTTTACTTGTTGATTTACTCTGTATCCACATGCTCCCTTAAGGCTCCTAGTCCGACTTAATTTCTGATTAAGCTCGGAGTAGGATAGACATTAGGCTCTCAATCCAAGCATGATAACATTAGGTAGACTCCCCTCTTGATCCTTGACCTTAGGGCCACTTTTGCATGATAACTTGTAGGATTCAGTTTCCCCTTTAGACTTTCCGTGAGTCCCGACTCTTTTCTCTCGCACCCGTGCGATCGAGACTGATCCCGTTTTCCCAATTCGTGGTCGTTCCCACGAACTACGACTGCTCTGACTTCCTCTTTCTCGTCCGATTGAGGATACGTAGGCACGAGGATCCCTATCCTTGGCGAGCACTCTTCTCTCGCACCCTTGCGATTGAGACCCTTCTCTCGCACCCTTGCGATTGAGACCCTTCCGAGCACTTTTCTTTCACAACCTTTCTTTATCACCTCTTTGTCTCTTTTCGACCCGTAGGTCGAACTACGACTGCTCTGATTTCCTCTCTCTCGTCCGATTGAGGATACGTAGGCACAAGACAGCGATTGTCTTGGCGAGCAACCTTTCCCCAGTTCCCGTCCGAACTACGTTGACTCTGACTTTCCCATTGCACCGAGGGAATACGTAGGCATAGGACTCCGAGGACGTCCTATCGAGTCACTTCTTCTTTTTCTTTTCTTCTTCGTTTCTCCGTTGTTTCCGTTCTCGTTTCTTCTTCAGTCCCGTAGCAGTGGAGTTCCAGTTGACGACACCTTTTGATGCAGACAGCAAGCGTGGATCCCATCGAGTACGATGGACGTGTTGGGTGCTAACACCTTCCCTTCGCGTAACCGACTCCCGTACCCATTCTCTTGGTTGCGAGACCGTGCTCTTTCCCTTCTTTCAGGTTTATGCAGTGTTCCCTTTCCCTCTCTTGGGATAAATACACTTTGCTGGCGACTCTGTGTTCTTTTGCGCCATTCTCGCGTTTGTACCGTTGGATGCGAATCTTTCGGGAGCGACAGCTGGCGACTCTGTGTCTTTTGCACCACTCTCGCGTTTATACCGTTGGATGCGAATCTTTCGGGAGCGACAACATGTCAAGACATTGTGCTACATAATCATTTAAACTCAGAGGCGTAACAATAGACTGATACCTTGAATATCAGAACTACACAATCACAGATGTTGCGACATCTGATCCAACATGCCAATCAAGAACAATAACAAAACTGTAAATTGCAGAATGTTAAATAATACAGTATGTGTTGACCCAGTTCGGTGCAATTCACCTACATCTGGGGGATACCAATCTAGGAAGAAGATTTCAGTATCTTGTAGTATTACCCTAAAGTTAAACTCCCCGTTTACAACTTTATCCTAATCACTACCCTTAATGAACATCTTTATCACAGTTAAACTCCATCGTTTACAACTCTGATATGAGAGACTTACTCACTTCCTTAATCACATCCTGTGATATCTCTGTCTTCTGCCAATTTAGAATCTCTGTCATGCTTTCTTGACCAACAAGTCATCTTGGACTTGCTTCAAAGCTTCGTCCAAGAACGATACACAGACCATTGCCTAAAGGCTTCTGGTTATGTCCCTGTACCTATGCCTTCCACTCTACATCCCATATTATAGAGGAAGACTTACAACTCCTAAGAGAGCCGACGACTCTCAAACCCTAAACCGTTATTCAACACAAGAGAACTAGGTTACAAAGTTACAAGAGATACAAAAGGTACATTCAATATCAAAACCCTAGGTATAAGTCTTCTTATATTGTCTTCTATTGGACTTTCTATCTTTGATCCTATGATTCCTTAATCCGTTCCTTAATTCTTGCAACAGATTAAAACCTGCTAACTTAGAAGTCAGTCAGGATGTCGAGTCACCATGTTGGGACATCTCCTTCGACATCTTTTTCTTCTGCAGATTCTTCAATTATATCATCAAAATGTTTTAGCAATATTTAGTCAAACAACAAGTGCTTTCAATCTCCCCCTTTTGACAAATTTTGGCTAAAACAATTTCTTCTTCATTCTGCAATCAGCAAGACTCCTACATCAAGACTCATCTTGAGAATTGATTGGAGCTAAGGTCTGAGAGAGTTTCCCCCTTTACATATTCCCCCTTCTTTCAAGGGAGGTCTTGAGAACCAGAAGACTCCTCCAAAAAAGAAACAGCAGTTGTAGGCTTCGTAACACTGAGAGCAAAGATTACGTAACTCAGGTCACAAGACACAACCCGCTTCACAACTATAAATCACAAGACACAAGGAAAATAAGATTGTTAAGATGTCAGAACATCTTAACCTACATTCTTGCAAAAAAACTGCAGAAATGTACCCAATCCCAGACAACATCAGAAAACCATTCTCCCCCTTTTTAGCCAAGACTTGGCAAAAGTGACCAAGACAGCCCCAAACCCAGATGCAACATACCCAGATTTTGAAAAACCCCATCTGTCACCAACCCAAAGAGAGGGTATTGAGACTAAGGAAGATCAAAGCAATCCTATTTATAGCTGAGTAATTTCCTTAGACAGTAACGAACCACAGAAAATAATGCTAGTCAATTCAAAGGACCATTAATCGAAGGCAATAACTCCACCAATAGCACACTGACCAAGACTACTTTTGACTGTTTCTTCTTTTAAGAACGCCGACCAAAGAACCCATTACATGCACACATGTTTTATAACAATGTCCTGGCATCATGTCAGACATTGTCTATTCTTCCCGGATTCTTCTTCTGATTTGACGTTACAGAGACTTCTTCACAAAATTATGATCACAGTTTGCAGAGAAAAATAAATTCTCCCAAACTCAACCAATGATTCCTAAGCATCCAATAAGAACCATGTAACTTGCACTACCAAATCTCCCCCAACTTACAACAATACAAATATGTCAAGACATCCTTCTCAACATCTCATCCTCCTAGGATGAACACATAATCACAGCTTGCTTGATGCACAATACAAAGTGGAACTCCATTGCACCCCCGCAGTAAAGCATCTTAGATCAAGGAGCAACTCCCCCTATCTAAGGTAACCAGTGCTCTTCCACAAAACACCTAAGCTGATGAATGGAAAACATAAGACGCATCTTCATGTCTTTAAGAGCGCACCCTCAGTTCAAGCCACCTGCTGAACACAATCATCAACTCTCTTATTGCTTCTTCTGACAAGAACCAATAATCACTCACACATGATCACCATCATGCTACCCGTGAGGAAATAATAGGATAACCATCCTACCATAACAAACTCTTGGCTTAAGATCAAAGTCCCATTGATCCCCCTCTTTCTGCAACCATCTACACACCACACGAACTCCTCTTGAATTCTCATGTATAGACCTCCAGCTGCTTGAGGCACAAACCAATTGAATCAGAATGCTTCACATTCCTCAAAGAGACGCAAAGGGCCCCTTGGTTTGTTATAACAATGTCAGACATCGTATACATGCTCCAGAACTTCATAGCTGCCAAACTGATCCACGACTAGCATGACTTACAGCCAGGGCCAGTATCCCCTTCGCAAGATTTTCCACTGACCTTACCAAGGCCAGCAACTGAGATAGACACCCCATAATCCAAGACAGATATTCCTTATCATTCTCCCGTATGATAACCTGGAATACTCCTGATTTTCTGGTGAATATCCACTTCTGAACGCATTAGAAACCAGACCTTCATGGCATCAACCCGTGATCCACTCCAGTCTTCCAAAACCCTTACATCAGACTTCCAAGACAGCTCTTCTACTCCATCATTCTCCCATATGACAAGGTAGATACTTCTTAGATACGATACAAGTAACCAGTTCCTCACAGAACCTGAAATCCTCCTCCAAGGATAACCAACCCAAAAAAGTTCTAACATCAAATAGAACATCTTCCACATATCATAGACACCACACACCATGATTCTTGATATGCTCCACCACTGGACTTACTATCAGCATAGTAATCTAAACTGAAGATCTTCACACAACACTGCGCCACCAGCTTGAACAAAGAAAGCTTCAGAAACCCAGAGAGAAATAAACTCTCATCCACCAAAAGAAGGTAAACTTCCATCCTCAACCCAGAACTTCTGCCACAAGCTCCAAGAGAACCATAACCTCCTTACGTTTTCAACTAACTACTCTTCTGCACAAGAGCAATCAGTTTCAAGCATCCTGCTTGAATGCACACTATGAAACCAACCAAATGCCACCTTTTGATTGATCTCACTCTTCTTCAGAATTCCCACACGATACACTGATCCACCAATGAAATCAGATCTTTAAGTCACATGAACTACTTGCACCATAGCAAGACATCTTGGATTCACCAAGCCACTTAGACATGTAACATCTTCACATCCACAGATCCCGCAAACTGCATGAGATAGACCTTTTTGAAGCATCCATAACTTCCATTCTTCTGTAGATCACCTTATCTTAAGCTGATGTGCCACATCACCAGCTGAGACTTCTGATGTTAAGCTAGATGTCAGAACATTATGATACGACATCCAACTGCTGAATTCAGCTCCTCCTTCTGCCACTTAGAAGAACCTCCTCCCTTTGCAGAACAAGTGTTCCATGCTCTCATGGACTTGATTCAACACCAAGTTTGAGTAGACAACCTCCATCATGCTTTAAAACTCCAAAGACATCACACCTACCACGTCTGAGTCTTCAAAAAATAAGTAGTCCAAGACTACACCATAGCCATACCAAAGAATGCCACTTTCCTTTGTAGAGTAGACTGTAGAAAGTCAGAGATAACTGCCACTTAACTTTGACTTCCAAGAAGAGAAAGATCCATGCTCCAAAGCACTTAGATCAGAAATAAACTGATCCAAGCTATAACCATCAAGATTATGATGTCTCCATCTTCATCTTCAACATAATCAAAGTCCAGACTAGTTTCTTGTCAGGAAACTCTCTAGAGAACATATGCTTCTGTCACACCCGACTGAGGCTCATTCTTAGGTCACCACCTAAGACTAAAACATATGCTAAAGCGTATGCAATACCCCTCCCATGATTCTGCACAAACTCTAATGATGAGATGTTCCAACATCTTGTTGAACATCAGCATTCTTAACTTTCAAGGATAATCAATTAAATACTTGTGGAGTTCACAAATAGCAATTGATCTTAAATCCTTGTACAATAACCCTTCTTCACTATTGTAGCTAAGCTCCACCAGATCACTTCATGAACACTTATCAAGTATTCAATCTTTTACAAGTATCTTCTTTGACAAACAGTGTTGAGATACCAAGGATGCCACCCTTGACTCAAGTAACTAAGACTTCCTCTGAACAAATCTTATTTACCTCAACATTTCTGAACGCTCAAATCAGATTAGATCCACTCTTAGGGTCAAGAGAGATGAATCCTTCCTTGCTGTTTTTGGATGGTGAAAATAAATCACCTCCATTTTCTTCAGATTGTGTTTCAAAGAAACACCTCCTAGTCAGACGAATAACTAGAAGACTCCAGATGCACGACTGAGACGTCATTATGAGTGGACTTGAGAGAATTCTCAAGTATCTTTGACAACCTAGCCGATCAATAATTTATCAAACTCCTAAAGCAAGAACTTGATAAACTTAAACTCAACTCCTCTCCTCTTCAACTGACTTCAACTACACCAAGAAACTAAGCTTCCAAGTACCAAGTCACCATACTAGATATCTACCAACAACTCCCTTCATTCCATCACTCCCGACTTTGGAATAAAAGAAAACATATATCTTCACATATAGAGGCCGACGATTGATATCTTCCTCCAACTGTCTTCAGTAACAACTCCAGAATCCCATAATTCTAGAGCTCTTCCATCAGAAACACATGCAGTGGAACCACCAAGGAATAAATCCTGCCTGCCCTAATAAGATGTCAGAACATCTTATAAGACACCCCAACAAGAGAACTAGCCACTTCTATTGCAGTTGTTGTAGAACCTCCTCAACAATATGAACAACCTTCGGGTTGCTCCCTTCGATCCAGAACATCCATCTCATCCATTAATACCCTTGAGTATATCTGAGTTGATTGATCTGATCTTCAAACTCCTCCTTGTTTAAACTCCCGAAAGTATCTCCCAAAGATCTCATCCAGAACCAGACAGGATGCCTGCTCTAATACTAATTGAAATTCTGGCCTATGCAGACAGCAAATGTCCTAACACATGTCAAGACATTGTGCTACATAATCATTTAAACTCAGAGGCGTAACAGCAGACTGATACCTTGAATATCAGAACTGCACAATCACAGATGTCACGACATCTAATCCAACATGTCAGTCAAGAACAATAATAAAACTGTAAATTGCAGAATGTTAAATAAGACAGTATGTGTTGACCCAGTTCGGTGTAATTCACCTACATCTGGGGGATACCAATCCAGGAAGAAGATTTCACTATCTTGTAGTATTACCCTAAAGTTAAACTCCTCGTTTACAACTTTATCCTAATCACTACCCTTAATGAACATCTTTATCACAGTTAAACTCCATCGTTTACAACTCTGATATGAGAGACCTACTCACTTCCTTAATCACAACCTGTGATATCTCTGTCTTCTGCTAATTCAGAATCTCTATCATGCTTTCTTGACCAACAAGTCATCTTGGACTTGCTCCAAAGCTTCGTCCAAGAACGATATTATAGAGGGAGACTTACAACTCCTAAGAGAGCCGACAACTCTCAAACCCTAAACCCTTATTCAACACAAGAGAACTAGGTTACTAAGTTACAAGTGATACAAAAGGTACATTAGATATCAAAACCCTAGGTCTAAGTCTTCTTATATCGTCTTCTGTTGGGCTTTCTATCTTTGATCCCGTGATTCCTTGATCCGTTCCTTAATTCTTGCAACAGATTAAAACCTGCTAACTTCGAAGTTAGTCAGGATGTCGAGTCACCATGCTGGGACATCTCCTTCGACATCTTTTTCTTCTGCAGATTCTTCAATTATATCATCAGAATATTTTAGCAAAATTTAGTCACCCAACAAGTGCTTTCAATATGTGTTGTGTTTGAACCAAATTACCATGTTATTATTGCTTGTATTAAATTGTAGCATAAAACTTGCAAATTTTGACCTATTTTGAAACCACTATCGGGTTTCAAAATGTAGGCATTTTTAGAAAATTCCAAGACCACCATTGGATTCCTCATGAAATTCTAGGTAGGATCCATCTTTATTTCATCAATTTTGATGGAGAAATAAGAAAGTTATGACCTTCTTGCAAGAGGTACAAACTTTGGTCATCCTTGGGCAAGGGCCAGGCCATGGCGCCTTGGCCTGGCCTAAAAACACGCCACCCATATATGTTTATGGGGTGGTTTTGATACATGGATGTATCACCACCCCAGTGGTAGCAGTGTGTGTTTTTCATGTGTGTTTGGCTAGAGGGCGTGGGTTCAACACCCACCCATGCAATTTTTCATTTTTTGTCATATTTTCACATTTTTGACATTTTTTATATTTTAGTTTAAATAATTATTTTTGTTAATCATTTTTAATTATTTGAAATTTATTTTTTGTACAAAAATCACTCACACATTAAATTATTTTATTCACCCAAAAAATAAAAAAAAAAATATTTTATTTGACATATTTTTAAATATTTTTAAGAATTTTCTTTTAATTTGTTTTAAACATTTTAAATAAATTCTTTCTATTGATTTTTCAAAACCATTTGAATTTCAAACCATCATGTGAATAAAACATATATTTTAAAACATTTATCAAAGTTCATAACATGTTTATTAAATATATTTGATATTTTTATATCATTTTTATTTAATTTTCTTTGAAAAATTTTAAAATGAAATTAGGGTTTCTTGATTTTGAATCTTCAAACTTTCAACAAACATTTTGGGCCTCTAATAAAGTGTAAGACCCAACCCCTTTGTAAATAAGTAATTCCTTGGGCCTCTGTCATAGTATAAGTCCCAATACGATTTTCAAAAATAACGGTGCGTCCACAGTTTTTTCATCTGGGCTTCTCCTTGAGTATAAGCCCTACTTTTCTTTCAATAAAAAATTTGGGCCTCTATTAGAGTATAAGACCCAACCTCTATGTACCTAAATAAATTTTGGGCCTTTGCTAGAGTATAAGTCCCACAACGTCTTTCGGTATCGCAGTGCGATCACTATTTTCAAAATAAATCATCTGGGCCTCTCCTTGAGTATAAGCCCCAATTTCTTGTACATAAACTTTGTTTTAAACAATAAATAACCTCCATGGGCCTCTCCTTGAGTTTTAAGCCCCATACCTCTATTTTCAAAATCATCTATCTGTTTTAAACTGGTACTAAGAGGAGCATTATTCCCGGTGAAACTGCTCTTAGACCACTCGGGCCTCTCTTTGAGTTATAAGCCCCAAACCTTCTTTTCATTTAAAATAACAACAACTTTCTTTCAAATTCAAATTCAAATTCAAAGTTTTCTCAAAACTTTCTTCAATTTCTCAAAACCCTAATCATACAGTTGTAATCAATACAACAAATCACAATACACCTGGGCCTCTTTTCAAAGTGTAAGACCCAACATCTTTTCAAATCAATGCCTACTTGTTTATATATCTGTTAGTTCACTTATTTGTATATGCTTGTGCACACCTATCTAGAGTTTCCCAGTAGTTAGGTCATCCTCAGTTCACACTTAGGATAAACAGAAGGATAATCATAACTTACTTCAATAACTAGTTCCCTCGTAGGAAACCCCCTCAATACAGTCTGCCTCATCTTGGGCTTTATTCAATATGGAACAAAGAAAGGCATTATTCCCGATGAAACTTTTCTTAAGACTGTTAGAACTTAGAAACATATAAAAGAAATTCATTTCCCCAGAGAGGATTAATTCCCGGTGAAACCTCTCTTGAATTTCTTCAAACCTTAGAACTGTTCAATAAAGAAAGGACTAGTTCCCGTGAAACCTTTCTTGAACTTTTCTTAGGCTTGGACCCACCAGGCTTCTTAAAAGTTCCCCATAGCCTCCTCTTGGGCTTAGTACAAGGACCACCAGGCTTCTTAAAAGTTCCCCTAGCCTCTTCTTGGGCTTAGTACAAGGACCCAAAGGCTTCCTAAAAGTATAGGATAAAATTCAGTCATATCTACTAGTTCCATCCTCAGGAAAGTCAAAACTGTCGAACATCTAATCATTCAAGAATTGATCTTCATCTTTAGAACTCTCAGCCTCTTCTTGGGCTTCATACAAATAGACTTGGATAGTCTCAGCCTCCTATGGGGCTTCATACAAGTAGACTTGGAAAGTCTCACCTCCATAGCCTCCTCTTGGGCTTAGTACAAGGACCCACTAGCTTCCTAAAAGCATAGGATAGATCCTGATCATTTTTACCAATACATCCATTCTCAGAAGAGTCAAAACCTCTAAGGTTTTTGAACTCATCTTTAAATTCCTCCAGACCCCTAACAAGGCTTAACTTTCATCTTAGAAATCCCCAGCCAGGGTCAGATTGACATCAACAAATCCTCAAAAGAATCAGAGCCTCATGGCATATGACAAATCAACTCTGCTCAAATCACCAGCAAGAGTTAGTTTCCCTTTTGATTCCCCCAACACAGTTTAGACCTTCTTCTGGATTTCAATAATCCTCAGCAAGAGTCAGCCTCCTCTTAGGCTTCATATAAGAATTTCCCCAGTCGGCCTCAATCTTGGGCTTTGTACAAGACAAACATCATACACCCAATTGAATCAGTTCTCTATACTCAAACTTTTCAGCTTCATCATCTTGGGCTTCAAACAAGATACCCAAATAAAACCCTCCCCAGTGGAGTCAGTTTCCTTTAGCTTCAACCTTGGGCTTTGATCAAGGTACACGAAAATCAACATCTCTACATATGAGACCATGAGACCTCTCTGTAGGAGGATATCCCTTCTATATATCATATGTTAAAACAAGCAATCAAAACCTTTTTCCCAGATAAATTGCTTTAAGTGGCACACTTGTTGATTCAAAATCCAAGCTGGAGTCCCTCCTTTATCATGGTTAAAATTTCTTTCATCTAATAGCTATAAGTAGCAAGCCTCTGGATTCTACACATCCAAGCCAATGTCCCTCTCTTAGCATGAAAGATTCATAAAGGAAAAAGTGGCATTGCTCTACACTGGGTTAAAGCTTCTTCCTTCATGACATTTCCTTTATAAAGGAAATTATGGAATTTATGGATTCCACACATCCCAGTTAAAGTAATTTCCCTTATAACCAATTACCAGACATTTTGTGATGAATAGGTGAGATATCTCCCTTTAGAGATGACAAACTCTCTCTCAGTCAAAATTTAGCTTCAATCTTGGGCTTTAAACAAGACACAAATACTCTGATAGCTTCAATCTTGGGCTTTGAACAAGACACCAAATTTCCTCCCATAGAATAGGAGGAACTACGATTGCTCTGATTTCCCAAATCTCTTTACGAGAATACGTAGGCATAATATTGCGAAATCTTAGCGAGCACACTAATAAAAAATTTCAGGTCCAATGCCTTCCCAAAAACAACGAAAACATTCTCTCAACCCTCACAAAGGAAAAACTTTCCCAATCAATAGCAAATAGACTTAAGAAAGCATATCAAACAGTACAAAATGCCTGCAAATAAAGGTTCATATGGACAACTAGAGATACTCTAGGTGTTAATAGCTCTCCTTTTATGCAGCCAAACCCCGATCCCTGATCTCTTAGAATTTGTTAAAGAAAACACTTGCGTGCAGGGTTAGTTTAAGATATCTTCCCCCTTCCTTTTATGCTTCATAGGATAAATACAGAAATCAGAAAGTAGCACCAAATAATGTGGTAGGTGGTCGTGTCACCAAAAAAATCGACGTTACACCTTGGTCTGTCGGATGTACAATCCTATATCTCCGGTAAAAGAGGAACCAATGCTCGCCATAATTGGCTCAGTACCCGGTCACATTGTGATGTTTATCACCAGTATATCTCTTTCGCTTTTTTTTTCAGCATAAGAACATAACACGCATTCATAACATACATATATCATGCATAATTGAATTCATATTCATGTTCATATTTCATTTATTGATAATGTTGGCTTCATTCACCATGGTTGTATTTATCCCTGAGTGATATGTTTCCTCTCTCCAATAGAGTGATCAGCCGAAGGCAAAGAATGTATATCCTTTCTAACCTCCCCAGTGAGTTAATCCTCATGGAAGCCTTGATTTAGTCCTCCTTTTCACACTGGGATAGGATAAATCCTCAGTTTGAGTTCACTCCTCACTAGTTAGCATCCTGTTCAACGATATCTCTCCAGCTTATTCCTGGATTGAGTTGGCCTCTTGACCACTTTGATAACTTGAACCTCAGAATTAAAAGAGCATTTATTTTGCACCTGTTAGGTGGTTTACATTGTAACACCCCCAATTTATCCCCCAAATAAATAAAGCGATAACAAATAAATCAGAGTATAATTAAAACATTCATGGCATAGACGGAGGCGTCACATCAATTGAAACAAAATACAATAACCTGCTCATATAGATATGCAACAATCAGGTAGCACACAACAGAGGAACTCAGTTCCTAACACCCACAAATCAGATACAGAATAAAAGCGGAAAATCTGCAACTGAATCTCATATATATATATGATAAAAGTTTGTCTGTCATATACAGAGCCATACATATACAATCCCAAAAGAACATATACATATACACATAATCACACACGATCTCCTCGACTACCCGGTGCTACATATCAGAGCCGACCGACAAAAGAATGAAGACCTAAGCTTCACAAAAAGACCTCCAGCATCTAATCTGCAATGCCTCATAAAGCATTCAAAACAGCAGAAGGGTGAGAAACACAATTATAATATAGTTGCATACAAATATATAATAATACGAAATACACATGTAAAACATTCTCACCACAACTTACACCAGAATTCATATACAAAACAACACAATTCTTATCTCGTACATCCATCACAAAGGCATATCAATCATGCTCAATACATTTATCACCAACATATATATATATATATATATATATATATATATATATATATATAAACTCATCAATTCCATTCACAAAACAACACAATTCTTATCTCGTACATCCATCACAAAGGCATATCAATCATGCTCAATACATTTATCACCAACATATATATATATATCAACTCATCAATTCCATTCACAATTCCACACATAATCAATTCATCCATGATTTATGCAAATGCACAGAGACCGACACAACGACTCTATGCAATGCAATGCGGTACCGTTTGATCCATCATTCTCATCATTAGTCCACTCTGGAACTATTGGAATCATCGCTTGTTACTTAGTGTAACTCCCCGTCGGGCAAACGATGTTCCCCGTCGCTCACAACTTTTTGTATAAGGCACACGACCCGATCGCTCACATCTCTTTGTATAAGGCACACGATCGTCTATAATCATCGCTCACACCTCTTTTTATAAGGCACGCGATGTTATAGCGGATTCCCTCTGGAATCGTTTCGTCGCTCACACCCACTAGGGCACACGACATCACAAAAATGCATATCATGATGCTTGGCATACAATGACTCATGACCTTCAAATGCACACATATACACATCCATAATCATGCATATACAATCAAACACAACACAATGCATTTTCCTGCCCTTAGGCCTCAAACCATCATCACAACCTTTCATCACTTGCATTCACATCATATAACAGCACACAAGTCGAATGATATCTATCAAAAACATATTGCATGTTAACACATCAAATACACACAGTTAAGATGGTAAAAGTCGACAAAACGACACATTCCCCAATTCCCGACACAATTAAATCGGTCACAAATCTCAAAACTATTTTTTTATAAGAAAGAACCTTTTATTAGCTTTCTAACGCTACCAAGAACGCCTCGATCCGAGTTACAAATCAAAAGTTATGAATTTTCAAAGAAAAGAATTTATTGAGAAACAGCCAGATTCGCCTGGCGACTTAGGATTTTGCCTGGCGGATCCCCCTTCGCCAGCACTTCGCCTGGCGAACTAGTGGTGAACCACAATTTTAGAAAAACCCTAAGAGTTACAGAAGCTAACCCATTTCCGTCTCTCCGTTTTCGCCTGGCGAATCCCCCTTCGCCAGCACTTTGCCTGGCGAACTAGTGGCGAGACCTAATTCGCCTGGCGAATCACACCAGAACCAAAATTTTTTGCTGTGGGTTACATGGTTCTAAAACCCCCCAAATTCCCATTTTTCATCCCAAATCAATTCCAACAGCAAAACAAATATCAGCAATTGCTCATAAACACAGTGTGATCATACAACGCAATTTATATCGATTTCCGACCGCGAAAACATCGATTCCTAATCATTTTCTCATTTCCAACCTAGAAGTGAAAACTATGGAAAGGCAAGAGAACATTCAAACACACACATACATATTCATACACAAGCATAAGATAATCGAGTTTCACACCCTTACCCGATTAATCGTGCTTCGAAGTGTCGGTTGAATCGGTTTCTTACTCTCCAAGTTTTTCCCCTTTTTCTTCTTTTCTTTCTCTTTTCCTTCTTCTCTTTTTATTTCTCTCTATTTTCTCTATATTTCTATTTTAATGAAAAACATAATATCTACCCAAGCAAAAGACCAAAATACCCATACACTCAATTTTCTCGTAAACGTTCCCAAAACGCGATGAAACATAATAACGACAAAAAATAACATATTTATCAAGAATAAAATAATATAAATACCAAAAATAATTAAATCTACTCGATTAAATAAATCTAACAAAAACTGGGGCGTTACAACTCTCCCCCACTTAGAAATTTTCGTCCTCGAAAATATTACCTGAGACGAACAACTCCGGATACGACTCTCGCATCTGACTCTCCAACTCCCAAGTCAAATTGCCTTCAGCAGCGCCTCCCCACGCTACTTTCACAAGCGCAATATCCTTGCCTCTTAACTGCTTCAACTCGCGATCCAAAATTCTCACTAGTAATGCCTCAACCGTAAGGTTCTCCCTTACCTCAACTTCATCCATCGGAATCACATGCGACGGATCCAGAACATACTTCCGAAGCTGTGAAACATGGAACACATCATGCAAATTCGAAAGACTCGGCGGCAACGCCACCCGATAAGCCACAACACCCATTCTCGCGGATATTTGATAAGGACCAATAAAACGATAAGTAAGCTTCTTCGACTTCAATGCACGCCCAACACCCGTCACCGGTGTAACTCTCAAAAATACATGATCGCCTTCTTGAAACTCAAGATCTTTCCTCCTTCGATCATGATAACTCTTTTGCCTACTCTGAGAAGCCTTCATCTTCTCACGAATAAGTTTCACCTTGTCCGTAGTTTGTTGCACTAACTCCGGTCCAACCACCGAACTCTCACCCGATTCATGCTAACACAAAGGTGTTCGACATCTTCTTCCATACAACGCTTCAAAAGGTGCCATTCCAATACTCGAATGGAAACTGTTATTATACGTGAATTCCACCAACGAAAGATAACTATCCCAAGCACCACCTTGCTCAAGAACACAAGCTCTCAGCAAATCTTCCAACGACTGAATAGTTCTCTCAGTCTGACCATCCATCTGAGGATGATAAGCAGAACTCAATCTCAACTTGGAACCTAATGCCTTTTGCAAACTTTCCCAAAATCTGGAAGTAAACCTCAGATCTTGATCTGAAACAATACACAATGGTACACCATGTAGCTTCACAATCACACAGATATAAATCTCAGCTAACTTTTCCAAAGAAAAACCGATGTCAATCTGAATGAAATGCGTCGATTTAGTCAGCCTGTCCACAACCACCCAAATGGCATTATGTCCCCTCTGTGTATTCGGCAACCCTGTCACAAAATCCATAGAAATGATGTCCCATTTCCACTCGGGAATATCCGACGGTTGCAATAATCCACTAGGCTTCTGATGTTCTACTTTTAACTTCTGACACGTCAAACACGCATAAACAAACCGAGCCACATCCCTCTTCAATCCGGACCACCTGTAGCACCCCAAAATTTGCTCTCCCACCTTTAGTACTAACTGGCTTATGTTTCACTTCATTTTTTGCATTATCATGTGTGCATATCATTGGTTCTTAGCATGGGATCAAGGTGCCTAAGGCAGTTCAAGAGTAGAAGATGTTCTTCAAAGGGTCAAGCAAGAGTCCTTGTATTGTGGATCACTCTCTCCTAACTAGTGCAGAAATTAGGGTTTTGAGATTCTTGGGTTTATTGCTCCAATGGGCAAGCTTCTTGGGCCTTTATCATCACCAAATGGCATATCTTATCTTTTTTGGAGAGGATACACATCATATTTAGAGGAATTTGGATTTGGGGACTGTGTTATTTCCTCCTAGACTGAGGGTACCAAAATTAGGGTTTGCTATAAAGTCAGTTTATTTCTGATTTTTTGGGCAAAACTTGATTCCATGGTATTCCTTGGGTCCCTAAGTATCTAGGAATGGAAGATTGTCCATCAGTTTGGTTCAGGAGAAGTTCAATTGGCCAATGGATTGCAAATCAGGAGAATTGGGGAAAAGTCAACTGTGCAGAGGAAAAAGTCAACTCCTGACTTTTTAAGGTCAAATTCATGTCCCTCATCTCAAATATGTCCATTGATGAAGATTTGATCAAGAAATATCAAGAGATTCACAAAAAATCAAGAGATATGAGAAGCTTCCAAAAATAGAAACTAGGGTTTCCATTTATGGCAAGTTTGGGCAAGTTGAGTACCCATCTTTGGAGCATTCTTTTCTTGTGATCCAAGCTCCAAACTTAGGGGTTATAGAGGCCTTTAAAAGGTTCACATTCCAAGCTTCAAAACCATACCAAGAACATCTCCATTGGATAAAATTTGAGTGAGATATGGTGGTTTAAAGTTTGGGGTTTCTAGGGCAAAATGACCAGCCATGGCAAGTTATGGGCGAGCCAGCACGCCCTCAATTCTACAAACACTTGGTGTGCATGTTTTGTCCAACTTCAAGGGGAAATATCTTGTTGATAGAGGCTTCAAATGGAAAATTGTTCAACATGACTTTTGTTCCTCTCCATGTCCTCTACAATGTTTGTGTTGGAAGTTTTTTCATATGATCAACCATTTGGGAGATATGATGAGTCAAAGTGTGTAACCTCAAGCTGAAATCCTCACACGCACATGGCTAGGTCATGACCAGGTTGGGTGACACACAAAAACAGTTTCAACCACACAACTTTGGGGTCACTTTTAGGTCCTTTAGAGGGCTCCATTCCATTCCATTCCAACACCAAAGTTGTTGTCCTCATAGCCCTCTATTCAAAGAACACAAGAGTGCACCAAAAAGAGGCATGATTCTCAAGCTATGAACCTTCAAAGTAGTGGGTCCAAATCTGAATTGTCATGGCAATGTGTGATAAAAAAAGGATCAAAACTTTCCATATTTGCAAGCTGGGTAACTTAGCTTTGTTCAGGCCCAAAACATCCATCAAGATTGACCTAATTCACTCTATAAAAGGACCTGAATACTGAGTGAAAAAGGGAACACAAATTTGGAAAAAAAGGGAGGGTTATGCTGCTGAAATTCTGAGTAAACTACGTACTTTCCTTTGCCTTTATTTGGCCAGCAAGATTCATCAAGAAGCAAAGGTTTTCTCTCTCTTTTTCTTGAGTTACAAGCATCCAAAATCCGCTGGTATAAACTTCTCTTTTCTTTTTCAAACTCTACTGAATTCATGTTGTTTTTAGGTGTTTTGCTTGTGCGTGGAGTCCACTAAGGATTTTGCATGATCTGGGTGGTAGTGGTCACCATACGCTTGAGTTTCTAATTCTAGGGCATAACTTATTCTCTTCGTGTTGATCTGTGTACGTGTTATTTTTGAATTTTGAGATTGGATTCATGCTCTACTCAGTGAGAGGAGTATTTTGACATGCGTTTTGTTAAATTCTGGGCAACTGTAAGTTTTGTCACGGCGAAGGTAGGCCGGAGAAGATGACCGGAGTCTTCTCCGGCCGGTGACATTCATCACCTCTCACGAACCCTAATCCGTTTGCCAGAACATGTCATGGCCGTGCGATCTGTTTTAATCCAATGATCATTGTGTTGCCAACGCATTAATGAGGGAGGGTCTCCCTCACGTGCGCGTTTCTGACTTTCTTGTGTTGACTTTTGATCTCATGCGTGCGTCTCATCTCATCATGTCGTGTGCTTGCGTTCTAGTCCGTGTGATTTGTTTGTTCTGTATGATAATCTTGTTTGACCCTGATCCAAGGGCCTACGTTGAGTCAACTGTTGACTGGGGCACATGGTAGTTAGGACAGACCCCACGCATGTGGGTTGGGTCTTGGTATTGTTATCGACCCCCCCCTGTATGAGCCCATTAGCATTTTGAACGTGGACTGCTTACTAAGCACACCCCCATGCATATTTCTTCAATTTTTTTATTTTTATTAATTATTGCATTTCATTTTAACATTTTAAAAAATAGTTTCTTAGATTAAATAATTCCCAAAAAATTCATGAATCACATTTGGCATTTTATAAAATTTTACCAAATTTTATTTTTTTATTTTTATTTTATTTTTATCATCTAAATTAATTATTTGAATAGTTTATTTTTGAATTTATTTCATACATGCATACCATGACTTGTTTATTTTATTTCTCATCATCCACAATATATTTTGAACTCATTCCTTTTGCATTCACTCACCAACACACTGAATTGCATTAAAATATTTTTCTCTCATTTTTAAAATCATTTCATATTTCATTTCTGTCCTCCTTTTTTGCATATTGAACCATGTTTCTTGTCTGAACTTTGCATGATTGTTTGAGTGACTTATATTTTAAATTTTGGCATGAGCTTTGGACATGTTGTTTGTTTCTGGTTGAGCTATTTTGATAATTAATTTGGTAATTTTAGAGGATGTGTTTCTAATTGTTTGATTGCTCTTTGTTTGAGGTCTTCTTGTATGCGCATCCTTGATCATGTCTGATTACTTGTTTGAAAAGGCACTTGTGCCATTGTTTGAGATTGCTTATTTGGGTTCTTAAACCATGTTTGAACTGCTATAGGTCACTTGATTACCATTATATGTCATTGCTTGGGTTTCATTGGTCTTATTATTACTTATGTCTGTTTTGTACTAACCTTTTATGCAGGGGCTGAGGTAAGTTATTTGAGGGTGTGGATAGTTATCCATGTCCACTCTCACTCTTTCTTTCTCTCATATTTTATTTCCTTTAGGCTTAGGTTGTTGTCAAACCTCCCCTTAGGGCCACCTTGGCATGATAACATTAGGACTAAATTCCATAGGATAGTCTCCCTCTAAACCTCCCCTTAGGGCCATCTTTGCATGATAACATTAGGATAGATTTCCCCTTAGTGTTTTTTCTTTTGAGTCCCTCTTCTCATCTCAAAACATTTCTAAGATACTTAATAAGGTCAACTTGCCTTGCACACGAGCCTTAAACATAGGAAATGAAGATTGAGGGGTCCCCCTTCTCTCTTCTAGAGTGTTGAGCATACGTCCCATTGGGGGCGACCATGCGACGCATTCGCTCCCGTGTTATAGACTTTGGTTCAAGTTGAGTTATAAACTAACTCAAGTCACTTCTGTCCTAAAAAATACAAACAAACTTCAAACCTTTTCATCCTGCGGGATTGTCAAACTAAAGGCTATTTTCAAAAAGGGCGCGTTACCTTCCGTCTGAGTCGCAAACAGGCATCGACCCTAACTGCCAGACGCGAAATTAACGTCGCTCATAAAAAACACAAAAAGAACTTAGTCCGAACTACGTTGACTCTGAATTTCCCATTGCACAAAGGGAGTACGTAGGCCTAGGACGACGACGTCATACCGAGTCTGTCTTTGTTTTCCCTTCCCCCGTTTTAGTGCAGCCATAGATTTTAGGATAACTCACCCTTAGAATAGACAACAAGCATGGATCCCATCGAGTACGATGGACGCGTGGGGTGCTAGTACCTTCCCCTCGCGTAACCGACTCCCAAACCCAGGCTATGGTTGCGATGACCATTCCTTTCCCTCTTCCTCAGGTTTATGCGGTGTTCCCTTTCCCTCTCTTGGGATAAATTTACACGGCTGACGACTCTGTTTTCCGCGCCACTTTCGCGTTTGTACCTGGATGAAAATCCTGGGAGCGACAGCTGGCGACTCTACTGGGGATATCTGGTTGACCTATGCTGGTCCATCCCTAAGCGAGTCAATCCTAGCGCTTGCTTATCTTTGTTCTCTTTGGGTGTTTTTGTTTTTGTTTTTTGTTTTGCTTTATTTGCTGTATTTTATTTTTTACCGCATTTACCGTTTTGCATATTATTATCATCTGCTGCACTGTTCTTCTGTTTGGCGGGTTGGGAGTTCTGAGAGATAAGCCCAATACCCAGGCTTGAGCATACACGTAGGATTAGCGTGGCAAGTAGTGTGACTTGTGTGGCATTTGGCCAGACATAGTATACATGAAAACTCCACATCCAGACGAGGTTTTCTTTGGTAATGTTCTATCCTGCGCATTGGTGCAGATGATTGAATGTAACCTGGAAAGTTGTCGACTCTGGCGACCATTCCCGAGAACTCAGTAACAGCACTCCTTCCGAGACGTGATAATGGCAGACCAGAAATGGCAAACCCATTGCACATGTCGATCCGAGGACCCAATACTGGGAACTTGCTATAGGGTGTCCTTTGGAAAAGAATCGGTGGAAGCACTCCTCGTTTGGCGATAGTACTGTACCCCGAGGGATGAATGTACTATTGCTTCTCGACCTCAGTGCCGAAGCTGAGGACTTTCCATAGGATGTTTTCTTTTTTAGGGGAATCAGTTGAGGCCTCCTCGATTGGTGATGATGCCAAACCAGAAATGGTGAACGTATCATCATTTCTCGACCTGAGAGCCTGTGATATTGAGGATCCTCGGCTTTCTAGTACCTGTAGCGAGCGATTTTGGACGCGGTTCTTAAGCGCTGGTCGCTCTCTGCGGTTTGAGCTTTAACTACAGGTCGATTCATTTTTTATCCTATTGTGAGCTGAATAAGGAAGGGAAATAGATGTCTCCAATTAACCCTGCTTGCATACTGAGTTTAAACAGCGGTCTGTTAGGTTACGGATGCTATCAATGTGGGGGGGCCTTTGTACTGGTTATTTGTATTTTCGCCAATACTGTTTTCTTTCTTTTTTACCTGGGCATAAGGTTTCTGGCGGGGAACAGGGATTAGGATGTTAGGACTGATGCTTTTGAAATACTGCTTTTGATTGATAGAGATATGGGATTTGGGTTTTTTGTTGATTGTGCTCGCTAAGATCTTTTCTTTTGATCTTATGCCTACGTATTCCCATTTACCGAAACAGGGAAATCAGAGCGTTCGTAGTTCCTCCTATTCCATGGGAGGAAATTGGTTTTTGGTGTCTTGTTCAAAGCCCAAGACGTGAAGCGAAAGGTGGTTTGTATCTTGTTTAAAGCCCAAGATGTGAAGCTGAAAGGTCTATTTGTGTCTTGTTCAAAGCCCAAGACGTGAAGCTGAAAGACCTCGGCTTTAGAGAGAATTTGTCATCTCTAAAGAGGGGAGAAGGAGAATTACTTTAACTGGGATACGCGGATCCGAGCAATGCCATAATTTCCGAAGAAAGGGTTTTAACCTGAAGGAGAAGACTTTAACTCAGTGTAGAGCAATGCCATCTTTCCTTAGGAATTTCTCATGCTAAAAGAGGGACAGTGGCGTGGATATAGATGATCCAGAGGCTTGTCGCTTACAGCGATTAGATGAAGGGGAAGGAGTTGTTGATGTTTGTATACTGTGAACGAGGCACAACTTTGATGCTAAAAGGTTAATTGGATCAACCAGTGGTTTTCTTATATAAAGCCTAAGAGGAGGCTAATTTCCGCTAGAAAAATCATTATACAAAGCCTAAGAGGAGGCAATTTTGTGTCCCGTACAAAGCCCGAGAGAGAGGCTAAAAGATTTTGACCAGACGATGGAGTCGTTTGGTATCTCGTATAAAGCCCGAGATGGAGGCTATTTGACTCAACAAGGGAGTTTTTTGTATCTCGTATGAAGCCCGAGATGGAGGCGATTGTTTGTTTGGCTCAATGAGAACCTTTTTATATCTCGTACAAAGCCCGAGATGGAGGCAAAAGGGGGATTGACTCAACGAGGGAGTCTCTTATGTGTCTCTTACAAAGCCCGAGAGAGAGGCTAAACGTTGTTTGACTCCGCTGGGGAGAATCATTTGTACAAAGCCCAAGAGAAGGCTAAGGTTATTGTGTCAGTTAAGTGACAGGTCCAGTATACTGATTTTGAAAGAGAAAATCAGTTCTTATATGAGCATCACTGTACTCATGGGTTAGATCTGAGGATCGGGGTTGTTTCCTTTTCTTTGGGGAAACTGGAAATCCAAAGGGTATTGAGACTGTCCGAGTCTGCGGGTTTCTTTCCTATTTAACGAAGGGATCACTTGAGAACGTCTTTGAGACTCAAGGAAGATTAGACTGTCCATGTCTAGAGTTTTATCTTTCGTACTATGCTTTGAGAAACAGTAGTAGACTCTATGAAAGGACTGTTCTATGAGAATGACTAGGTTCTGTTCCTATACCTCTAGGAGGTCGTCGGGACAATTTGTACGAAGCCCAAGAGGAGGCTGGAAACTTTTAAGAAGCCGACGGGTCCTTGTACGAAGCCCAAGAGGAGGTTATCATTCCCGGAGGAAGAGATCATTATACGAAGCCTAAGAGGAGGCTGTGAATACTTCTAAGAAGCCGTAGTGTCCTTGAATAATGCCCAAGAGGAGGTCGATGCTTTTAAGAAGCCCGTGGGTCTATCACCTCCTTTCCATTAGGAGAGATAACTCTTTTAAAGATAAAAACCACTGGTAAACGTGCGAGGTTTACTATCCAGCGACTTTTAGCTTTTAAAGAGGGTTCCTTAATTAAGGTCCAAGATTATGACCGTAGTGGGTACCCAAACCCCGAGACATTCAAGGCAAGCTATCCACAAGGAATAGATCAAGTCAGGAAAGTTCGAGAATTTGGAAGAAACTCAAAGATGCCATTCACGGAGAATACATTCATCTTGGGGAGTAGAGCTTCTTGACGATTCCTAAGGAGGACAGCCGAAGAGAAGACTGTATCTGGTGCTCCTATTGGGGATCTAGGCGTCTATTTCTACGAATAAAATGAAACGGCGTCACCTAGTTCTAGACGTAGTAGCCGGGGAAACTCGAAATATCTATACTATTATTACACAGTAGATATGAGTTTATGAAAGGAGACTTACAGTGAGCAGCCCCACAATACAGTTTATAATACGAAAGCAGTAAATGAAAGCGATAACCACTTACTCGGTTGGAGTGCTTCCATGCTGTTTGGTTAGTTGTTCAACAAAGAAAGATTAAAAACAACAGTATATTCAAAATCAAAGGAGAAAGTGCTTTGAAAAAGAAAGATTTAGGGCTTACAGCTCAAGGAGAGGCCCAGGGTTTTATCAGTGAGCGCACTGTTTGACTTTGTACAGCGGGACTTATACAAGTGACTGGGGCCCAAAAAGGTTTTCTGTACAAAGGGATGGGTCTTACACTCTCTCAAGAGGCCCAAAAAGGTTTAAAGAAAAAAGAGTGGGGCTTATAACACGAGGGTAGGCCCAAATGATTTTTCGTTTAAAAATGGCGATCGCGCCAAGGTTTTTTTTTAACGCAGAGGGACTTATACAATAAGTGAGGCCCAAAATGTTTTGGTTAAAAGGGGGTTGGGTCTTACACTCTAATAGAGGCCCAGAGTGTTTTGAATGGGTCTTATAGCTGAAGGAGAGGCCCAGATGATTTTTATTTTTAAACGGGCGACGATCATGCCGTTTACTTGTACAGAGGGACTTATACAATGAGTGAGGCCCAAAAAGTTTTTGTACAAGGGGGGATGGGTCTTACACTCTCTCAAGAGGCCCAAAAAGTTTTGAAAATGATTTATGAGGGTTGAATTAATCCAAAACCCTAATTTGTTTTCCAAATGTATTTAATTGAATAAAAATTCAAATAAAATGATCAAAAATTGTTTAACACATGGAAAACAAATTGTGATCTTGGATTAATGCTTCAAAAATTAAGTATTGGCCTACAAAATAATTAGAAAGCATTAAAAGTTGCAAAATCAATGTAGAAAAAATATTTAAAATGCCAAAAACAATCAAAATATTAATTCTTTACAAAAATATCAATTATATGAAATAAATAATATTTTTGGGATTTTTTGTGAAAATAAAATATTTTAACATTTTTGTGAATTATTAAAAAAAGAATCAACTCAAAATCATTAAAACTCAGAGAGAAATTAATTTTTGAATCAATTAAACAAAATCACAAAATTCAAATATTTGAATATATGAAAATGGCGCCAAGAACAGCTGAAGAACACGCGCGTGTTCTTGGATTCTCAGATTTGCATTTTCTATCCAATCTCCATGAATACGTAATCATATCATGCAAACCACATATCATTATGCTCGTCTCAACCTCACGATCATGTCTATGTACTTTAATTTCATTTAAATTAAACATACAACAAAAAATCACGAAGATACCTCAAGAACCCTAATTTTTGCATGAAGGCTAGGATTTTTGATACACGATTCAAACAATGCAATTAATTGAGGGAAAACATTCCATGCATGATTATGAACATATGGCCAAATTATTGTGCGAGGAAATATGCATAGATTGAGAGATGACCAAGTATGTGCTTACCTCTAGGCCGTGACAGCAAGTTCAAAGTGATTTTTGATTTGGAGGTGTTACAGATGAGTTGTGATGATCTGAACAGCTTCCCTACACCCTATGGATTGTGTTTGGATGGTTGGACTTGATTGAAATTGGCTGGATCATTTTGTGGTACCTCAGCTGCACTTTGGTTAAAACCTTGAGCAACCAGCTGGTGATTTTGTGAAATTGATGTTTCAGAAGTAATCTAAGTGTTTGATCAGCTCATATGTGATGTATGTGAGGTGTGTGAGTGATTGGTTTGATTGGAATTGCTCTCAAACTCAAAACCCGATAGCTACCTTGCTAAGAAAGGCATTTTTGCCAAGAGAAAGAGATTTTGAGGAAAGCATCTGTTAGATGGCTTTGGTGTACTCAAACTGACCACAATTAAGCTCTATTTATAGTAGAGCAAGTTTGTTTTGCAAGGAATAGTGTATGGCAACTGGTAAGTAGGTTTGGCCAATGTTGGCAAATGAAAATCCAAGTCTCCTCTAGCCATTGACTAGAGGTTAGGGCACAGAGCTTTGGTTCCCTTGGTCTTGGATAAGTCTTGACTTATTTCAGATGAGAATGGCTCAGTCCATGCCACCTTGATGGTTCCATTGAATGCCTCATTCCAAATTTGTAGTCTTGTCCCTATTTTGGCCATTCTAGGTTCAACATGCTATTTCTTGTTCCATGGACTTTGGAGGCTTGGCTCAGTGATTGTCCCCTTTAGATTCAATCCTCTGAGGTGTCCAAGTGGATAGGAGCAATTGAATTTGGCTGAATTTGGCAAATCGACCAAAGTTGCAAATTCTGCCTTGCCTTGACAGATTTCAGCAAGGCAACTTGGCAATGTTGTATCTCATGGTGTAGGTTGAATTTGGCAATGTTCTTGGCCATTTTGGAAAGCTCTTACATGATACAACAACTGTTTGAACAAGTTTGGTTTTGATCTCTTTTGATTCCAAGTGAAAAATCCCCCTACATTTGGCAAAAAGTGAGGTAGAATCTGACTTAGTGAAAATTTCACTAAGTGTTGGAAAAAGTGACATTTTCACTTTTCAGCCACTTTGATCACTCCATAACTCAAAATCCTTAATGAATTGGAATGACTTGTAGTTGAAGTTTTTGTAGGTGATAATGAGGGCTACAAATCCATCTTTGGATGAGAAAAAATGGCCTTGTGGTTTAGGAGTTATGGTCCTCCAAAGTTGGTACATTTGCCACTTTATTTTTAACTTAGAAAAATTTCTAAGTTTTATGGTTACCCCTTTTACAAGTTATCTCACTTTTCTTGATTTTTCTTGATGAATGATGATTCAAATCATACATTAACATCATTTTAGGGTTAAAAATCCATTTTGGTGAAAAATCTCAAAAAGTCAAAGTTGACTTTTGTGCACAGTTGACTTTTTATCAGATGAATTCCAAACTGTGCAATTCTTCAGGAAATCATGTCCTTGACCTAAATCAAACTTGATGGACATGTTCCATGGGTGTCATAGGGTATATTCAATCATGTATTAGGGTTTGGGAGCATGTCCAGGTCAAAAGTCAAAGTTACAGTTGACTTTTCCCTTAAAACCCTAATTGTGGTGCAGATGAAATTGAGACTTGTTGCTCAAACTTCTTGGATTAATCCATTGTCCCAAATGGATCAATATGGTATATTAGAGACCCTCAAATCATCTCTTGAGGTCTTGGCTCATGGTTTGTCCCAAAAGTCAACTTAGGGGTGAATTAGGTTAAGAAACCCTAATTCCTGATTTTTGATGAATGCATCCCCTGAGGCAAAATTGACTTGATGCATGGGTTCATGAGGTTCCATGAAGTATATTAGGTTATGTTTTGGATCATTGCCTTGTGCCCAGATGAAAATTTCCATCTGGAGGCCCTGGTCGACCAAAACCCTAATTTGGTGACACTGTCGGTCTTGAGACTTGATCCACCTAGAAGGGAGCAGCCTTGTGCTTAATCCTTGAAGTGGGAGTCCTTTTTGATCCATTGTGGATATTTAAGAGATTAGACAAGTTGAAGATCATGTCATTTCTTGATTGATCCTTTGTCTAAGCACTCAGAGAGGGCTTGAAACCCTAATTTTGATTGTAGTGGATGCTCACCCATCTTTGGGGAGACTAATGAAGCATAAAGGTACATCCATATTGTGATGATGATTTTCACAATGATGGGAAATCTAAGTGGTCAAAATTTGGGGTATTACAGTACCCACATGTGAGAGGGCAGGGTGTTTACAGGTTTGCAGGTAACCTTGACCTTCAACATACCCGGTTTTCTGATCAGGAGATTTATCAGTGTGGTACTATGGTTATTCTGGTATTCTGGGTATTTGGGTAGATCTTTGAGATGGTTCAGTTGGTTCAGCACAGCAGTTGTCCAGTCTGTGTGGCATCCTTGATCCCATGTGTACATTTGCATCCTAACATGTTTATTCATTTGTAGGGTTGCAACCTAACCTTGATTCTGGTTTCTGAAGACTATCGAGGATGAGTACTGAGAAGAAAAGAATATCATAGGATACGAGTTCCCGTCACTTATTCTGGATCCTGTTCACAAGGTTGTTTCTATGGCAGAACCTGGGGAATTGGCACTTGTGGACTTTGATGACATGTCGTAGTTCTCTTTCTCTCTATTGTATTAGGATCACCACCAGGCTTGTTGGTTGGGACCCATGATTATTGTTTTCAGACTTATTATCTCGAGCTGTGATCGTTGACATCTGGTGTTCCTCTGGTTTTCTTAATATATGAGCAGAAGTCCCGTTCTATCTTATTGTTAAACTGGAATCAAGGGGTGGATCGCCCTGCGAATTTTTAAACATGTTCATTTGCATTCGCATATCCATAATCATTTTGCATAACAGGTGTTCATCTCTGGCGTTCTTACTTGGTTCTCCTTCACAGTACAGGATTGCAGATCAACACATTCACCGGTATTCTACCAGACAAGATCAAAAAAGACTCATGGATCAACTACAAGCTGAGATGACTGAGATGCGGACCCGCATGAACCAATTCATGGATTTAATGCAAGGGGTTGCTCAGGGCCAAGAGCAGTTAAGAACCGTTGTCCAACCACTGATTGCAAGGATTGATGACGAAGTTGTCCTTCATGGAGGAGTCCATACTGGTGTTACTGGTACTAACATTCAGAATGGCCCTCTGGGCGGAGGTACTCCTGTTTCTGGTGTTGTGATCCCTCCGGGCGGGGCTAAAAATGTCGGGGGAGGTGCTATTGGTGTCTGTGCTATTCATGGCCGTCAGTTTGATGATATTCAAGATGATGCATTCTCTGTGCCAGGTGGGGATGCTGGCTCCCAGATTGACACTGATCAGAGATTCAGGTTGATTGAGGAACAACTGAGGGGTATTGCCAATCAAGATTCTGTGGGTATGGATTTAGAGGATTTGGGGCTGGTTCCAGGCGTTGTTATCCCGCACAAGTTTCAGACTCCTACCTTCAAAAAGTACAATGGTATGACTTACCCAACGACTCACGTCAGGGCATATACGAGTAAAATGGCTGCTCACGTGAAGAACGAAAAGTTGATGATGCATTGCTTTCAAGATAGCCTATCTGGGGCATCCCTGGAATGGTATATGCAGCTAGAGAGGAAAGACGTTCGTAGTTGGAGAGAGCTGGCAGGGGCATTTATTAGACACTATCAATATAACACTGATATGGCTCCCAATCATACACAGCTGCAGAATATTTCTCAAAAGAGTAATGAAAGCTTTAGAGAGTACGCCCAGAGGTGGCGTGAATTGGCTTCCCGAGTTCAACCTCCGATGTTGGAAAGAGAGCTCGTTGATATGTTCATGGATACGCTTCAGGGGCATTATTATGAGAAATTGGTTGGATGTTTGTCAGCTGGATTTTCAGGTCTTGTATTGGCAGGAGAAAGAGTTGAAAACGGCATCAAAACGGGAAAGATTCAAGTTGCTCCCGGTTATTCTGAAAATGGGAAGAAACGTTACAGGGGAGAAGAAGGAGAGACTAATGTCATTCAATGCCAATAACCTTATACTCCTCAACAACAGAAGTATCAGCGTCAGAATCAGCATAGGCCGCGCAACAACTTGGAAAGAAGGAATGCTCCTCTTCATCCAGTTCCCATGTCGTACAGTCAACTCTTGCCACACCTGGTTCGAAACTCATTGGTGGAGCCTAAGACTTTGAAGCCTGTTCCAGAACCATACCCTCCGGGGTACAATCCCCATGTGCAATGTGGATATCATGGAGGATCTATGGGGCACTCAACCGAAGATTGCAAAGCCTTCCAAGCCAAAGTGCAACAATTGATTGACAAAGGGTACATATCGTTTCCAGAAGGAGACTTGGTTATGCATGTCGACCTCTCATCTGTTTGAAGACTTCAAGGGTCGTCTCCTAAAGCCAGTAGTCCAAGCGGAGTCAAGTCTTCCCAGCAACGGCAGTCATCAATTCCTTTACTGCATTTTCATTCGTAGTTTTTCATTTCTCGTTAAAGCATTGTATGCATGTAGAAACTTGTTTTTAATGACGATCATAATACAATGAGCATGTTTTCCTTGAAGTAATCCATTCGTGTTCACTATTAAATGTTTATATGCACTGCAATACCAATTTTCTTGTTTAGAACTCTTGAGGGAGGAAGACGAAATAAGAGCGCAGATGTCTAATGGTGTGCATTTGGATAAAACCCTATTAAGGATGTACAGGCATTGTTTCCAATTCACAAACACTGGAGAGATAAGGAGATAGACCCTCGTTAACCCCTTTGAGCCTTGAAGTAGGAGCTTCTTTCGTACGAAAAAACCGTCATACTTAACCCAGGGGCAGGGTAGGCGTCAGTTAGTTTGACCGGGCGTTCAGATTCCAAGGAGAGTGTGCATCCGAGGAACCATTACCTTCTATCCCACCGTCAAGAGGTCAAGAGATGTGAAACCACAATGGTTATCCATCAACAATCAAGGAGTAAGGCAGTCACAACCCTTTCAAGCAAGTAAGACAACCAGTGTCACATGCTTTGTTCGAAAAAGGGGAATAAAAAAGAAAGTCCGCTAAGTCGAAACTTGAAAACAGGCGACTTAGGCAAAAGTTAGGGCATCCCGCCGGACTTAAAAAAAAAATAAATAAATAAAAAAGCTCAAAAGAGTCAGTCCAGGCAAAATTTAGGGATCAAAAAGCAAAAGAAAGAAAAAGCGAAAAAGCATTACAAAAGAAAATCCTCGATAAGAACAAATTCGTGTGATTACAGACACAAAAGATAAAAACGGGTGGCTGTCATTCCAAAACTCCTTGAGGTCAAACCATTAGTGGCATGGGTTCCTTAAAGATCGTAAACCTTTTGAGAGATGAGCGTTTGTGTCAGATGAACTGAACATAGGACTGGAGAACATCACGAAGAGTGGGTGGGCACCAATAAATTTTGAGCCATAAATCCTTTTTTCTGAAACCGTGAACCAGACCACGTTACAACCCTTAAAAGTCCTAATTGAAACAGGGTTTATTCCGAAAGCGTACTTCAACAGGATAGCGTTCCTGACTCCTATGAGTTGTGCTAATAAGATTGGTTGGTATTGCATGTGCGCATTGTTTTGCCATTCAAAAAATCAAGGTCGCATCCCAGCTAGTGATTCATTCACAAGGCTTGGCAACGCATTTTCAATAAAACTTCAAGGTTAACACGAGTGTTGCATTAGAATTGTCATTCTCATAATAAATATTTTCTGCTTGCATGTGTTTGATGTTAAAGAAGCTTACACGATGAACGACAGTCGAGAAGCTCGATCACGCCAAGTTGAGATGGTGAAAACTCCGAAGGACAATCATGTCAAGGGGTATATGGCCAAGAGACTGTGCACAGCCTGGAGGTTCCCGATAAATGGTGATAAGATGCAGCTAATCTGGAGCAGTCACGTTGAAAACTCTCCCTAAAGCAGCCGAACAGGGGCAATCAGGTCAATTTGACAAATCTCTGTGAGATCAGTCAGGGGAAAAGTTTCTTCAAGACTTGGGGCAGGCCATCCCTAGAGCGTGAGAAATTATCCACTCCTGAAAATGGTTAATTGAAAACACCTCTTCAAAGTTCAGAATACTGGGACAGAGTATTTTCTAAGTCATTACAAATCCTTTCGAGGTAACGTACTTCATGGATTATGAAGTCTGGGGCAGTTATGTCAAGATCTGATAAATCTCTCCAAGAGTTTGAAGATCATGTGGCAGTACGAACGCCCGGTATTCTATAAAATCCTCTTGAGATGATTTCTTCCATTAGACCTGGTGGTCTGGGGCAAGTGGAAAGTACAAAGGGCCGTTTAAGACCATAGAGACAGGTCAGGTTGGAGGGCAACAACATTGTACTCCCCCAGCAGCTTGCTCTCCCCAGCATAGAGATTGCACCCTTCCTCAGCAGAGCAGACCTTCCCCAGCAGGAGACTTGGGAAGTATTTTCTCTGGATCAAGACGTTATCTCCCCACAGAATCAGGTGTTCACTTCCCCCAGCCAGTCAGGAAGTGTACTTTCACCGACAACGTTATGTTCTAATCCCCAGCAAGGTGAGAGTAAAGTCATTCTCCCCGTCAGCAGGCTAGGTTCAGCAGTATCCCCAAGCAAGATGGTATTATGGGCTGGCATTCCCCAACAGGTCCTAAGCCCATCTGTTATTGGTAATCCTCAGTAGCAAACTTCCGGTTCCGTTATTGGCATTCATTCTCAACTCCCCCAACAGAGGAGAAATCTTAGGTTTTGGGCGTTAACTTCAGTGAAGGACATGTGTAACTCCCGGTGGTGTGGATGTTCTTTCGGGATTTCATCCCCAGCAGAAGTTATTGATCCAAAGAGTCGATCAGTATGATCCTTCTCAGTAGAGTTCCTGGATTCAGAGGACAATTTATTTTTGTCATCCCCAGCTGAATTGATCTTTTCTCTCCAGCATTTATTTTGCTGGAGGGACCCCTTTTGTATATCATAAACATTTGCATTGCATCCTAAAACGCGTAGCATTTCCACTTCGTGTGGAGCATTACGGCAAAATTCAAACATTTGCATTTGAAGCATAAGCCAGGTTTGATGCTTTCCTTGCCAGTTCTCTTTCCCAGCAGAGATGGCATAACTCAGGAGATTTTGGAGGGATGCGTTCCTCATACTTGTGCTCCCCGGCAGAGTCTTTTATTTAGACTTCTCCTTTCCCCAGCGGAGTCATCTTATATGTGGGTTGTAAGTCTGTTGATTTCACCTCTCACCCTTTCGGTTCACGACCGTATCTTTGTTAGGAGTTTGCCTTGGATTGGCCAATCTTCTTTGTAAATCCAGTTCTCGTCTGGTAGTCAATTCTCGTCTGACTTACTTGGTGAAACCCAGTTCTCGTCTGGTAGTCAGTTCTCGTCTGACTTATTCTGTAGATCCAGTTCTCGTCTGGTAGTCAGTTCTCGTCTGACTTACTTGGTGAAACCCAGTTCTCGTCTGGTAGTCAGTTCTCGTTTGACTTATTCTGTAAATCCAGTTCTCATCTGGTAGTCAGTTCTCGACTGACTTATTTGGTGTAAACCCAGTTCTCGCCTGGTAGTCAGTTATCGTCTGACATCTCTTTGGTAAATCCAGTTCTCTTCTGGTAGTCAGTTCTCGTCTGACTTATTTCATGAAACCTAGTTCTCTTTATCAGCAGAGATAGCAATCTTTTGAAGATTTCCTTCGTCAGTTCCCTTTATCAGCAGGGATGGCATATTTCGAGATTCCCTTGTCAGTTCTCTTTATCAACGGAGATGACATGACCCATAAGTTTTGTTTCACGTTATCCCCGGCGAAGTCCACTTTATGTTGGTTATCTTTTGTGGGTACATTTGAGGTTGTATCCGTTTTGTGGGTGCGATTGAGGTCGTATTCATATTTTCTTTGTGGGTATAGTGATTGAGGTCAGTCTTCCTTTGCGGACACGATTGACATCGTATTTGTCTTATTTTTGTGGGGATGGTTGAGGTCATACTCCTTATTTTTCAGCACGCTCCATTTCGTTATTCTCACCTTTAGCAAATTTTCGGGGCTCTTTCGGTATTCAATCCCCGTGCATCTTGGAATGTCTGAAAGTCGGCGCTATCATACCTTCAGGACCAAGTTGATTGAATAGGGGCAGCTGTAGCACCCCAAAATTTGCTCTCCCACCTTTAGTACTAACTGGCTTATGTTTCACTTCATTTTTTGCATTATCATGTGTGCATATCATTGGTTCTTAGCATGGGGTCAAGGTGCCTGAGGCAGTTCAAGAGTAGAAGATGTTCTTCAAAGGGTCAAGCAAGAGTCCTTGTATTGTGGATCACCCTCTCCTAACTAGTGCAGAAATTAGGGTTTTGAGATTCTTGGGTTTATTGCTCCAATTGGCAAGCTTCTTGGGCTTTTATCATCACCAAATGGCATATCTTATCTTTGTTGGAGAGGATACACATCATATTTAGAGGAATTTGGATTTGGGGACTGTGCTATTTCCTCCTAGACTGAGGGTACCAAAATTAGGGTTTGCTATAAAGTCAGTTTATTTCTGATTTTTTGGGCAAGACTTGATTCCATGGTATTCCTTGGGTCCCTAAGTATCTAGGAATGGAAGATTGTCCATCAGTTTAGTTCAGGAGAAGTTCAATTGGCCAATGGATTGCAAATCAGGAGAATTAGGGAAAAGTCAACTGTGCAGAGGAAAAAAGTCAACTCCTGACTTTTTAAGGTCAAATTCATGTCCCTCATCTCAAATATGTCCATTGATGAAGATTTGATCAAGAAATATCAAGAGATTCAAAAAAAATCAAGAGATATGAGAAGCTTCCAAAAATAGAAACTAGGGTTTCCATTTATGGCAAGTTTAGGCAAGTTGAGTACCCATCTTTGGAGCATTCTTTTTCTGTGATCCAAGCTCCAAACTTAGGGGTTATGGAGGCCTTTCAAAAGTTCACATTCCAAGCTTCAAAACCATACCAAGAACATCTCCATTGGATAAAATTTGAGTGAGATATGGTGGTTTAAAGTTTGGGGTTTCTAGGGCAAAATGACCAGCCATGGCAAGTCATGGGCAAGCCAGCACGCCCTCAATTCTACAAACACTTGGTGTGCATGTTTTGTCCAACTTCAAGGGGAAATATCTTGTTGATAGAGGCTTCAAATGGAAAATTGTTCAACATGACTTTTGTTCCTCTCCATGTCCTCTACAATGTTTGTGTTGGAAGTTTTTTCATATGATCAACCATTTGGGAGATATGATGAGTCAAAGTGGGTAACCTCAAGCTGAAATCCTCACACGCACATGGCTAGGTCGTGACCAGGTTGGGTGACACACAAAAATAGTTTCAACCACACAACTTTGGGGTCACTTTTAGGTCCCTTAGAGGGCTCCATTCCATTCCATTCCAACACCAAAGTTGTTGTCCTCATAGCCCTCTATTCAAAGAACACAAGAGTGCGCCAAAAAGAGGCATGATTCTCAAGCTATGAACCTTCAAAGTAGTGGGTCCAAATCTGAATTGTCATGGCAATGTGTGATCAAAAGAGGATCAGAACTTTCCATATTTGCAAGCTGGGTAACTTAGCTTTGTTCAGGCCCAAAACATCCATCAAGATTGACCTAATTCACTCTATAAAAGGACCTGAATACTGAGTGAAAAAGGGAACACGAATTTGGAAAAAAAAGGGAGGGTTATGCTGCTGAAATTCTGAGTAAACTACGTACTTTCCTTTGCCTTTATTTGGCCAGCAATATTCATCAAGAAGCAAAGGTTTTCTCTCTCTTTTTCTTGAGTTACAAGCATCCAAAATCCGCAGGTATAAACTTCTCTTTTCTTTTTCAAACTCTACTGAATTCATGTTGTTTTTGGGTGTTTTGCTTGTGCGTGGAGTCCACTAAGGATTTTGTATGATCTGGGTGGTAGTGGTCACCATACGCTTGAGTTTCTAATTCTAGGGCATAACTTATTCTCTTCGTGTTGATCTGTGTACGTGTTATTTTTGAATTTTGAGATTGGATTCATGCTCTACTCAGTGAGAGGAGTATTTTGACATGCGTTTTGTTAAATTCTGGGCAACTGTAAATTTTGTCATGGCGGAGGTAGGCCGGAGAAGATGACCGGAGTCTTCTCTGGCCGGTGACATTCATCACCTCTCACGAACCCAAATCCGTTTGCCAGAACATGTCGTGGCCGTGCGATCTGTTTTAATCCAATGATCGTCGTGTTGCCAACGCATTAATGAGGGAGGGTCTCCCTCACGTGCGCGTTTCTAACTTTCTTGTGTTGACTTTTGATCTCATGCGTGTGTCTCATCTCATCATGCCGTGTGCTTGCGTTCTAGTCCGTGTGATTTGTTTGTTCTGTATAATCATCTTGTTTGACCCTGATCCAAGGGCCTACATTGAGTCAACTGTTGACTGGGGCACATGGTAGTTAGGACAGACCCCACGCGTGTGGTCTGGGTCTTGGTATTATTATCCACACCCCTTGTATGAGCCCATTAGCATTTTGAACGTGGACTGCTTACTAAACACACCCCCATGCTTATTTCTTCAATTTTTTATGTTTATTAATTATTGCATTTCATTTTAACATTTAAAAAAATAGTTTCTTGCATTAAATAATTCCCAAAAAATTCATGAATCACATTTGGCATTTTATAAAATTTTACCAAATTTTATTTTCTTATTTTTATTTTATTTTTATCATCTAAATTAATTATTTGAATAGTTTATTTTTGAATTTATTTCATACATGCATACCATGACTTGTTTATTTTATTTCTCATCATCCACAAAATATTTTGAACTCATTCCTTTTGCATTCACCCACCAACACACTGAATTGCATTAAAATATTTTTCTCTCATTTTTAAAATCATTTCATATTGCATTTTAGTCCTCCTTTTTTGCATATTGAACCATGTTTCTTGTATGAACTTTGCATGATTGTTTGAGTGACTTATATTATGAATTTTGGCATGAGTTTTGGACATGTTGTTTTTTTCTGGTTGAGCTATTTTGATAATTAATTTGGTAATTTTAGAGGATGTGTTTCTAATTGTTTGATTGCTCTTTGTTTGAGGTCTTCTTGTATGCGCATCCTTGATCATGTCTGATTACTTGTTTGAAAAGGCACTTATGCCATTGTTTGAGATTGCTTCTTTGGGTTCTTAAACCATGTTTGAACTGTTATAGGTCACTTGATTACCATTATATGTCATTGCTTGGGTTTCATTGGTCTTATTATTACTTATGTCTGTTTTGTACTAACCTTTTATGCAGGGGCTGAGGTAAGTTATTTGAGGGTGTGGATAGTTATCCATGTCCACTCTCACTCTTTCTTTCTCTCATATTTTCTTTCCTTTAGGCTTAGGTTGTTGTCAAACCTCCCCTTAGGGCCACCTTGGCATGATAACATTAGGACTAAATTCCATAGGATAGTCTCCCTCTAAACCTCCCCTTAGGGCCATCTTTGCATGATAACATTAGGATCGATTTCTCCCTTAGTGTTTTTTCTTTTGAGTCCCTCTTCTCATCTCAAAACATTTATAAGATACTTAATAAGGTCAACTTGCCTTGCACGCGAGCCTTAAACATAGGAAATGAAGATTGAGGGGTCCCCCTTCTCTCTTCTAGAGTGTTGAGCATACGTCCCATTGGGGGCGACCATGGGACGCATTCGCTCCCGTGTTATAGACTTTGGTTCAAGTTGAGTTATAAACTAACTCAAGTCACTTCTATCCTAAAAAATACAAACAAACTTCAAACCTTTTCATCCTGCGGGATTGTCAAACTAAAGGCTATTTTCAAAAAGGGCGCGTTACCTTCCGTCTGAGTCGCAAACAGGCATCGACCCTAACTGCCGGACGCGAACTTAACGTCTCTCATAAAAAACACAAAAAGAACTTAGTCCGAACTACGTTGACTCTGAATTTCCCATTGCACAAAGGGAGTACGTAGGCCTAGGACGACGACGTCCTACCGAGTCTGTCTTTGTTTTCCCTTCACCCATTTTAGTGCAGCCATAGATTTTAGGATAACTCACCCTTAGAATAGACAACAAGCGTGGATCCCATCGAGTACGATGGACGCGTGGGGTGCTAGTACCTTCCCCTCGCGTAACCGACTCCCGAACCCAGGCTATGGTTGCGATGAGCATTCCTTTCCCTCTTCCTCAGGTTTATGCGGTGTTCCCTTTCCCTCTCTTGGGATAAATTTACACGGCTGACGACTCTGTTTTCTGCGCCACTTTCGCGTTTGTACCTGAATGAAAATCCTGGGAGCGACACCACCAAAAGATCTTCTTCAAATCTTGATACATCTTATTAGCTCCCGAATGTATACTCAAATTACTCCGGTGTCCTTCCTCTAAAATCATCCTTTTCAAGTCCGAATCATCAGGAATACAAATTCTACCACAGAATCTCAAAACACCCTTATCATCCACTTTAAAGTCACCATTCACACTTTGATCCCCAATCGTCATCAAATCAACAAATTTCACATCCAACTTCTGTTTCTCGCTAACGGTTAACAGAAAATCATTAGTGACCTTTAACATACCAAGCCTCATGCTATCAGATGTCAATTCACACACCAAATTTAAATCTCTAAATGCTTCCAAAAGTTCCCACTCTTTAACCATCAAAGCGGGCATATGCAAAGATTTTCGGCTTAACGTATCGGCTACCACATTAGCTTTACCAGGATGGTAATTCAAGCCAAAATCGTAGTCCTTCAAAAATTCCAACCACAGAGATAATGCCTCCAAATTTTCAATACAAAAACCACAGCCGCTAATTCCAAATCATGAGTAGGGTAGTTCTTCTCATGAACCCTCAATTGCCTCGAAGCATAAGCCACAACCTTACCTTCTTGCATCAACACCTCACCTAAACCAATCAAAGACGCATCACAATACACCACAAACGGTTCAGTAGAATACGGTAAGACCAAAATCGGAGCTTTAGTCAATCTCCTCTTCAGCTCACTAAAACTTTCCTCACACTGAATATCCCAAATGAACGCTTTACCTTTACAAGTCAATTGGGTCAATGGAAGTGCTAACTTGGAAAAACCTTCAATGAATCTTCGATAATATCCAGCTAAACCCAAAAAGCTTCTAATTTCAGTAACAAATCTAGGAGCCTCCCATTGTAGAACTGCATCTACTTTAGATGAATCCACAGGAATACCCTTACCTGAAATCACATGCCCAAGAAAACTCACTTCCGACAACCATAACTCACAATTGGACAACTTGGCATAAAGTCTCTTCTCCTTCAAAATTTGCAACACAACACGCAAATGTTCCGCATGTTCCTCCCGGGACTTAGAATAAATCAAGATGTCATCAATAAACACAACAACAAATCGATCCAAATGCTCATGGAAAATACGATTCATATACTCCATAAACACACCCGGCACATTAGAAACCCCGAACGGCATCACAGAATATTCGTAATGTCCGTATCTAATCTGATGATAACCTGACCTCAAATCAATCTTACTAAACACACACACACCTACCAACTGGTCCATCAGATCATCAATTCTCAGAAGAGGATACTTATTCTTAATCGTCACCTTATTCACCTGGCGATAATCAATACACAACCGCATACTTCCATCTTTCTTCTTTACCAACAAAGCTGGAGCACCCCAAGGCGATACACTCGGCCTCACAAACCTCTTTTCTAACAACTCATTCAACTGATTCTTGAACTCAACCAACTCAGATGCCGACATACGATATGGTGCCATAGATACAGGTCTAGTACCAGGAATTAGATCTATAGAAAACCCCACCTCTCTTTCTGGCGGCACATCTGAAATATCCTCTGGAGATACCTCTGGAAATTCACACACAACTGGAAACACATCAAGTGCAAATTGACTATCCACTGTCAACGATGCAAACAACCCGAACAACTGAGCTTCATCCGCCAAAAGTTTCTTCAACTCTTTGGTAGATAAGAAACTCGATTCCTCGTCTTCCTCAAGAGAAGGAAATCTTACCAACTTATGATAACAATCGATATGAACCCGGTTGAACTGCAACCAATTCATTCCCAGAACCACATCTAAACCCTCCAACGGCAGACACACCAAATCCATCTCAAAATCTTTACCATAAATGGTGAAAGGACAACTTAGACAAACCAAAGAAGTAGTTACCGACCCCATTGATGGAGTATCAATAACCATCTCTCCACCTATCGAAGACAACAAAAGATTCAAACGCTGCGCACACTCAGACGAAATAAACGAATGAGTCGCTTCAGTATCAATAATAGCAACTAAAGGCATACTATTAATAAAATAAGTACCTCTAATCAGACGATCTGCACTAGTAGTCTGAGTTCCTGCCAATGCAAATACTTTCCCCCCAGCTTGAGCTTGCTTTGTGTCGCTCCCAGGATTTTCATCCAGGTACAAACGCGAGAGTGGCGCGGAAAACAGAGTCGCCAGCCGTGTAAATTTATCCCAAGAGAGGGAAAGGGAACACCGCATAAACCTGAGGAAGAGGGAAAGGAATGGTCATCGCAACCATAACCTGGGTTCGGGAGTCGGTTACGCGAGGGGAAGGTACTAGCACCCCACGCGTCCATCGTACTCGATGGGATCCACGCTTGTTGTCTATTCTAAGGGTGAGTTATCCTTGTTAGACGGTGTGGCTAGTGATCGAGAGGGGGGGGGTGAATAGATCACCTCCTTGAAATTCAGGGATTTAAAAATGCTTATCAGAGTCTTTCAAGTTAGCGGAAAAAATACGATCCCGAATCGACTTCCGTCTATTCTGAACCAGCTACTAGAAAAACCGGACACACGAGTTTATGATGGATTTATTAGGATGACAAAGATTTATTAACACTGGATTAGAATCGAATCAAATGCACTTATCATACAAATACTATTTCCAATGAACAAAAACTCAGCAAACAATTTTGTCAAACACTTGGTGTGTATGTGTTCAATGATTGAAAATAATGGTGATTTTAACAAGAGTTTTCGTACCACTATTGTATCTTGAAACTTTAATACACCATACACCAAACGAATCACAAAATTGTTGAAAACGTAAAGAGCTAAAGATAGAATACAATACGCAGATATTTGGTAAGGAAGTTCCCCACTTTCGTCCTCGCGGGTGGGTACGTCTCCCTCTCAATTTCAAACTGAAATTGAGACCTGTTATATCAATAATGCTGAATTCGTTGTTTACAAGGTTACAATACAAAGCCAGAAATCTAAACCCCAAGATCTTCCTATTGTATGAACCTTCACTTGATCTGAGCTTGATCAAGAATTTTCCCTGCAAGAAATACAAACAATTCACCGGTTCCACGACCTGTTTGCGAAATATCCAAATTTCCAAACCCTACGCTGCGGCTGAATATGTTCTGCAATCGTGACTAACAAACCCTCAAGAACACACCCGTTCTTGAAGGACAAACCAGATGGTTTTTCCTCGAAACCCCCTTTGAATCTTCAACTCAGCTAGATCCTTGATCGTACCACTACACGTTATCTCGAAGATCCTTTAATCCGAAGAACAAAAATGATTATGTGTTGATGTTCTTGAATTAAAGAGATTGAGAAGATGATGAAGACAAAGTATCTTTCAGGTCTCTAAAGCTGCTCACAGAATTGATGCACACCAAACTTGCCTTTTTGCTTTGATTGCACAATTTTCACTTTTCAAATTCTTAATTGAAACTGAACTATCATAACATCTTATATGTGAAAAATAGAAACGGTTAAAAGCAACAAACAGCTTTATGTATCGATACAAATATCGTATGAGTCGATACATAGTGGGTATAACACATACATGAGTCAGCACATAATTGTATGCATCGATGCATACTGTAACTATTAATTTCCAGAATGTAAAGTCAGTCATGCATCGATACATAACACAATTACAAAGGAGCATGCATCGATACATGATGCGAATGAATCGATACATAATACAATTACAAAGGAGCATGTATCGATACGAGATTCGTATGAATCGACACATACTGAAGCAAAATTGTTTTTGTGAATTTATCAAAGGTATGTGTCGATGCAAGATGCATATGAATCGATGCATACATAAGGAAAATTGTTTTTATGATTTCAATGATGATATGAATCAATTTGCATTGTCTTTTAAAGCATAGTATAGGTATGAAATCATATGTATGTACCAACTAATCATGCATACTAATCTTATATCATGCATATCACACACTTTGCATTTATCACACAATTTGCTATCATACAAAAACTTAAAGGCTTGCTCACAAACTCCCCCTTTTTGATGATGGAAAATTTGCAAGATGTGATGGAACACTCCCCCTGAGTTTGTGCATGGCTGTCAACATCTTGGTGTCTTGCTTCTCCCCCTTTGTCAACATCAAAAAGAAGAAACAGACAGTCCCAAAGCTAGACAGCAAAATTGATGTAACAATAGACAACAATATTGATATAGAAGCTCACAATCACCAAGAAAGAAGCTTAACATAAAAGAATCATTCACAAAGAATGACAAGAAAAGGGAAAGACTAACACAAGTAAACAAAACTAAAAGAAATAAGCATTAAATTGTTAAGAAAGTACTTAGAGTTTACATAAGCAAAACCAAAGCATATAAAGTTTGAACAATTTAACAAGGAAACTGAAGCAACATTATGATGAAATGAAATGTAATGAAATGACATGATGATAGCTTAAAAAGGGTTATGGCCTCCACAGGACTCCTCATCATCTCTGTCAGGATCTCTGAAGCTTGGTGGAGGCGGCGGAGGAGGCATCTCATCAGGATTATGGCCCATGAAACTATATCGCCGGAACCGGTTCTGAACTTCAACACTTCCGAATCTGTCCATGATACCAGGATTGGCACGACAATCGTCCATAAAACCAGACATTTCATTGTAAAAGACTTGATGCCATTTAACCAAGTCCGTGTGCCAAGCATGCTGATTGTGATACATCCGTGTATGCTCATCATGCCACTCACGATGCTCTTTATGCCATTCATGTTGTTGGTTATGCCAAGCAAGCGCCTGTTCATGCCGGGCTTGATTAGCTAGCTCCATTTGCTGAAACAGTTGAGTCAAATACGCAGGAGCAGTTGAAGAAGAAGCGGCACCAGAGAACGGAGGAGCAGTTGGACCTGGTTCATAATTTGTTGGAGACCACCTTTGTGGCACCCAATCACCCCAACCAGCATTAGCATTTGCTTCAGGCTGATTATCTTCATTTGCATCATTCATTTCTTCATCCATTTGTTCTTCAGTCACAAACACTTGTTCAGAAGGCACATCAAAATTATATACCCGTGTTTTGGACCCTCTTTCCAGAAAATAAAAACATTGACGCTCCTTATCCCACCGGTATCCCATATGAGATAAAGTGGCAGTGTTGAACTCTTGAGCAGAAGAGGGAGATATAAGAGGGACCAAAGGTATGGTTATATTCCAGTATTTGATGATTCGCATAATCTGGGCAGCATATCCAAGTGTAATATTCTTCGTACTGTTACGCATAAGAAACATGCGTTTCACAAAGTAGTTTGGCCAATTCAATGGAACCTTATTTTGCAGAAGGTACACAAGATGAATATCTGATCTATCCAACCTAGAATGACCACCTGACTTTGGACGCAAGATGTGTGAGACAATCCAGTGCAGTATTCTAGGTATGCTTGTAATCATACCAGATATGAGCGATTCATCCTCACCCAGCGGTCTCTCCAATTTTGAAATAGATACAACATATTCCCTTATTTTAAAGTCGGTATCAAAACTCTGGTCATGCCAGTTCTTCAATCCAGGCAACCCAAAAGGGATTTGAAACACTTTGTCCCAATCAGTAGCTTCAAAGGTATAAGTTTTGGTCCCAATAGAACATTTAAACATATAGCCTCTACCAGATTGCAGACCAGCATAAAATATACGAATAAAGTCCTCATGATAATCATCATTTATGGTAAAAAATGTACCAAGTTTTTGCGCATTTAACAGATCAACAACATCGGTTAGATGTAGGGCAGATGCATCAGTTTTATTAAAGACATGGGGTTTCATAACTAACCTTGTCTTGAAAGAGGCCTCAAACTCCTCAGCGATGGCAGGATGAAGAAGAATTAGCGCACTAGGAGGGATTTCTGGAGGTTGTGGAGACTGACGAGACGTCCCAATGGGTTCCTTTCCTTTTCCTCTTCCTCTTTGTCTAGCCGGGATGATTCTTGGAGGCATGGTGATGAATTGGAGAGGAGTTAAGATGAAGGATAGGAAGTGAATTAGGGTTTTGGAGATGAAGATGTTTGAAGAAGTTAGGGTTAGCCGTGTGGGTATGAGAGGAGAAAAGAGTCTAGAGTGAATTAACCCTTTAAAAATGGCTGATGTGTCGATCCACAACTTAATTTAACCTGCATTTATGGTAAAAGAGACAGTATGTATCGACACAAGGGGATATGGATCGATTCATTTCACGAATTTATTGGTTTTGAAAATGTCCTATGTGTCGACACAAAGCACGGATGCATCGACACATACTGAAACAAGTTTTGAAAATTTTGAAATAAAAGGACATGAATCGACTCATATCACGAATGCATCGACCGGAAACGCTAATGTATCGACACATGCACTTGTTGCATCGATACATACTGATGCTAACCTAAATTTGAACTAATTTTTGACTATATGTTGAGTGTAGAAACCTGTTAGCAGCTCTAAGTCAATGCAGTATGAATTATGTCATGATGATGATGCTCAAGTATAATTCACGAATCAAACATTTATGTTCAAACAACATATGCAATGAAAGACATATAAATGATCTTAAAGAATTTGTTCTACCATACACTAATCACAAAGTTCCAAAGAGATTTAGAAAGGAATGATATTACCTCTGTTGGTGTAACCTTATGAAGTCTGATTGAGGTCTAAAAACAAATCTCAACAGCCAAAGTGAGACATACATAAATAAGAACCAACATGCTTAAGACATCAATGAGGAGAGATCTAAAATCCCCAATTCACGACGAATGTTGAAGAATGGTTCCGTTGCTAATGGTTTCGTAAAAATGTCAGCAAGTTGGTTTTTAGTATCAACATGCTCAAATACAACGTCCTCTTTTTCAACATGATCGCGAAGAAAGTGATGCCTAATCTCTATGTGTTTAGTGCGTGAGTGTAAAACAGGATTCTTAGTAAGATTTATAGCACTTGTGTTATCACACTTTATTGGAATACGTTTGAGATGAATATCGAAATCTTGTAGTTGTTGCTTTAGCCACAAGATCTGAGCGCAACAACTACCGGCTGCAACGTACTCAGCCTCAGCAGTTGACAATGCGACAGACACCTGCTTTTTGCTATGCCAACTAACCAAAGCGTTTGAAAATAAGTGACATATACCACTAGTGCTTTTCCTATCTGATTTGCAGCCAGCAAAATCAGAATCGGAGTAACCTACTAAGCTACAATCGCTTCCTTTGGAATACCAGAGCCCATATTTAGACGTTCCATGAAGATATCTAAATATACGCTTAACAGCTTTCAAGTGTGACTCCTTAGGATTTGATTGATATCGTGCACACATGCAAACACTAAACATGATGTCAGGTCTAGACGCAGTAAGATACAAGAGAGACCCGATCATACCTCTATGCCTTTTGACATCTACATTCTTACCGTGTTCATCTTTATCTAGATTCTCGTTGGTAGGCATAGGGGTGTCTATTGATTTTGTTTGACACACAGCTGTACCCTTATCAAGCTGCTTTATTTGGAGACCGAGAAAGTAATTTAGCTCCCCCATAAGACTCATTTCGAATTCCCCCTGCATAACCTTTGAAAACTCTTCGACCAATTGTATGTTAGTTGAACCAAAAATTATATCGTCTACATAAACTTGAACTAAAAGAATGTGTTTTCCCTTGTGTTTAATGAAGAGGGTGGTATCCACTTTACCTCTTGAATATCCATGATCAAGTAGAAATTTGCTGAGTCTTTCATACCAAACCCGAGGGGCTTGCTTAAGACCGTACAAAGCTCGTTTTAATTTGTAAACATAATCTGGATATTCAGCACTCTCAAAACCAGGAGGTTGTGAGACGTATACCTCTTCATTTAGGACACCGTTTAGAAACGCACTCTTTACATCCATTTGGTAAAGCTTAAAATCTTTAGAACACGCATAAGCAAGCAAGAGACGTATAGCTTCGAGACGAGCAACTGGGGCATAAGTTTCCTCATAATCTATGCCCTCCTCTTGGTTATATCCTTGTGCCACTAAACGTGCCTTATTCCTAGTTATCACTCCGTTTTCATCAAGCTTATTTCTAAAAACCCATTTAGTACCTATGATATGATGATCTCGCGGACGAGGAACAAGTTCCCAAACATCATTTCTTTTAAATAGATTAAGCTCTTCTTGCATGGCCATTAGCCAAAATTCATCAATCAAGGCCTCTTTGGCGTTTTTAGGTTCTACTTGTGAAACAAACGCGAAGTGAGAGCAGAAATTACTTATCCTAGAACGAGTCATTACTCCCTTTGAAATGTCTCCCAAAATGTTGTCAATAGGATGGTCTTTTGAAGATCTCCAAGCTGGTGGAAGATTATTCACTTCAGCTTGTCCTTCTTCCTTATCTTTTGCATGACTGGTACGTCCTCCTCCTCATTGTCTTCTGTTTTGGACTGATCAATTTCCGAAACAGCTTCTTTGAGTATGTCTTCTGTAGATATACTTGTGTCATCAAAAGAAATACCTTTTCCGACATTTTTCGGATAAGACTCATCAAAAGAGACATGAACAGATTCTTCAACAGAAAGTAAACGCTTATTATACACTCTATATGCTTTACTTGATTGTGAATAACCAAGAAAAATACCTTCATCCGCTTTTGCATCAAACTTCCCAAGTTTTTCCTTACCATTATTCAAAACAAAACACTTACAACCGAATACGTGAAGATGTGACAAGTTTGGCTTTCTTCCTTTTAAAAGCTCATAAGGAGTTTTATTTAAGATAGGGCGGATTAAAATCCTGTTTAAAACATAGCAAGCTGTGCTAACTGCATCAGCCCAAAAGTATTTTGGTAATCCACCTTCATTTAGCATTGTTCTTGCCAGCTCTTCTAGAACGCGATTTTTGCGCTCCACAACGCCATTCTGTTGTGGAGTTCGAGGAGCTGAAAAGTTATGCTCAATACCATTCTTATCACAGTACTTATCAAAGAGATAGTTTTGAAATTCTCCTCCATGATCACTTCGAATTGTAACTATTTTAGAGTTCATTTTATTTTGGGACAGTTTTGCAAAACTCTTAAAAGCGGAAAAAGTTTCATCTTTGCTATGAAGGAATATAGTCCAAGTAAATCTAGAATAGTCATCAACGATTACTAAACCATAATAGTTTCCACCTAGACTCTTTGTCCTAGAAGGCCCAAAGAGATCCATATGGAGAAGCTCAAGGGGTCGTGAAGTTGAAATTACATTTTTGGATTTAAAAGAGACCCTTGTTTGCTTTCCCATTTGGCACGCGTCACATAGGTGGTCTTTTGAAAACTTTATTTTTGGAAGACCGACTACTAGATCCTTAGTTACAACCTTGTTAAGCAAATCGAAATTAACATGCGCTAAGCGTCTGTGCCAAAGCCAAGAATCATCATTCAAGGCAACTAGACACTTAGAGCTTGTTAAAGGTACATCAAAAAGATCAAGCATATAGATATTGTTTACTCTTACACCCTTAAACACAATATTCTGTTCAGTATGTTCAATTATGCAGCAAGTTTTTGTGAAAGAAACCTTGTAACCCTTGTCGCACAATTGACTAATACTTAACAAATTGTGTTTAAGCCCCTCTACTAGATGGACATCAGAAATAGTAGTGGTAGAGGGATTACCTACACTACCTTTGCCAAGTATAGATCCTTTGTTATTGTCTCCATAAGTAACATATCCCTTCTTCTTTGCTTTGAAGTCTATAAAAAGCGATATGTCACCCGTCATGTGCCTTGAGCACCCGCTGTCTAGAAACCATCTTCTATCTACGGATGCAAGACACTCATCCTACAATATCAAAAGAGAGAAACAGGTACCCAATTTTCATTGGGTCCATGTGGGTAAGTGGTAACATGGTTTCCTTTAGGCCTCCATTGATAAATGCCTTTAGGAACAAGAAATCTCCTAAACTTGCATTTTTCAATGGTATGACCAGCATGACAACAATAATGACATAAGCCACGATGATGTATTTGTTTATTTTTGGTCATTAAATCCTTTGGAATAAAAGAGTATTTTGCATATGGTGGATTTAATGACTTCTTAAACAACCTAGAATCAACGGCATAAGTAACCTTAGGTTGTAAAGCTTTTTCCAATTTGACTTTAAGAGTTTTAACCTCTTGTTGCCAAATATGACAAGCTTCACAATACCTAACTTTACTGCATCCGTTAAAATTAATATCTTTTGAATTTTCTGCAATACTAGCTTTCAAGCTTTCTAAATCTTTTTCAGCTTTGTATACTTTACCTTCCAAGAATGAAAAAATTTGTTTATCGGAAGATAATCTTTTAAAAGCATCTACAGCTTTGTTATGCAGTTTTTCAAAAGCTATTTTCAGTTCAGAAAAAGACATAGAGGAAACATTACTATAGTAGGCTTGTCTTACTTTCTTATCGTTGATTTTCTTCTTGTGGTAGGACTGATATTTGGTGTGAGCCATAAGACACAGATTTGCTGTCTCATCACTATCATTTGAACTTTGTGAGCTTGATGAATCACTATCACTTTCCCATGCTATGTAAGCTCTTCTTTGTTTATTTGACCTTTTTGGTGGAGCTTTTCCTTTGTCCTTTTTCTTCATAGGACATTCTGTTTTATAATGTCCAGATTTACCACAATTAAAACACGATCCTTTTACTTTATGCTTCTTATTCTCTTCCTGTTTTGACTCTATAGATTGTCTTCGAAACTTAATGAGATTTTTGTCGGAATGCTGGATTCCATTCTTTCGAATGAATCTATTATATCTCCTAACAAAAAGTCCCATTTCTTCATCACCCGAATCTTCGTCACTACTTGAATCATTGTCGCTTTGCTCTTTTTGTGAGGACTTTGAGTTAGAGGCCACAAGAGCTATTGGCTTCTTCTCACTCTCTTTGTCTTTATTCTTTTCCTTTTTGCTCTTTTTCTCAAATATTTCGAGACTTTCCAGTTCTTGCTGATGTTCTTCCAGCTTGCCGAATAAAGTTGTAATCGTAAGCGTCGTGAGGTCGTTGGCTTCCTTAATAGCTGTTACTTTAGGTTGCCATTCCCTGCTAAGACATCTCAGAATTTTATTAGTGGCTATTTCATTGGAAATAGGTTTTCCAAGTGCATTCAACCGATTTATGAGATGAACGAATCTCTTTTGCATGTCAGAGATAGATTCTCCTTGTTTCATGCGAAAGAGCTCGAACTCTTGATTAAGTGTGTTAATACGGGACTGTTTTACTTCAGTAGTACCCTCATGGGCAATTTCTAAAGCATCCCACATTTCTTTAGCTGTCGAGCAATGGGATACGCGATAATACTCATCAGCACTAAGTGCTGAAATTAGCATATTTCGAGCTCTCCAATCACTCGACCACTTTTTCTCATCTTTCTCATCGTAATCATCTTCTGGTTTGGGAACTATGGTGCCAGCCTCATTTCTCATAGTAATTTGAAAAGGACCATTTTGGATGGCAGCCCACACATTCCTATCTACAGAATTTATGTGAACTCGCATGCAGTCTTTCCAGTAGCCATAATTTTCACCGTTGAAAACAGGCGCTCTATTATACGCCCCCTTTGGTTCAGAATCCATATCGTTACAAGCAGCCATAAAGCACCAGCGAACCGGCGCTCTGATACCACTTGTTAGACGGTGTGGCTAGTGATCGAGAGGGGGGGGTGAATAGATCACCTCCTTGAAATTCAGGGATTTAAAAATGCTTATCAGACTCTTTCAAGTTAGCAGAAAAAATACGATCCCGAATCGACTTCCGTCTATTCTGAACCAGCTACTAGAAAAACCGGACACACGAGTTTATGCTGGATTTATTAGGATGACAAAGATTTATTAACATCGGATTAGAATCGAATCAAATGCACTTATCATACAAATACTATTTCCAATGAACAAAAACTCAACAAACAATTTTGTCAAACACTTGGTGTGTATGTGTTTAATGATTGACAATAATGGTGATTTTGACAAGAGTTTTCGTACCACTATTGTATCTTGAAACTTTAATACACCATACACCAAACGAATCACAAAATTGTTGAAAACGTAAAGAGCTAAAGATAAAATACAATACGCAGAGATTTGGTAAGGAAGTTCCCCACTTTCATCCTCGCGGGTGGGTACGTCTCCCTCTCAATTTCAAACTGAAATTGAGACCTGTTATATCAATAATGCTGAATTCGTTGTTTACAAGGTTACAATACAAATCCAAAAATCTAAACCCCAAGATCTTCCTATTGTATGAACCTTCACTTGATCTGAGCTTGATCAAGAATTTTCCCTGCAAGAAATACAAACAATTCACCGGTTCCACGACCTGTTTACGAAATATCCAAATTTCCAAACCCTACGCTGCGGCTGAATGTGTTCTGCAATCGTGACTAACAAACCCTCAAGAACACACCCGTTCTTGAAGGACAAACCAGATGGTTTTTCCTCGAAACCCCCTTTGAATCTTCAACTCAGCTAGATCCTTGATCGTACCACTGAACGTTATCTCGAAGATCCTTTAATCCGAAGAACAAAAATGATTATGTGTTGATGTTCTTAAATTAAAGAGATTGAGAAGATGATGAAGACAAAGTATCTTTCAGGTCTCTAAAGCTGCTCACAGAATTGATGCACACCAAACTTGCCTTTTTGCTTTGATTGCACAATTTTCACTTTTTCAAATTCTTAACTGAAACTGAACTGTCATAACATCTTATATGTGAAAAACAGAAACGGTTAAAAGCAACAAACAGCTTTATGTATCGATACAAATATCGTATGAGTCGATACATAGTGGGTATAACACATACATGAGTCGGCACATAATTGTATGCATCGATGCATACTGTAACTATTAATTTCCAGAATGTAAAGTCAGTCATGCATCGATACATAACACAATTACAAAGAAGCATGCATCGATACATGATGTGAATGAATCGATACATAATACAATTACAAAGGAGCATGTGTCGATACGAGATTCGTATGAATCGACACATACTGAAGCAAAATTGTTTTTGTGAATTTATCAAAGGTATGTGTCGATGCAAGACGCATATGAATCAAAGCATACATAAGGAAAATTGTTTTTATGATTTCAATGATGATATGAATCAATTTGCATTGTCTTTTAAAGCATAGTATAGGTATGAAATCATATGTGTGTACCAACTAATCATGCATACTAATCTTATATCATGCATATCACACACTTTGCATTTATCACACAATTTGCTATCATACAAAAACTTAAAGGCTTGCTCACAATCCTATCATCTATGGCTGTACTGACACGAGGAAGGGGAAAACAAAGACAGACTCGGTAGGGCGTCGACGTCCTAGGCCTACGTACTCCCTTTGTGCAATGGGAAATTCAGAGTCAACGTAGTTCAGACCAAGTTCTTTTTGTGTTTTTTATGAGCGACGTTAAGTTCGCGTCCGACAGTTAGGGTCGATTCCTGTTTGCGACTCAGACGGAAAGTAACATGCCCTTTTTGAAAATAGCCCTTAGTTTGACAATCCCGAAGGACAAAAGGGTTTGAAGTTTGTTTGTATTTTTTAGGACAGAAGTGGCTTGAGTTAGTTTATAACTTGCATTGCACCAAAGTCTAGGGCACAAGGGTGAATACTTAACGCATCGTCCCAAGACAGGATGCTCGCTAAGCACTTTAGAAAGATGAGAGGAAGCCCCTCATTTCTCATTCCCCACGCTTAAGGCTCGTGCGCAATACACTTTATTCTTATTAAGTGTTTTCAAGAAGTTCTGAGATGAGAAGAGAGAAGACACAAAGGAGACTCTAAAGGGAAACTAAGAGTCCTAATGTTATCATGCATGGGTGGCCTACGGTTAGTGAGGTTTGACGACAACCTAAGCCTAAAGAAAAGAAAAAAAATGAGAGAAAGAGAGAATGAGAGTGGACATGGATAACTATCCACACCCTCAAAGAACTTACCTCAACCCCTGCATAAAAGGTTAGTACACAACAGACATAAATAATATTAAGGCAAATGAAACCCCAAACAGTGACATATAATAGTGATAACAATCCAAACATGAATTAAGAAGTCAAAGACACAATCCCTAAAACAATGGCACAAGTGCCTTTTCAAACAAGGTAAACAGACGTGATCAGAAATATGCATACAAGAAGATTTCACATAAAGAGCAGTTAAACAATTAGCAAAACATGTTGTAAAATCACCAAATAAATTATCAACATTGCTCAACAAGAAACAAACCAAATACCAAAAACTCCTGCAAAAATTCAAGATGTTAGTCACTCAAACAACCATGCAAAGTTCAGATGAGAAATGTGGTTCAATGTGCCAAAGGAAAGGACTAAAATGCAATATGAGATGATTTTAAAAAAGGTAGAAAAATATTTTAATGCATTTTAAAGTATTGATGAGAAAATGCAAAAAGAATAAGTTCTAAATAATTTATGGATGCAGAGAAATAAAATAAACAAATTTAGGTATGCATGATATGAATGGTTCAACAAGAAATAAAAAAATATTTATTTTAGATGATAAAAATAAAGTAATAATAAAAAATAAAATTTGTGAAAATTTTATAAAAATATAAATATGATGCATGAATTTTTTTGGAATTTTTAAATGTATATAACCATTTTTAAAAATTAAAAATGAAAATGTATTAAATTAATAAGAATAAAAATATGAAAATGCAAAGGGGGGTGCGTTTAGTGGTTTATTCACGTTGGAATGTTAATGGGCTGGGGAAGGTGGGGTGTAATTAGCAAGGCCCAGATCCAATAATTAATCAGAAAATAAAAAAAGAAAATGAAACATGCGTAGACCTTAGTCAACCCAGTTGACTCACCATCACCTTCAGATTGATCTAACGTACCCTGATCAGTCAAACAAATCAAATAGTAATAATTGTCAACGTTCATGATTAAACGCACATCATAATTATGATACGCACGCACACACGCAACCCTTCAGCGCACCATACACTCCCATGTGCCAGGCACGTGGTTCATTTAACTTGTTGGCAACTTTTCATTCACACGATCCATCAAACGATCCACATTAGTCAACATAAACAAAAAGTAAATAAAATGAAATAACATGATTGGATGTACACGGTAAGTAGCGTGGGGTAATGTACATGTAACCATCAGAATAAAAAACAAAAAAACAAAAACGTGGCGAAGCAAGAACCGTACGATCATGAGAATGGATGGTGAGGATTACGTCTTCCACCTAAAACCCTTGGCCGGCCGGAGCACCACACCAGTCGCCGGAGCCCTAGCTCCGGCCGCCACCCACGGCCACCTGCAACTTAAAAACACCCAGAAAACGCGCACGAATATACCATTTGAACCAGAAAATCACAAGGAACTCAAATATCTCATCAAAAATCACAAACAATGCAAGAGGAGTGAGATTCGAATGAAATAAGCTTGGGTTCAAAAACTTTAAACTCAAAGTATGATCAATCTACACGTCCGAACACAACAAAAACTACATCAGATTCATCAGTGACAATCACACATCATCACGCATGTCAAAAATAGGAGTTCTATGATCATCAAAAAAATGACTAACCTGAGATGGCACCTACTGGATCCTTGCTATTAGCTGCGAGTGATGATTGCTTCGTGCTCTAGGGATCCCAAGGGTTCTGATGGTGAAAGAATTTCTTGAAAAGACCTAACGGATTGAGAGATATGGAAGAATTCAAGTTCTAGGGTTCAAACTTTTCTCTTCTCCAAATTCACGTGTTCTTAACCCTAACCAGTGCATGAATTAGCTTAAATACATTAGGGTTTTTCACTGATAATGATTTGGGCCTTGGTGATTCTTTGTTTAAAGAGTTTGGGATGTCTTTTAGAAAATTGCATTATGTGAGATACACCTCCTTCCATGCATGGATATCCAAACATTCTATGATGGATCACTTATGTTTGAATTGCTAACCACACCTGAATTTGATTTGGGCCTTGAAACCATTTGATTCATGATTTTTAAATAATTTGGCAATTTGGCATAATGGAAAATAAGTGAAGAATACACCATGGATTCACTTGATTCAAAGGCCTAAAATGATCCTTGAGTATTGTCCTTTGATGTTAGCATGTGACATGAAGCAATGGGATAAATTATAGGTCACTATGCCAAAGTTGTGAAAATGGAATCATGAGAAACCCTAAAAAACCACTTTGCCTTCTTTTGATCATAACTTGAGTTTCACAAATGGTATGGAGACCCACTAGTACTTGTTGAAAGAGGTGAAAAAGATCTTCAACTTTCATGTTAGAGGAAAATTCATTTGAAGATTTCTTGATGGTGAAAAGTCAAGTTGAATGCAGTGTAAGAACTTGCCTAAAAAGGAAACTTTCAAATTATAGGTCATTTCCATATTTAGTAACTTTTGCACCAACCCTTGATTCTTGATAAATGGCATGAAACTTGACCCTTGAAGACCATATGAGGATGTGAGATCTTGAAAACCCTGGAGAGAACCTCAAGATTCCACAGTTGACTTCCCCTCTCACTGTTGACTTTTACCCAATTCACCTGATTCCCAATCCATTGGCCAATTGAATCTCTCCTGAATCAAACTGATGGACAATCTTCCATTCCTAGATACCTAGGGACCCAAGGAATATCATGGAATCAAGTCTTGCCCAAAAAATCAGAAATAAACTGACTTTATAGCAAACCCTAATCTTGGTACCCTCAGTCTAGGAGGAAATAACACAGTCTCCAAATCCAAATTCCTCTGAATATGATGTGTATCCTCTCCAACAAAGATAGAATATTCCATTTGGTGGTGATAAAAACCCAAGAAACATGTCCATTAGAGCAATAAACCCAAGAATCTCAAAACCCTAATTTCTGCACTGGTCAGGAGAAAGTGATCCACTTGAACTCTCTTGCTTGACCCTCTGAAGAACATCTTCTCCTCTTGAACTTGCCTCAGGCACCTTGACCCCATGCTAAGAACTAATGATATGCACACATGATAATGCAAAAATGAAATGAAACATAAGCCAGTTAGTACTAAAGTAAGGAGGGCAAATTTTGGGGTGCAACAGCTGCCCCTATTCAATCAACTTGGTCCTGAGGGTATGATAGCGACGGCTTTCAGACAATCAGGATGCACGGAGATTGAATACCAAAGAACCCGTAAATTTGCAATCCCCCACCGGAGAATTAGCCATAAATGTTGTACTGTCACAATACGGATGAGTGCTAGCTATGCTGGGTATAAAGTGAAACAAACTCTCCCAGGTTATGTCATCTCTGCTGATAAAGAGAACTGACAAAGGAGTCTCGAAATATGCCATCCTTGCTGATAAAGGGAACTGACGAAAGAAAATATCCAAAAGATTGCTATCTCTGCTGATAAAGAGAACTAGCAAAACAAATGCCATCCCTGCTGATAAAGGGAACTGACGAAAGAAAATATCCAAAAGATTGCTATCTCTGCTGATAAAGAGAACTAGCAAGACAAATGCCATCCCTGCTGATAAAGGGAACCGACTAAAGAAAATCTTCAAAGGATTGTTATCTCTGCTGATAAAGAGAACTAGCAAAACAAATGTCATCCCTGCTGATAAAGGGAGCTGACGAAAGAAAATGTCAAAAGATTGCTATCTCTGCTGATAAAGAGAACTAGCAAAACAAATGCCATCCCTGCTGATAAAGGGAACTGACGAAGAAAATCTTCAAAGGATTGCTATCCCTGCTGATAAAGAGAACTAGCAAAATAAATGCCATCCCTGCTGATAAAGGGAGCTGACGAAAGAAAATCTCAAAAGATTGCTATCTCTGCTGATAAATAGAACTAGCAAAACAAATGCCATCCCTGCTAATAAAGGGAACTAACGAAAGAAAATATCCAAAAGATTGTTATCTCTACTGATAAAGAGAACTAGCAAAATAAATGCCATCCCTGCTGATAAAGGGAACTGACGAAAGAAAATATCCAAAAGATTGCTATCTCTACTGATAAAGAGAACTAGCAAAATAAATGCCATCCCTGCTGATAAAGGGAACTGACGAAAGAAACTCTTCAAAAAATTGTTATCTCTGCTGATAAAGAGAACTAGCAATACCAATGCCATCCCTGCTGATAAAGGGAGCTGACGAAAGAAAATATCCAAAAGATTGCTATCTCTGCTGATAAAGAGAACTAGCAAAATAAATGCCATCCCTGCTGATAAAGGGAACCGACAAAGAAAATCTTCAAAAGTTTGCTATCTCTGCTGGTAAAGAGAACTAGCAACACAAATGCCATCCCTGCTGTAAAGGGAACTAGCGAAACAAAATATCTGAAAGATTGATATCTCTGCTGATAAAGAGAACTAGCAAAACAAATGCCATCCCTGCTGATAAAGGGAACTGATGAAGAAAATATCCAAAGGATTGTTATCTTTGCTGATAAAGAGAACTAGCAAAATAAATGACATCTCTGCTGATAAAGGGAACTGACGAAGAAAATCTTCAAAAGTTTGCTATCTCTGCTGATAAAGAGAACTAGCAAAACAAATGCCATCCCTGCTGATAAAGGGAACTGACGAAAGGAAATCTCCAAAAGATTGTTATCTCTGCTGATAAAGAGAACTAGCAAAACAAATGCCATCCCTGCTGATAAAGGGAACTGACGAAAGAAAATATCCGAAAGATTGACATCTCTGCTGATAAAGAGAACTAGCAAAAAATGCCATCCCTGCTGATAAAGGGAAACTGGCCAGCAAAATATGTCAAGCAAGAACTGAATACCAGGTGAGAACGGGATTCCACAAAAGAGAAGGGCCAAACAAAGGCAAACTCCCAACCGTCTCAAAATCCACTGGCAAGATGACTCCGCTGGGGAAGGAGAAGTCTAAATAAAAGAATCTGCCGGGGAGCACAAGTACGAGGAACACATCCCTCCAAAATCTCCTGAGTTATGCCATCTCTGCTGAGAAAGAGAACTGGCAAGGAAAGTACCAAACCTGGCTTATGCTTCGAATGCAACTGTTTGAATAGTGGCGTAATGCTCCATACGAAATGGAAATGCTACGCGTTTGAGGATGCAATGCGAATGCTTATGATATGCAAAAAAAGGTCCCTCCAGCAAAATAAATGCCGGAGAGAAAAGATCAATTCAGCCGGGGATGACAAGAATAATTTGTCCTCTGAATCCAGGAACTCTGCTGAGAAGGGTCATACTGACCGACTCTTCGGATCAACAACTTCTGTTGGGGATGAGATCCCGAAAGAACTACCGGGGGCCACACCTGTCTTTCACTGAAGGTGACATCGAACCTGAGATTCCTCCTCTGCCGGGGGAGTTGAGAATGAATGCTAATGACGGAACCGGAAGTCTGTTACTGAGGATTGCCAACAACAGATGGGCTTAGGACCTGCTGGGGGATACCAGCCCATAATACCATCATGCTTGGGGAAAAATAATCTATAATACCATCCTGCTTGGGGATACTGCCGAACTTAGCCTGCTGATGGGGAGAATGACTTTACTCACACCTCGCTGGGGATTAGAATATGACATTGTCGGTGAAAGCACGCTTCCTGACTGGATGGGGAAAGAGAACACCCTGATTCTGTGGGGAAATAACGTCTTGATCCAGAGAAAATACTTCCCAAGTCTCTTGCTGGGGAAAGTCTGCTCTGCTGAGGAAAGTGCAATCTCACTGCTGGGGAGAGCAACCCTGCTGGGGAAGTACAATCCTGTTGCCATCCAACCTGACCTGTCCCTATGGTCATAAACGGGCCTTCGAACTTTCCACCTGCCCCAGACCCCCAGGTCTAATGGAAGAAATCATCTCAAGAGGATTTTATAGAAGATCGGGCGTTCGCACTGCCCCAGGGTCTTCAAACTCTTGGAGAAATTTATCATATCTCGACATAACTTCCCCAGTCTTCATAATCCATGAAGTACATTACCACGAAAGGGATTGTAATGACTTAAAAATACTCTGCTTTAGTATCTTGAACCTTGAGGAGGTGTTTTCAATTAACCATTTTCAGGAGTGGACAATCTCCCACGCTCTAGAGGTGGCCTGCCCCAATATGAGCTTTGAAGTGACTTTGCCCCTAAATGAATGCCCCAGAATAACTGAATTTCAGAGAGATTTCTCGACGTGCCTACCCCAGATTGGCTACATCTTAACACGACTTACTGGGGAGAGCCCACTCTACGCTGAGTCTCTTGGCAGCCTGCCCTTTGATATGATTGTCCTTCAGAATTTTCGAGCAACCCAACTTGGCAGGATCAAGCTTCTTGACTGACGTTCACTGTGTAAGCTGCATTGATGCTTCGGCACATGTATGCAAACAGAACAAGTTATTTATGATAATTCTAATGTAACACTCATGTTAACCTTGAAGTTTTATTGAAAGTGCGTCGCCAAGCCTTGTGAACGAATCACTAGCTGGGATGCGACCTTGATTTTTGAATGGAAAAACAATGCGCACATGCAATACCAACAAATCTTATTAGCACAACTGGTAGGAGTCAGGAACGCTATCCTGTTGAAGTATGCTTTCGGAATAACCCAGTTTCAATTAGGACTTTTAAGGGTTGTAACGTGGTCTGGTTCACGGTTTCAGAAAAAGGATTTATGGCTCAAAATTTATCGGTGCCCACCCACTCTCCGTGATGTTCTCCAGTCCTATGTTCAGTTAATCTGACCCAAACACTTATCTCTCAAAAGGTTTATGATCTTCAAGGAACCTATGCCACTAATGGTTTGGCACCTAAGGGAGTTTTGGAATGGCGGTCACCCCTTTTTATCTTCTGTGTCTGTAACCACGCGAATTTGTTCTTATCGAGGATTTTCTTTTGTAATCCTTTTCGCCTTTCGCTTTTTCTTTCTTTTGCTTTTTTTTTATCCCTAATTTTTGCCTGGACTGACTCTTTTGAGTTTTCAATTTTGAAGTCCAGCGGGATGCCCTAACTTTTGCCTAAGTCGCTTGTTTTCAAGTTTCAACTTAGCGGGCTTTCTTTTCCTTTTTTTTATTCCCCTTTTGAACAAAGCGTGTGACACTGGTTATCTTACTTGCTTGAAAGGGTTGTGACTGCCTCACTCCTTGATTGTTGATGGACAACCATTGTGGTTTAACCTCTTGCTAGCGGAATGGGAGGTAATGGATCCTCGGATGCACACTCTCCTTGGAATTTGAACGCTCGGTCAAACTAACTGACGCCTACCCTGCCCCTGGGTTAAGTATGAGGGTTTTTTCGTACGAAAGAAGCTCCCACTTCAAGGCTCAAAGGGGTTAACGGGGGTCTATCTCCCTTATATCTCCAGTGTTTGTGAATTTGAAACATTGCCTGTACATCCTTAACAGGGTTTCATCCAAATGCGCACCATTAGAAATTTGCGCTCTTATTTCGTCATCCTCCCTCAAGAGGTCTAAACAAGAAAATTGGTATTGCAGTGTATATAAACATTTAAGAGTGAACACGAATGGATTACTTCAAGGAAAACATGCTCATTGTATTATGATCGTCATTAAAAACAAACAAGTTTCTACATGCATACAATGTTTTAACGAGAAATGAAAAAACTACAAATGAAAATGCAATAAAGAAACTGATGACTGCCGTTGTTGAAAAGACTTGACTCCGCTTGGACTACTGGCTTTAGGAGATGACCCTTGAAGTCTTCAAATAGATGAGAGGTCGACATGCACAGCCAAGTCTCCTTCTGGAAATGATATGTACGCTTTGTCAATCAATTGTTGCACTTTGGCTTGGAAGGCTTTGCAATCTTCGGTTGAGTGCCCCATAGATCCTCCATGATATCCACATTGCACATGGGGATTGTACCCCGGAGGGTATGGTTCTGGAACGGGCTTCAGAGTCTTAGGCTCCACCAATGAGTTTCGAACCAGGTGTGGCAATAGTTGACTGTACGACATGGGAACTGGATGAAGAGGAGCATTCCTTCTTTCCAAGTTATTGCGCGGCCTATGCTGATTCTGACGCTGATACTTCTGCTGTTGATGCTGATTCGGGCGCATAATCTTTTCAGGCACTTTTCTCTTCAGACTTGGTCGAGGCGTAGGCAGCATTTGCGGATGTGGGGATTCTAAGACCAAGAAATGCCCCTGACCTGATGTGGCTTTGGGAGAAGCAACGGAGATACCCACTTCTTTTTCAACAGCTAGAGTAGGACCACCTTGTATGCTTACGCCGCTTGGTGTGAATTCAATTTTCCTCGAATCAATCAGATCTTGGACAGTGTGCTGAAAGGCCCTACATTTCTCCACAGTATGCCCTGGTGCCCCAGAATGGAAATCACAATGGGCTCTTGCCTCATAGCCTGGTGGAGGATTACCAGTGAGAGGAGCCAAAGTCCTTTTCTGTACCAGTTGCAACTGAAGGAGATGCTGTAATAGTTGAGAATATGGCATAGGGAGCAGATGAAAAACTCTTTCAGACTTCTTTTGTCCCTGTGTATTCTTTTTGCCCTTGGGCTTCTCTTGGGAGCCAAGACCTAGCTACTGTTGGGAAAGTTCTGGAACTTCCGCTTGTGGAAGAGATTCCCGAGGTAATCCACGATCAAATCCCAAAGAGATGGGACGAGTGAGAACCTCTGTTGTGGAAGCGAGCACGTGACTGTTTTCCTTCTTTAACACTATTTCCAAGACTTCCATGATCAAACCCATCTGAGTCTTCATTTGATTGACCTCCTCCCTCAGTATCCTCTGCTCCTGAGACATGACCAGCATGTCTTCCCCAAATTGCCTCATCTGAACTTTCATTTCAAGCATCTCTTCGCGGAGTTGTTCCATGGCTACCCTGGTTGTCACAGACTGAGTAGAACACTGATGAACTGGCTGATCAATCCTGAGATTAGAACAAGATAAGAATATCGGAGATAAACACCTGTCATGCAAAATGATTATGAATATGCAAATGCAAATGAACATGTTTGAATATCCGCAGGGCGATCCCCCCCTTGATTCCAGTTTAACAACAATATAGAACGGAACTTCTGCTCATATATTAAGAAAACCAGAGGAAAGCCAAATGTCAACAATCACAAATCCAAGATAACAATTCTGAATACAATAATCATGGATCCCAACCAACAAGTCTGGCGGTGGCCCGAATAATGAAAGAAAATAGAAAACTACGGCATGTCATCAAAATCTACAAGTGTCAATCCCCCCCATTCATCGGAAGTAGATGCAGTTCTACAATGAGAGGTTTCGAAGTGGTTAAGGAGATTAGAAACTTTTGGGCTTAGTTGGTTACTACTGCAGGTTATGGAAGACTTTGCTAAGTTAGTACTTCTGTTATCTCAGTTGACGCGCAAAGGGTAAGTCGTCTGTTTTGGATGTTCATTGTGAGGAAAGTTTCAGAAAGCTGAAGTATAAGTTGTCTAAGGCTTCAGTTTTGATTCTGTGTGATCCTGATGAACCGTTTGTGAGGTATTGTGATGTGTCTTTGATGAGTTTAGGTAGTGTGTTAATGCAAGAAAGTAAATTTGTGGCTTATGCTTTACGACCATTGAGGATTCATAAAAGGATCTATATTATTCAGGATTTGGAATTGGTTGCGGTTGTATTGTGTTGGATAATTTGGAGGTATTATCTTTTTGGTTATGGATTCGAAGTGTTTAGTAATCACAAGAATTTTGAGTACTTGTTTGGTCGGAAGGAATATAGTATGAGATAGTGAGGCTTCACAAGATCGTCAAAAGAGTTATGCAGATAAGCGCCGTAGGCCGTTAGAGTTTAAAGAAGGGGAGCATGTATTCCTTCGAGTTACACCAACCACTGGTGTGGGAAGGGCCCTAAAGGCAAGGAAGTTGACCCCTAAATTCATTGGACCGTATCAAATCACCGAGAGAATTAGGAAGGTTGCTTATCGAATAGCACTACCACCAGAATTATCCCGAATTCATGACGTGTTTCATGTGTCTCAACTAAGGAAGTATGTTCCGGATCCTTCCCATGTGATCACGCCCGATGATATTCAGTTAAAGGAAGACTTGTCATTTGAAGTACCACCAATAAGGATTGGAGATAAGAAAGTGAAGAGCCTTAGGAACAAAGAAATACCACTGGTTAAGGTAATATGGAACGAAGCTACAGGAGATGCAACTTGGGAACTAGAGAGCAAGATGAAGGAGCAATATCCTGAGCTTTTCGATGTCGTCTAAGTTTCGAGGACGAAACTTCTTTTAGGGGGGTAGTAATGTAAGACCCATAGCTTTTGAATAATTTTAAGTATTAGGTTGTATAATTATTAAGAGAGTTAGGAGTTGCCGACCGTGAGTCCGAGGGTTTTGTTGATAAATAATACTGTATTACTAGGGCCAGGTCTGGAGTGTTATCAGAAACTTTACTGTGAGTGGCGTTGTTCTCTTATTTTAATTGTCTATACTAATTATCTTTTTTATTTCGGAAATATTTGGATATAAATTTACCGGCTGACCGGTCGAAATAATTATATTTATGAGTTTTATCATTTCCAGTCTGTTTTTAATAATTTCGTCACCAATAATTTATTTTTGATAAAAACACGAATTCAACTGTTTTTCGTTTGGGTCTTTTTCGACACTTGTAGGTTGGTTAGAAAATTTATTATTTTGTTTAGGAAAAATAAAATAGAATAAAATCGTACAGGGGATATTGTTTTGTTTGTGTACTGTAGCGAAAAATTAAAATACATATGAGTATATGTATTACCTAATTTTTCAGAAACCAAATATCATGATATTTTGGAAAAGTGATGATTGGTTTCCACGTGAAAATGTTAGGGCGGTTACTATTCCTGTAGAGACAAAATATGATTTGTGTTAAGTTGTGGTTATTTCATTTTCTTAAAAGTCCGTTATGTCTCTCAAAGAGAAAAAGAGCTCTGTGTTCATCAAACTCATTATTCTCCATTTCAAAAGCTTGTTTCGGGTAATATATTTTTCTTACCTTAAGTATATTATTTCTTTAAGCGGTTTTCATTTTATTAGAGTTAACAGGAATATGTTTTGGTTTTAATTTAAATAGCATGATTTATATTTTTTTTTAAGGATTGTTTTAGGAGTGTAATTTATCATGTTATTTAATAAGGTTAAGTGAGTTTATTGGTACTGATAGTAGTGTTAGAAGAGTAGAAATAATTGAGTTATTATATTTTGTTAAGAAAATAAATATATTTGGTTTAGAAAAAATGTTGGAAAAAAAAATGAAGAAAAGAAAGAAAAATATGAGTGGCGGGAGCCACCACCCTTTCCTTTGTTAATGTGGCGGGAGCCACTTTGTAGTAGAGTGGCAGGCGCCACTTCTCACTAGTGTGGCGGGCGCCACACTGTGTTTTTTGCTTCCGGTCTCGTTTTTATGTCTTTTTGATATTATTTTTTCGTCTGGTTTTTTTTAAAAGAAATAATATTTATTTTACTTCAAATATTTTTATTTAGTTAATTATTTTATTTTTTTCGGAATTTTTCCGGATACGTTCGGAATAATATTTTAAAGTACGATCTGTACCGATTTTTGGTACCGTTGAAAAACTGTTAACAAGTTTTGGTGTCGAAATATTTTTAGATCAAAATAATTTATTTTGAATAGAAAATATTATTTTATTCTAAATTATAATTTAGAATATTATTTATTTTGGTATATTACTTAGTTATCTATATTGGTTTTCACTAATTTTATTCCTAGTGTGAGAAACGTATTTTGACAAAATTGTTTGTTCAAAATATTAAATGAATTTTAATTAGTGTGTTAGAAATTTCTTTGAACTGGAATTTAATTATTCTTTTACGGGAAAAACTATTTTCTATGTGAAAAGATTTATTTTGTCTATAAAGCGATTAGATTAGTAGTTATCGGGAATGGTTATATTTATGAGTTAGAACTGAGAGGGAATAAAATACCTTATTTAACGGTAAATATTACGTGGTTTAGGACGTGATAGTACCGGTACGTGGGAAGAAGGAAATTACCAGGAAGCGTGCGAAGGTAAGGGCACCTTCTAACGATATTATATAGTACAGAATGCGTATGTATTTGTATGACTGATTTGTGTGCCCACTTGGGGTCCTTGTGAAAATGATGTGCTGATTGAGTTTGTTAATGATAAACGTGTGAAAAGCTTTCATATGATTTGTGCGAAATATATGAATTAGCATGTGGTTATGATTACCTGAGATGAGATTATATAAATTGTTGCATTTGCACTTGTGTGTCATGCATACCATAGTTGCGTGTAGGTAGTTGGTGCCGAATGGGCCAGGGTGATGTGACTGAGCCGTCACCTAATCTCGAAGGGATTCTACTGCACCAGGTGATGTGACTGAGCCATCATCGATCCTTTGAGATCAAATTGAGTCAGGTGTCTGCGAGGAGGCAACACCGGGTGTCTGCAAGGGCAGCACTTTTGTGTCTGCGAGGCAGCACGGTTAGTGAGGACCCAAGGGGGTATCACGACTCTCTGCGGAGAGGTAAAATTCCGGGATTCATGCATGGTGAGGGTACCCGACGAATTGGGACCACCAAATTCATATAGGTCTGCATTTAGGATATATGTGCATTTACTTTGTGGTGTTAAATTGTGTTTCAATCATAACATGTTATACCTGTATATGTGTATTCTTTTCTATATGCTATTTTTAGAAAGTGACCCTCTACTATCATTATGATGTGGTTAACGACCACCCAGACTATGGGAGACCCACAGGTTCCGCCGATCGTGTTGGGGACTGTGACCACCTGGGATTTTATTGACCAGGATCAGCCCAGTGCTTGGAGGATTGACCCGGCTTCAAGTACGACTTACTACTACAGGCAGATAGTTTAGTTTTGGATATCTTTTTGGATGACTGTACCGTATACTATGATACTTCTAGGAGCAGTTATTGTTATATTTTGGCTACGGTATGCCCTACGTTTATGGAACCCTTATGTTTATAGGTCATGAACTAGGTGCTGTAGTTTGGGATATTGTACTGTACAGGTGCTTACACTTTGATCCTTCGAGGAGTTACTATTGATGCATATATTATTATTTCAGTTTCAAAACAGTTGTTTCCATTTCGAAAAATATGCGTTGTAGTTTCTTTGGATATGTAGAGCCGGCTGTGCATTGGAAAAGTAACATGCTCCGTTGTTTTGGAATTCGTTAAACAATTGACTCTGATGTTTTTAAAAAAACAAAAAAACAAAAAAAAAACGGGGTGTTACATCTATGGAGGCTATGGCTTCATTGAGTCGACCCTCGACTGCTTGTCTTTGGAATACCCCTGATAAGATCTCAGCGTCTTTCTTCTTGAGCTTCGACTTTAATTGATCAATCTGAGCTAGATAATCGTCTTTCTTCTGCTTATTCTCGGCCATTGCAGTTTCTCGGTGATCGTTGAACCTGTGAATTTTCAACAAAGCCTTGTCTAATTCCTCCTTCTTAGACTCGAGAACCTTACTGATACCATCCAAAGGTTGCTTCATCATTCGTCTGGATGTGACCATGTCAGCTAGCTCTTTTTCTACCTTAGCAAGAAGCTCTGTCTTCAATTTGGCGGCATGAACAGCTTCACCCCGCTCATGCTTCAACTGATAAATCTCTCTTTTTAGCTCACTATTTTCTTCCCGCAGTCTTTCCTTTTCAGCCCACAACTTGTTAAACTTCTCTATCTCAACTGTGGTAGGAGGCTCGATCGTTAAAGGATACAAAGGTGGCTCCACCGGGAAGGGAAAAAGCTCCTCTTCTGCTCTCTTCTTAATCCACTCTTTATAGGAAGGGAAAGCCTGATTGTTACATTTCCCGAATGAAGTTTTTCCCTTCTTGGTCACCTGCTTCCAAGCATTCACAACCTTCCTTATCATCTCTTGATCCTCAGTACCATTGAAGAATAAGGACTCTCTGACATCTCGCTCTTCAGGTGGACTCTTCAAAGGATAACCAAACTGCCTCATGACAAGGGAAGGATTATAGTTAATTCCACCTCTTCTCCCTATTAAGGGTACATTAGGGAATTCTCCGCACTTGCAAATAATCTCTATTCCTAGCAAATCATGGTTAAACCAGACAATGTTGTCAACAGTCAAACCCATTAACCTCTTTGACCACTTCAGATAATCTTTCGTATCAACAAAGGCGCCAGTTTCGGGGAGATGGCTCAGAAACCAAGTAGATAAGAGCGGTGGACAACAACTCACGGTTTTTCCCCGCCTATTTTCATTCTTGTAGTGGACTGAATGATACACATCACCTAGTATAGGATTCTTCGACATAAAGATTCTGACAGCATGCATATCCACCAGATCAGGAACATTGGGAAACAAAATAATCCCATAGATGCACATAGCCAGAATAGCTTGGAAGGCAGTCCAATTCTTTTCTTTAACATGTATGCAAGCTTGATCAAACAAGAACTTCAATAAGAAACCCTCAGCTCCTTGTTTTTCCTCAATATTACTGCTCAGAACGGATTCACCAATATGAAGAGCACTAGCCATTTCTTTTATCCCGGGGTGTTCTTCAGAAAAGAATACTATGTCATGCCTGATGGGGATTCCCAAAATAAATGAGAACTCCTCCAACGTCGGGGCCAAGATGTAGTCTGGGAAAGTGAAGCAACGCAAAGACGGATCGTAAAACTGAAGAAGCGTATGAATGGCATCCTTCTCATACTTGGAGATATTGTAGACAAACTTCAGAAGTCTCCCATACCCTCCACTGAACTCGATACAAACTCTGGGACCAGCCATACTAATCAGCTTGTGAATCAATGTCAAGGTCGGCCCTGGGAACGAATAGGCAACAGTCTTCTTTCTCTGGACATCCATGCTAAGGTAACCTCAAAAAACCGGAATCAAGAGTAAGATGCAAGCCCTGAAAAATGTCAAACATGTCAGAATGCAAGATAAATGATATGCTCATGCAAACATGGGGTCAAGGTAACACTGCTGGATGTGCTGTGCTGTCAACTGAACATGAATCACAACCCAGAAAACCAGAATTCCAAAATACCGAACCACTGAGATAACCAGAAACCCAGATAATCAAACACTGATGAGAAATCCAGAAAAAACTGGGTAGGTTGGAGGTTTCGGTTACCTGCAAACCTGCAAACGCCCATCCCCACTCACGTGTGGGTACTAGGATGTTCAGTATCCCGGGCTCTCAGGTCGAGAAATGATGATACGTTTACCATTTCTAGTTTGGCATCATCATCAATCGAGGAGGCCTTAATTGATTCTCCAAAATGGAAGGTCCTCAGCTTTGGCACTGAGGTCGAGAAACAATAGTACATTCATCCCTCGGGGTACAGTATTATCGTCAATCGAGGAGTGCCTCCACTGATTCTCTTCAAAAGATAAGGGCCATCCTATGCGAGTTCCAAAGTGGGCCCTCGGGTGCGAATGGGTTTGCCACAGAACATGGTCTGCCACTGTCACCACTAAAGAGGGATGTTTCCACTAAGGTCCTCGATGATCGGTCACCAGAGTCGACAGCTCTCTAGATCGACATCCTAATATGCGCAAGACACACACGTTAGAATGCGTCCCAAGATAGCCTCGTCTGGTTGTGAATTTCGTGAACACACAAACGTACCAAGCGGGCACGTAGGTCCCACTACTCTCCACTCTAGTCCTAGGGTGTACTCAAGCCTGGGTATTGGGCTTATCTCTCAGAACAACCCAACCTGCAAAACAGAAACAACCAGCACAACACAGCAGTATGACAGTAATAAAAAATGAAGTGCAATGCAGTAAAAGCCGTAAAAATAAAATACAACAAGTAAACCAAAACAAAAAACAAAAGCACCCAAAGAGAACAAATACAAGCAAGCGCTAGGATTGACTCGCTTAGGGATGGACCAGCATAGGTCAACCAGAGTCCCCAGCAAAGTCGCCAGCTGTCGCTCCCAGGATTTTCATCCAGGTACAAACGTGAGAGTGGCTCGGAAAACAGAGTCGTCAGCCGTGTAAATTTATCCCAAGAGAGGGAAAGGGAACACCGCATAAACCTGAGGAAGAGGGAAAGGAATGGTCATCGCAACCATAACCTGGGTTCGGGAGTCGGTTACGCGAGGGGAAGGTGCTAGCACCCCACGTGTCCATCGTACTCGATGGGATCCATGCTTGTTGTCTATTCTAAGGGTGAGTTATCCTATCATCTATGGCTGTACTGACACGAGGAAGGGGAAAACAAAGACAAACTCGGTAGGACATCGACGTCCTAGGCCTACGTACTCCCTTTGTGCAATGGGAAATTCAGAGTCAACGTAGTTCAGACCAAGTTCTTTTTGTGTTTTTTATGAGCGACGTTAAGTTCGCGTCCGGCAGTTAGGGTCGATTCTTGTTTGCGACTCAGACGGAAAGTAACGTGCCCTTTTTGAAAATAGCCCTTAGTTTGACAATCCCGAAGGACAAAAGGGTTTGAAGTTTGTTTGTATTTTTTAGGACAGAAGTGGCTTGAGTTAGTTTATAACTTGCATTGCACCAAAGTCTAGGGCACAGGGGCGAATACTTAACGCATCGTCCCAAGACAGGATGCTCGCTAAGCACTCTAGAAAGATGAGAGGAAGCCCCTCATTTCTCATTCCCCACGCTTAAGGCTCGTGCGCAATACACTTTATTCTTATTAAGTGTTTTCAAGAAGTTCTGAGATGAGAAGAGAGAAGACACAAAGGAGACTCTAAAGGGAAACTAAGAGTCCCAATGTTATCATGCATGGGTGGCCTACGGTTAGTGAGGTTTGACGACAACCTAAGCCTAAAGAAAAGAAAAAAAAATGAGAGAAAGAGAGAATGAGAGTGGACATGGATAACTATCCACACCCTCAAAGAACTTACCTCAACTCCTGCATAAAAGGTTAGTACACAACAGACATAAATAATATTAAGCCAAATGAAACCCCAAACAGTGACATATAATAGTGATAAAAATCCAAACATAAATTAAGAAGTCAAAGACACAATCCCCAAAACAATGGCACAAGTGCCTTTTCAAACAAGGTAAACAGACGTGATCAGAAATATGCATACAAGAAGATTTCACATAAAGAGCAGTTAAACAATTAGCAAAACATGTTGTAAAATCACCAAATAAATTATCAACATTGCTCAACCAGAAACAAACCAAATACCAAAAACTCCTGCAAAAATTCAAGATGTTAGTCACTCAAACAACCATGCAAAGTTCATATGAGAAATGTGGTTCAATGTGCCAAAGAAAAGGACTAAAATGCAATATGAGATGATTTTAAAAAAGGTAGAAAAATATTTTAATGCATTTTAAAGTATTGATGAGAAAATGCAAAAAGAATGAGTTCTATATAATTTATGGATGCAGAGAAATAAAATAAACAAATTTAGGTATGCATGATATGAATGGTTCAACAAGAAATAAACAAATATTTATTTTAGATGATAAAAATAAAGTAAAAATAAAAAATAAAATTTGTGAAAATTTTATAAAAATATAAATATGATGCATGAATTTTTTGGAATTTTTAAATGTATATAACTATTTTTAAAAATTAAAAATGAAAATGTAATAAATTAATAAGAATAAAAATATGAAAATGCAAAGGGGGGATGCGTTTAGTGGTTTATTCACGCTGGAATGTTAATGGGCTGGGGAAGGTGGGGTGTAATTAGCAAGGCCCATATTCAATAATTAATCAGAAAATAAAAAAAGAAAATGAAACATGCGTAGACCTTAGTCAACCCAGTTGACTCACCATCACCTTTAGATTGATCTAACGCACCCTGATCAGTCAAACAAATCAAATAGTAATAATTGTCAACGGTCATGATTAAACGCACATCATAATCATGATACGCACGCACACACGTAACCCTTCAGCGCACCATACACTCCCATGTGCCAGGCACGTGGTTCAGTTAACTTGTTGGCAACTTTTCATTCACACAATCCATCAAACGATCCACATTAGTCAACATAAACAAAAAGTAAATAAAATGAAATAACATGATTGGATGCACACGGTAAGTAGCGTGGGGTAATATACATGTAACCATCTGAATAAAAAACAAAAAAACAAAAACGTGGCGAAGCAAGGACCGTACGATCATGAGAATGGATGGTGAGGATTACGTCTTCCACCTAAAACCCTTGGCCGGCCGGAGCACCACACCAGTCGCCGGAGCCCTAGCTCCGGCCGCCACCCACGACCACCTACAACTTAAAAACACCCAGAAAATGCGCACGAATATACCATTTGAACCAGAAAATCACAAGGAACTCAAATATCTCATCAAAAATCACAAACAATGCAAGAGGAGTGAGATTCGAATGAAATAAGCTTGGGTTCAAAAACTTTAAACTCAAAGTATGATCAATCTACGCGTCCGAACACAACAAAAACTACATCAGATTCATCAGTGACAATCACACATCATCATGCATGTCAAAAATAGGAGTTCTATGATCATCAAAAGAATGACTAACCTGAGATGGCACCTACTGGATCCTTGCTATTAGCTGCGAGTGATGATTGCTTCGTGCTCTAGGGATCCCAAGGGTTCTGATGGTGAAAGAATTTCTTGAAAAGACCTAACGGATTGAGAGATATGGAAGATTCAAGTTCTAGGGTTTAAACTTTTCTCTTCCCCAAATTCATGTGTTCTTAACCCTAACCAGTGCATGAATTGGCTTAAATACATTAGGGTTTTTCACTGATAATGATTTGGGCCTTGGTGATTCTTTGTTTAAAGAGTTTTGGATATCTTTTAGAAAATTGCATTATGTGAGATACACCTCCTTCCATGCATGGATATCCAAACATTCTATGATGGATCACTTATGTTTGAATTGCTAACCACACCTGAATTTGATTTGGGCCTTGAAACCATTTGATTCATGGTTTTTAAATAATTTGGCAATTTGGCATAATGGAAAATAAGTGAAGAATACACCATGGATTCACTTGATTCAAAGGCCTAAAATGATCCTTGAGGAGTGTCCTTTGATGCTAGCATGTGACATGAAGCAATGGGATAAATTATAGTTCACTATGCCAAAGTTATGAAAATGGAATCATGAGAAACCCTAAAAAACCACTTTGCCTTCTTTTGATCATAACTTGAGTTTCACAAATGGTATGGAGACCCACTAGTACTTGTTGGAAAGAGGAGAAAAATATCTTCAACATTCATGTTGGAGGAAAATTCATTTGAATCTTTTTTGATGGTGAAAAGTCAAGTTGAATACAGTGTAAGAACTTGCCCAAAAAGGAAACTTTCAAATTATAGGTCATTTCCATATTTTGTAACTTTTGCACCAACCCTTGATTCTTGATAAATTGCATGAAACTTCACCCTTGAAGACTATATGAGGATGTGAGATCTTGAAAACCCTGGAGAGAACCTCAAGATTCCACAGTTGACTTCCCCTCTCACTGTTGACTTTTACCCAATTCACCTGATTCCCAATCCATTGCCCAATTGAATCTCTCCTGAATCAAATTGATGGACAATCTTCCATTCCTAGATACCTAGGGACCCAAGGAATATCATGGAATCAAGTCTTGCCCAAAAAATCAGAAATAAACTGACTTTATAGCAAACCCTAATCTTGGTACCTCAGTCTAGGAGGAAATAGCACAGTCTCCAAATCCAAATTCCTCTGAATATGATGTGTATCCTCTCCAACAAAGATAGAATATGCCGTTTGGTGGTGATAAAAACCCAAGAAACTTGCCCATTGGAGCAATAAACCCAAGAATCTCAAAACCCTAATTTCTGCACTGGTCAGGAAAAAGTGATCCACTTGAACTCTCTTGCTTGACCCTCTAAAGAACATCTTCTCCTCTTGAACTTGCCTCAGGCACCTTGACCCCATGCTAAGAACCAATGATATGCACACATGATAATGCAAAAATGAAATGAAACATAAGCCAGTTAGTACTAAAGTAAGGAGGACAAATTTTGGGGTGCAACACTTTGGTTTCGGACACTTCGTACTAACATGACCAGGTTCACCACAGTTGAAACACTTCACCACATTCGTCTTACAATCAGCAGCGACATGTCCTATACCTCCACAATTGGAACAATTCCTTATATCCTTTCTATATTCAAACTGACGATGTCCTAAGTCACCACACCTAAAACATCTTAGAGGATTAGACATACCTCCCCCATTCGGCCTTTTCTCAAAATTACCCCTTTGCTTACCCTTATCAGCTGGTGACACATAAGGACCACCACGAAACGGTTGCTTCCCTTTCCTTTCGTTCACACTCTTATAGTGAGTAGAACGAGCTTTGCTATCCTCCTCATAAATTCTACAACAATCCACCAAATCCGAAAACCTCCTAATCCTTTGATAACCAATTGCCTGCTTGATCTCAGGACGCAATCCGTTCTCAAACTTCACACATTTGGAAAACTCTGCAGTTGCTTCAGCATAATGTGGATAAAACTGAACAAGCTCCACAAACCTAGCAGTGTAATCCACAACAGACATGTTACCTTGTTTCAACTCCAAGAACTCTATTTCCTTCTTTCCTCTAACATCTTCAGGAAAATACTTCCTAAAAAACTCCCTGATAAACAAAGCCCAAGTGACCTCTTCACCTGCAGCTTCCCAAACATGACGTTTACTAACCCACCAATCTTCAGCCTCCTCCTGCAACATGTGAGTACCCAGTCTCACCTTATGTTCCTCAGCACAATCCATCACTCGAAAGATTCTTTCAATCTCCTTAAGCCAAATATGAGCACCATCAAGATCATGTCTCCCTTTGAAGACAGGCAGTTTGTTCTTCCTGAACTCATCATTCCCACCAGTATTAGGTGCACCCCGCACAACCTGAGCCATAGCCTGCATAGCAGCAGCAAGAGCAGCATTATTCCTACCAGCCATATTCTGTTCATATCCAATAACAGCAACTATGGTTAAACAAACAGCTCACTCCAAACACAAAGACCTACACGGACTGGCACAGACTGACACAAACGGGCTCTGATACCACTTAATGTAACACCCCCAATCTATCCCCCAAATATATAAAGCGATAACAAATAAATCAGAGTATAATTAAAACATTCATGGCATAGACGGAGGCGTCACATCAATTGAAATAAAATGCAATAACCTGCTCATATAGATATGCAACAATCAGGTAGCACACAATAGAGGAACTCAGTTCCTAACACCCACAAATCAGATACAGAATAAAAGCGGAAAATCTGCAACTGAATCTCATATATATATCATAAAAGTTTGTCTGTCATATACAGAGCCATACATATACAATCCCAAAAGAACATATACATATACACATAATCACACACGATCTCCCCGACTACCCGGTGCTACATATCAGAGCCGACCGACAAAAGAATGAAGACCTAAGCTTCACAAAAAGACCTCCAACATCTAATCTGCAATGCCTCATAGAGCATTCAAAACAACAGAAAGGTGAGAAACATAATTATAATATAGTTGCATAAAAATATATAATAATACGAAATACACATGTAAAACATTCTCACCGCAACTTACACCAGAATTCAAATACAAAACAACACAATTCTTATCTCGTACATCCATCACAAAGGCATATCAATCATGCTCAATACATTTATCACCAACATATATATATATCAACTCATCAATTCCATTCACAATTCCACACATAATCAATTCATCCATGATTTATGCAAATGCACAAAGACCGACACAACGACTCTATGCAATGCAATGCGACACCGTTCCATCCATCATTCTCATCATTAGTCCACTCAAGAACTATTGGAATCATCGCTTGTTACTTATTGTAACTCCCCATCGGGCAAACGATGTTCCCCGTCGCCCACACCTCTTTGTATAAGGCACACGACGTTTATGGATCGCCTGGCGACTTAGGATTTTGCCTGGCGGATCCCCCTTCGCCAGCACTTCGCCTGGCGAACTAGTGGCGAACCACAATTTTAGAAAAACCCCAAGAGTTACAGAAGCTAACCCATTTCTGTCTTTCCGTTTTCGCCTGCCAACTTCAATTTCGCCTGGCGAATTCCCCTTCGCCAGCACTTCGCCTGGCGAACTAGTGGCGAAACCTAAGTTGCCTGGCGAATCGCACCAGAACCAGAATTTTCTGCTGCGGGTTACATGGTTCCAAAACCCCCAAAAATCCCATTTTTCATCCCAAATCAATTCCAACAGCAAAACAAATATCAGCAATTGCTCATAAACACAGTGTGATCATACAACGCAATTTATATCGATTTCCGACCGCGAAAACATCGATTCCTAATCATTTTCTCATTTCCAACCTAGAAGTGAAAACCATGGAAAGGCAAGAGAACATTCAAACACACACATACATATTCATACACAAGCATAAGATAATCGAGTTTCACACCCTTACCCGATTAATCGTGCTTCGAAGTGTCGGTTGAATCGGTTTCTTACTCTCCAAGTTTTTCCCCTTTTTCTTCTTTTCTTTCTCTTTTCCTTCTTCTCTTTTTCTTTCTCTCTATTTTTTTCTCTATTTCTATTTTAATGAAAAACATAATATCTACCCAAGCAAAAGACCAGAATACCCCTGCACTCAATTTTCTCGCAAACGTTCCCAAAACGCGATTGTTATACCCCAAATTTTACCCTTAGATCCTCTTATCATTGTCATATCATCTTAGGTCATCTGTCTTAGTATTTTGCACTCATATAGCCCATTAATCATAGTCACACAATTTTCGTCCAATTATTGTCATTTGTTCCTTTTATTATTATTCAATTATTTTATGAGCTTTTAAAACATTTCTTGTATTTAAAATTTTACTTTTTATTTTTATGATTATCATTATTATTATTATTATTATTATTGTTTTTTATTGTGATCATTGTTATTATTTTTATTTATGTCCTTTTTATAATTACTGAGTCCAAGAGCACAAATCTACACGCCATAACCTATTCAAAAGGCCCAACCACAATTTCAAGCCCATTCCTACCAATTTGAAGCATTTGATTGTTAGTCCACACTGTTCTTTTTCCTTTCCTTGTTTTAATTGTTAATATAATTTTTTTTAGGACTTCATAGTATTAGCTTTTACTAATTTTAAATTTTTGAATATTAGCTTTACTAAGTTTTAAACCTTTGAATATTAAGTTTACATTACTAGTTTTAATTAAAGTTTTTTTGTGAAATTTTTTTATTATTAGTTTTACTAAGTTTAGATAAATCTTTGAATTTCAGTTTTAATTGATTTTTTTTAGATTAAATCTTCAAACTTTAGTTTAATTAGGTTCTAGATAAAATTTTGAATTTTAGTTTTAAATAAATCTTTGCTGGACTTTTAACTTTAGTTTTGTTTAAAATTGTCTTTGATTCTTGAGAAGGTCATTGATTAATTTTTGCTCTGTCGATTTGAGATTTGATGATACTTCTTGACATCTCATTATTATCCATGAATTGTTGATGAGTGTTTGGTATTCCTCCCATTAGCCCTCGAATGATTGGTCTCAAAGTCTCGCACTTTGGGGTAGCCATTCATTCATTATTTCACTTCTCAAAAGAATCTTAATCTCAACTTGAACGAATAAGAGCCGTCAAGATTTAGCATCCTGACACAACTCTTCGAACAACTGATTTTCATCAAGCATTCATCGTCCATTAAACAACTTAATCATAACTTGGACAAACAAGGACCGTTAAGATCTAGCATCTTGGCATAACCCTTTAGAGCTTTTTTATCAAAAGCTCTTCGTCCTTAAAACAATCTTAATCATTAACTTGGACAAACAAGGACCGTTAAGATCTAGCATCTTGGCATAAACCTTTAGAGCTTTTTTATCAAAAGCTCTTCGTCCTTAAAACAATCTTAATCATTAACTTGGACAAACAAGGACCGTTAAGATCTAGCATCTTGGCATAACCCTTTAGAGCTTTTTTATCAAAAGATCTTCGTCCTTAAAACAATCTTAATCATTAACTTGGACAAACAAGGACCGTTAAGATCTAGCATCTTGACATAACCCTTTTGAGCGATTGATCATCGTCAAAAGCTCGTTGTCCTAAAAACAATCTTAACCATAACTTGGATGAATAAGAGCCGTCAAGATCTAGCATCTTGGCACAACTCTTCGAACAATTTATTTTCATCAAGTGTTCATTATCCATTAAATAACTTTCATTATCAACTTAACTGAATAAGAGCCGTTAGAGTTTAGCACTCTAGCGTAACTCTTTGAACATTTGCTCAAATGTTCTTCAGTCACGTAACATACCAACAACCCGTAGTAATCAGAACTACGGACGCTCTGATTCTCATTCTTCAATAAGAATACGTAGGCACAAGGATCATAGTTCTTGGCGAGCCACCTTTCACCTTTTTCTGTTCCACCTTTTACCTTTGTCAATCGTCATCTCAAGAATCCATCCTTCTTTAAAGATATCAATACTTCAAAGTACATCAAATCTTTTTTGAAATAAAACTTGAAAGAAAAGGATTGTAGAATCTAGCATTCTAGCCTAACCCTTTGAAAGATTGGTCTCAAGTCTTGTACTTTGAGGTAGCCAATCATTTCTTTCTTTCATACTTAAAACACTTAATAACAATTTGGACTAAGAGATGTTAGAGGCTAGCACTCTAGCACAACTCTTTGAACCATTGATCTTTATCAATGCTCGTTGTCTAACAAACAATTTTCTCAAACTAATCTTGAATGATAGAGAGTGTTAGAGTTTAACACTTTAGCATAAACTCTTTGATCATTTGATGATCATCATCCTTAAAATACATCCAATCATACTCAAAACTCCATTTTTATGGACGGATCTTGATTCTCATCAAGAGACCAAAACATCTTCAACCCTTGACCTTAAAGTCATAAAATACCCATTTTTCCCTTTGGCTTCATAGCCATTCAATTCCATCGCAACTTAGAATTAGATAGTTCTTTAACTCTATGTGAGTATCGTGATCATGAATACTCATTCCCCTTGGAACTTTGACCATAGTCAATGGTTCCTCACCTTAGTTAGGTGAACTATGATTGCTCTGATTCCATCCTCATAAGGATACGTAGGCACGAGACTGCAAAGTCTTGGCGAGCACCCTAGTAATAAAACCTCTTTAGGTTCTATCTCCTTTAACAATAATCATTTACCTTCCTTTCCCATTAAGTAGAAGATTAGATACAAACCTTAAGCTAACATACATTCGACCCTGACTAAATGGTTCCCGTTGAGTACAACGGACGTGAGGGGTACTAATACCTTCCCCTTGCATAACCGACTCCCGAACTCAGACAATGGTTGCGATGACCATTTCTTATCCTTTCTTTTAGGGGTTTTATTCGATATTTTCCCTTTCCTTCTATGGAATAAATAAAGATCGGTGGCGACTCTGTTAAGTCCATCCCGCGGGTGTACGATTGCGCTTCGTGAGGTCGTTCTCATTTTTCCGAGGTATGACAGATGGCGACTCTGCTAGGGATACTAATTTCCCTAAGTGAGTCAAGCCTAGTTTAGTTAGGTTTTCATATATGTGTTTAGCTTTTGTTTGTTTCTCTTCCTTCTTTGATTATATGTTTTATTGCTCTTGCTTTATTGCTTGTTCATATATATCTCCGTATATCCATGTGTGGGCTTTGGGATCTAATATCTTGAATAAAGCTCTACACCCGAGTTTTGGAAAAAGCAGAGAGAAAATATAAGGATAGATTTGGTAGTTAGTAGTGTTAGACTACGAGGGCAAGCTCCTTGTAGAAACTAACATGAAGGCTCCTCTAGAGTAGACCTGTTTGTAGATCTCGTTATAAAACAGCTAGCCTGTTGCATAATGCTGATTCATGAAGGGTCCATGACTCTAGGTCCCCATTTAGAACCAGTTCTATTTCGGTGGTTGTGTAATATTGGACTTCAAGAACATCTCCTTGTTCCAACCAATATGAAAACCCCAATCAGAAGAGACCTTTTCGTCACTCTCATTGTAAAATGGCTAGCCCATTGCATAACGTTGATACAACTAAGGTCCCTGAATCTGAAACCTTTACCAAAAAACCTAGAAACTATCATGTGAGCGGGTTTAAGGGTAAATTACCGTAGAACCGTCTTTTAAGAGGCCTACCAATTAGGGAGTTATGAGGTGTTTACCTTATCCCAAACCTTTTCCGTGAATTCATGAGCATTTGCATATCACCATAACACTAATATGTTTTGTTTTCAGGGAGTCCTATTAACAAAGCAGTTGTTTAGCACGAAAAGGTCGTAATGAGTTCAGACAGGAGGAAACCATTGCCACTCAAGGCAAAGATGCAAGATGTCACCAACATACTAAGGCTCTTGGAAAAGGTTCCTCCTTGCTTCAAAACTACAATGCAAGGAAGGTTTGGTCACATTTTAGATCTTCTCACAGTAGATGTCCAGATCCCAGCTATCACAGCCTTAGCTCAGTTTTATGATCCTCCACTCCGAAGCTTCCTTTTCCAAGACTTCCAGTTGACTCCTGCCTTGGAGGAATATGACAGACTATTAGGTTTCACAATGAAAGGAAGAATGGCATACAATCGAATTGGTCAAAAGCCCGATGTGAAAGAGTTGGCTCTTGCACTACACATTTCCCTATCCGATGCTGAAAGGAATTGGAAGAAAAAGGAAAATTTCCTTGGGTTTTGGAGAACTTTCTTAGAAAATGAAGCAGAAAAGTGGTTGATTGCACGTCATTGGGACGCATTGATAAACATATTAGCCCTCCTTATTTATGGGTTGGTATTATTCCCTAATCATGAGGGCTTCATTGACTCATCAGCTATCAGTGTCTTTTGGGTCGTTTGGAAAGAGAAGCAAAATCTTGTTAATCCTCTCTTGGCAGATACTTTCCATACCTTGCACATGCGCCATGAAAAGAAGAGTGGAACTTTAAATTTTTGTCTCCCTTTACTTTACAACTGGCTCATTGCATGTGTGTTCAAATCCAATGATCAGATAAGTAGGATGTCCAGTGAAGGGTGGGCTAGATTCTTGGTGTCTCTAACAAGCAACGATATTCCTTGGTATCATTACAAGCTCAATGTCCATGAAGTTGTTATCAGCTGTGGGAGTTTCCAAAATGTGCCATTAATAGGTTCCAAGGGTTGCATTAACTACAATCCTATGTTAGCCTTGCGACAACTTGGGCACCCGATGCGTGGAAAGCCTAATGATGGAGAATTGGAAGAAATGGTTCTGAATGATATGGGAGCCAGTGATCCATCTCTACTCTATAGGATTATCAGATCTTGGGAGAAGGTGCATACTAAAGGGTCAAGGATATCAAAGGCAATTGATGTTCCATATCAGCAATGGGTTACTGAAAGAGTCAAAGTTGTAAAGCTCCCTTTCTCTGTAGCAAATTCTATTCCTCCAAGGTCTCCTCCACCCGAACCTGTGCCTGTTTCTCTCGAGGAAGTAGAAGATTTGAGAGCCATGGTGACTAGACTTGGGAAAGAAAATGAGGATCTACAGTCGCAGTTGAACAAAACGACTGGCGAGAACATGGTTCTCAAGAGGAAGTTTGATAAGAAACAAGAGTTGTTGGAAGAGAGTAATAAGAAAAGCAAGGTTGAGGAGGATCTTAAAGAGCGAGTCCTAGAGTGTTTGGACCAAGCCAACGGTGGATTAGAATCTCTTCACGAGCGATTAGAGGAAACTAAAAGGAATGGACAAGAATGGAAGCATTGGTGGAATTTAGCCACCAAACATAAGAAAGAGGTAAGAGTAAAGCTTGAAGCCCAAATCAAAGAATTGAAAGAGCTCCTAAGGAAATCTGAAGATGAATTAGAACACGAACGCTGCCAAGGATGGCGAGCAAGGAACGTCTCTGGAATCAGTGCAGAAGCATGGCAGGAGAAGTGTGATGAGTTGGCCACTAGCAAGGGGTTGGTGGAACATTGGAAACCCCAACATCAGACCTTGAAGAGTCAGAGCATGGGATGGGTGAATGAAAAAAAGCAGTTGGATAAAGTTTTGAAGGATTATGAGGAGACCATTAAGTTCCTTGAGCCTTCTGCTACCATGTATCGTGACAAATTTGCAAGCTTGATAAGGTTTTGTAATGAGATAGCCAAGGACTTACCTTTGAGGCTAGAGATGACTGTGGAAGATGTTGATGAAGACACTCATTCTTCTATCAGTTACTTCATTCAGCTCATCGAGAGGATAATGAAGAGGTTTAAGATTGAATTGAAAGAGCTTCAAGAGCGCGAGATAAAGAAGACTTTTTTTATTATGGTTTTGTATTTTGAGACTCAGTATTGTTGTATTTGGGTGACTCAATTCATTATCCACTTGTACTATGTACTTTTGATTTTATTTGAATGAATGAGTATTTTGGGTTCTAAATTCATGTTGATCTTCATTACGCGCGAATTTATGCTAAACAAACTGAAAGTTTAAAAAGGACTCTCTAAAAATAAACATTATAAGCATTGCATCCATACATATGTCATCCCATTTGCATTGCATTTCGTTTCTCAGCCTTGAGTCTGTCTCATCTTCTTCTTCCTTTATCAGTCAAGGATATCTAGAATTCACTCAGGACCAATGGCAGAGATGAATGAAATTCTGAAGAACCAGGAAGATCTGAAAAAGGAGATCAGAAACCTCAAATTCCATATGAGTTGGTTTTTGGGAACTTTGCAAGCTCTAATAGGAAAAGAGGATCACATTCACCCTATCACGCCAACACTCAACAATCAAGCTTCTGTTTATCAGCCAGTTTCTCAACCACCAATTTATCAACAAGCTCCCAACGTTCCTGCTTATCCACGACGGACTCAAGCTTCTCGTCAGAACGTTCCAGGTAAAAGACAAGGTGGTAGGTCTCCGATTCCTCCTATTCCTATGACGTATACAACATTGTATCCTTCTTTGGTGTAACAGGGATTAATAACTACAAGGTCATCAGGCCCACCTCCTGATCTGCTTCCACCTTCTTACAATCCCAATGCTCATTGTGCATTCCATGAAGGTGCACCAGGCCATGATTTAGAAGGTTGTTTTGCTTTGAAGCACATTGTGAGGGATTTAGTGGAGAGAAATATTTTATCTTTCGATGACTCTCATTCTAGTATCAAGAACAATCCTTTGCCATCTCCTGATGATCTCCTGTGCCCAGGATTTAAGGAAACCTTATGCCAGTCAACCGTTGGTCTTGTTCCTACACCCGAATGTAACCGTCATCAGGAGTCTACCAAAAGGGCGTCCCAGCCTCCAACGGTTGTCTCTCCTCGAGGTTCCCAAAGTCAACACAGGTTGAAGTACCCTGTTGCAAGAGGCCAAGTTAACCCCCGGCCCATTCCGGTACCATTGAGCAAACTCTTCCCACTGCTGATGCAGAATAAGTTGGTAACTCCCCGACTTCTCAAACCTGTGCTGGGGCCTTGGCACAATCCTGACCTGAATTGTGAATTCCACAAGGGAGCCGAAGGGCATGACTTGGATGGTTGCCAAGCCTTAGGATATACGGTGCGAGGACTGATCTATGATAATAAACTAATCCTTGAAGAAGATCGCCCGGAGATTGAATGCCAATTCCACACTGGGACAATGGGGCACCCCATTGAAGAGTGCAAAGAGTTCGAAGCGAAACTGCTAAGTCTGCTAAAGCTGCTGAAACCTCAAGAGGGCGGGTCAGATACCAATGCCCCAACTCCCAAAGCAGAAGACAAGGGACTTGTAAGGCCTCTTAAGGTTCTATATCACAAGGAGCGAGTGATCAAGGATGGAGGTGTTCCCCAGTCTGGGCCCGGAAACTGAAATCTTCTAAAATTAATTCGCCAAAGCTGGCTGTATTTTGTTCATTTCAGTATTTTTCAATTGTATTTCCTTTTCGTTGAATTTGTGTTTGCTTATAAGCTTTGTTGTACTTTCAAATTGGCAGCATTAATGAAATGTTTATGCATCTTTTGATTAAATCCATTTGTTTCACTCGTTTACTTTCATGTTCGTGAAAAAACAAAAAAATATCTTTATCTTGTTTGTTTCCCTTTATCAAACTGTTTATTCTAGCAAGGATTGGGGAGGATGACGAAAACATTACATCCCTAATAGCTATGGTATGCTTTCGATTAAACCTTGCCGAGGATGTAAGGCATTGTTTCAATTCCCAAACACTGGAGAAATAAGGAAGATAATCCCTCGTTAACCCATCGAGCCTAGAAGTAGGAGTTTTTCTTTCCTTACGCCAAAAACCCTTAAATCTCAACCTTGGGGCAGGGTAGTTCTCAGTTTAACTTGGTTATGCATTCCAATGCATGCGCTTCATGCAAGACACTAGTCAGCTCTCTCAGATCAAATGAGTTAGCATTATACAAGTTGTTCCAAGCTACAAGTAAGGAAGGATCGTCGAAAATCCTTAATCGAAGAATAAGCCGAGTCCCTTTCAAGGCAAAAGCCAAGAAAGATGGGAAGCCCAAAACTTCGCCTTATACAAGAAGGTTTATACAACAACCAAGAAAAGAAGAGGCCTCAAAACCTCAACCAAAAAGAGGAGGTCTCAAAACGTCAACAAGCAAAGAAGAGGTCTCAAAACCTCACTAAAGCAAAAAAGAGGTCTCAAAACCTCAACAAAGACAGAGAAGAGATCTCAAAACCTTAGCTATAAAGGATAACCAAATTCTACAAGGGAGTAATGACTACCAAGGTGTCTAAACCGTCATCAACTATCATCAATTTGTTCCTAGTCCATAGGTACGAGAATGTGTAGCTTAAGTTTGCTGAGGGTAGGATTGGAGTTCATCACGAAGATTGGGTGGGGATAAATAAACATCTAGCCTTTATCCTTTGTTTCATAAACCGTGAACCATACCACGTTACAACCCTTAAAAGACCTAATTGAGGTAAGGTTGTTTTGAAAGCATACTACAGCAAGGTTGATTAACTTGACTCCTAATAATCTTTGCTAATTGTGTGTGTTGATCACTTCATCTGTCATTCTATGAATGACTAGATCCACCTTTGTTTTTAATCATTCTACTGTGTGTGTTTCATCAATAAACTTTGATTTCAAAAGCTTGCATAAATTTTGCATTAAAATTGCCATTTTTTAATGAACAATATTTGTTTGGAAAGACAATTAAATATCAAAGAAATCCCAACAAATGCAGTCAGCTAGGGAATTCGACTTGATAAAGGAAGCTTAGTTAGTGGCAACCAAGCGGAGGGATTTGCCAATCCACCAGTTCAAGAGCTATTGAATCAGGGGCAGTCAGGTCGAGATTCCACAAATCTCTAAAGGGCCAATCAGTCTAGGGCATCTCTTTCACAGATCAACCAGTCTGAAGAACAAGTTCAAAGACTTTGTTGGGCAAACACAGTTAATCTGGGGCAATTACGCCAAGATTCATGAATCTAAGAGCTTGAAGATATTGAGGCATTTCGTATGCCGATTCTTCTATAAAATCCTCTTGATATTTTCTCCCAACATACCATGTAATCTAGAGCAGAGAAGATTTGAGGATTACCTATTGCAAGAGCTGTTGTTTATTATGGTGATCATCATACAAGTCAGGGTGCAGAATTACCCTGTTCTCGCGATATCCTTTGCCAGCTTCCCAGTAAATTGTTACTTCAGCGAGCTCGGCCAATCTCCATGGATTTCTCTCCAGTAAAGAAGTTAAGATTATGATCGCAATCCTAGTGAAGTCATGATGCTATACCTCCAGCGGAATACTCTTTTTCCCAATGAAGTAGATCTGATGATCCTACTTATTCATCCCCAGTAATGGTCCAATCTGATGAGGTTGGCTGGGTATCCTTGTCAAGATGTTTATTTCATCTCCAGTTTCGCTTCCTTGTCTGTCTTGTCAGCATAAGCATAAGCATGGCATGAGCATGACATAAGCATTCATATGCATAGCATCTTATCATTTTTCTATCCTCCTGGTGTTTACCTGTCTTTGATTCACTTTGGCGTTTATCTCCCCAAGTGATTGGGTTTATCTATTCACTCCAATAGAAAGTCAGCCCTAGGCATAAAGTGCCCATCTTTTTTGAATTCCCCACAGAGTTTGATTCTCGTGGATGATGGTTGGTTCAGTTATCTTTTCCACATGTGGATAAGATAAGTCCCCATTTGAGTTCATCCCTCAATTGGAGTCTTGTTTAACCGTTTCTTTCTAGCTTGTTTCTAGATTGAACTTTGGTCCCTGGCAGGTGTGGTTTTCAAACCTATCTTTTAACGTGCATTTATTATGCACTGTGTCTCGCAGGAAGAATCTTTTACAGATCCTCGTTGAAGATGAAATTCATTCCCCGGCAGTGTTGTGATATCAACTGCTTTGTGGAATTTATACCCAACAACAAGTGGCATTCTCTTGGAGAAGCTTGTTCTTTCATGGCGATAAGTGGCAGTCTCTTATGAGAAACTTATCTATCTCTGGTTTTATCCAACCTTTTTGCAACCATAATTGGTATCCCCCAGGAAGTCTAACCTACAACCCCGGTACCAATCTATCTGATACTCAATCACCTCATTTGGATACCTAAATTCCAGTAATCGCTGGCATTGTTTAACCAGGTCAAATATGAACCTAAACTTCAGATTATCGTGAATCTGTTGTTTGAACCCATGTTATCTTGAACCTAAACTTCAAATTGTCGTGAATCTGTTGTTTGAAATCAAGTTATCGTGAACCTAAACCTCTGGTTATCGTGAACTAGTTGTTTGTATCAGGTTATCGTGAACCTAAACCTCTGGTTATCGTGAACCAGTTGTTTGTATCAGGTTATCATGAACCTAAAATTTAGATAATCGTGAATCTGTTGTTTGAAATCAGGTTATCGTGAACCTAAACTTCAGGTTATCGTGAACCTGTCGTTTGAAATCAGGTTATCGTGAACCTAAACTTCGAGTTATCGTGAACCTGTTGTTTGAAATCAGGTTATCGTGAACCTAAACCTCTGGCTATTGTGAAACCGTCGTTTGAAACCAAATCAGGTTATCGTGAACCTAAACGTCAGGTTATCGTGAACCCGTCGTTTGAAACCAAATCAGGTTATCGTGAACCTAAACCTCTGGTTATCGTGAACCAGTTGTTTATATCAGGTTATCGTGAACCCAAACTTCAGGTTATCGTGAACCTGTTGTTTGAAATCAAGTTATCGTGAACCTAAACTTCAGGTTATCGTGAACCCGTTGTTTGAAACCAGGTCAAATATGAACCCATTATTTAAAATCCAGCTCATACTGGTATTCAAAATCCCACCTCATATTGGTGTCCAAAATCCAGTCCTTGCTGGCAACCCAACTCAAATTGTTATCTTATCCAACTCAAATTGGTGTATACTGACATGTCACTTCTGAGTCCAATCCTTGTTGGCACTTTAATCTGGTTCCCAGCAGAAATTCAGTCATTATCAATATCTCTTTGAAAGTCCTTGTGATTGATCATCATTTGGCGCTCGCAGAGTTTGTCTCTGTCTTTTCTGGCTTTTCTTGAAGATCCCGTTTGAACTCTTCAATATAAGAAATCTCAAGGAAATCTCTCGTAGGATGTCTATCCTTTATTTCAAATTGATCCCCAATGGAGATCATGTCTTCTTTCTGGTTTCATGCCCAGTAAGAATGTGTTTCATTTCCCCAGTGTCGTCCGGTCACATATGAACCTGTCATCCATCTCCCTGGATCTTTCCCTAGTGGAGAATACCTTTCTTGCTCCTATCTCCAGTAAGGACCTGTAAAGGTTTCCTCTCAGTTTCATTTTCTATCCCCAGTGTTGCCTCAGATTCTTCCCAGTAAGTCTCTTTTGTTGGCTAGTCTGCATCCCCAGTGAGTCTTCCTTGTGGATAATAACCTTCATCATTCCCCAATGAAGCTCATCTGTGTTTGGTAGCTCTTTATTCTTTGTGTCTTGTTTGTCCGCATCTTTGCACTATCATGACATCATATCATCATTTTAGTAGCATTGCATATCTTTGCATCTAAGGGAAAAATTTTCGGTTATATATATTTAAATATCTTTCACCATGATTTCATAAGGATTTTCATCTCTCATGTCATCCGGTGAAGATATTTAAATAGGGGCAACTGTTATACCCCAAATTTTACCCTCAGATCCTCTGATCATTGTCATATCATCTTAGGTCATCTGTCTTAGTATTTTGCAGTCATATAGCCCATTAATCATAGTCACGCAATTTTCGTCCAATTATTGTCATTTGTTCCTTTTATTATTATACAATTATTTTATGAGCTTTTAAAACATTTCTTGTATTTAAAATTTTACTTTTTATTTTTATGATTATCATTATTATTATTATTAGTATTATTATTATTATTATTGTTTTTTATTGTGATCATTGTTATTATTTTTATTTTTGTCCTTTTTATAATTACTGAGTCCAAGAGCACAAATCTACACGCCATAACCTATTCAAAAGACCCAACCACAATTTCAAGCCCATTCCTACCAATTTGAAGCATTTGATTTCAAACAAGAAAAATACAAGAAAGAAAAGTACAATTACAACAAAGAAAAGTCTTGAGTCAAAGCCAACAAAAGTCACAGCATCTCAGATTTCACGAAAACACCCCCTGCGCAAGCTTTACCATATTCACACTACTCCAAACCTCTGCCTGCCACGACTGTACCATTTCCGCACTGTCCATCTCCAACAACTAGCAACTACACTCCAAACTTGACCTATACTCTGCTACAAACCTGCAAAACTGCAGCAACGTGCAGCAAGCTATGTTGCATCCCAGGCGCGACACTTTCACCAAAACATAAACCCAGTCTGCTCCCAAAATGTCGACCGTACCAAGACCAGCTTACTCCAAGGATTTGACTTCCTACTACTAAATGGACAACCTGTGCACGACAGCAACAACACAACATCCCGTGCATCAAAATGATAGCAACATCGCAAAAACCTGCATACTCCACAGTCCAAATCCTGCTGCCAACAAAACTCCAAAACTACTGCAGACCCTGCATCAATGCTACACCAATGCATCAGTGAAAGCAACGCAACAATACAAGGTGCCAAACTCTAAAGTTGTTTGATTTAAAAAGAGGAGAAATCAACATAAATAGGAGAACACACGATAAGAAAGGTAGGGGGAGAAACTCACCTTGATTTCTTGAATCCCCAAAACTACATCATCACAACCATTTTTACAGATTAAAATCCTCTTCAACGCAACTCCACTGATCCCTATCAAGAAAAACCACAAGACCTTTTCACAAACAGCAATACACTTCGACACTCCATCAGACTTCAACTTGTTTTCAACTCTTTCTTACCTTGTTCATCATATTATTTACTTACCTTTTGGTTGGTATTCTCTTGGTTATTCCAACTTTTGGTTGGTACCCTTTGTTCATCCCAACTTTTGGTTGGTATCCCTAGCTTTTGGGTCCACCTTTGGATGGTGAGCACTTTATTTCGTATCTCCCCGCAGTGTACAAATTTCCAGGTTATTTTGGTATTCAAACCCCGTGTATCCCGGTTGTCTGAAAGTCGTCGCTATCATACCCTCAGATCCAAGAAGTTTGAATAGGGGTAGCTGTAGCACCTCAAAATTTGCCCTCTTGCTTTTAGCTTTTACTGGCTTATGTTGCATTGCATTTTGGCATAATCATCATTTGCATTTCATTGGTTCTTTGGCAAGGGATCAAGGTGTCTAAGTCAAATACAAGGAGCCTTGAGCCCTAGGAGGTCTTAATGGGTCATCACTTCATCATATGATCAAGCTTGACAAGAGAATGCAGCGAATCACATCATCCTAATCAGTGCAAAACTAGGGTTTTGAGAATTCTGGAGTAGAATGCCCTAATGGGCAAGATCTTTGAGTTTTTATTACCTCCCAATGTCATATCTCATCTTTGTTAGACAGGATTTACATCATATTCAGAGGAATTTGGATTTGGAAGATGTGTTGTTTTCTCCTAGATTGAGGGTTTAAAACTAGGGTTTGCCATGAAATCAGTTTATTTCTGTTTTCTTGGGTAAGACTTGATCTCATGGTATTCTACATGTCCTCAAGGGTCTAGAGATGGAAGATTGCCCATTGATTCATTTCGGAAGAGGTTCAATTGGCCAATTGGTTGAGAATCAGGAAATTTGGGGAAAAGTCAACTGTGTAGAAGAAAAAGTCGACTCCTGACTCTTTGAGATCACATTCTTATCCTTTAAGTCAAATATGATCATTGGTGAAGATTTGAGCAAGAAATAGGGGATTCTATGGATATCTGTCAAAGCGCAGAGTAGAGAATAGAAACCGGAGCCCAACACCATCTTTTAAGCAAAATTGGGCAAAATTGGCTTGAGTAATCGATTACTCAAATAGGGTAATCGATTACCCGGTGTCAGTTTGCAAATTTCTGATGCTTTCTCATGACAGCTCCATTGCACACTTGGGGGTTTTGATTCTACAAAGCATTATAGCAGCTAATGGAATATTCTAGACATCTCTAGACATTTCAACTCAATTCAATTCCAAGAGCATTGATTCTAGTGCTTCACTTCCAATCAAGTGCACCATATTCCTAGCATCTCCACCTTTGGATGTTGAAATTCACCTTGGGATTATTACTGAGTTGATCCTAACTAACCGAGTTAACTAACTTGACTCGGTGAGTTGAGTCTAACTAACTCCGACCCTAGCTCCAAACCCAAACCTCATTCCAAACCTCTCATACTCCAAACCTAAAATCTATTTAAGAGATGCTTCACTCATTTTCAAGGACCTTCAACCATTTTCTCAAATTTCTCACATTTCACTCTCATTTCTCTCTTCACTTTGCTACAACTTCTACTTCTCTCTTCCAAAACCACACACAAAAGCTCTTATTTCTTTAAGAATAATCACTTTTTACATTGAAAAGTGATTAATTCTTAAGCTAAACTTCATCTCTCGATTTGCATTGGTTGGATTTTCTGGAATTTCAGCTTGTTCTTCTTCAATCCAAGGGTTTCTCACCATTTATTTTGGTGCAAGTTGGATTTTGGGTGGATTTTTGCGATTTTTGCTCGGTTTCGACGCGTTTCGGCTATTGATTGAAGAATCTCTGGTTTTCTTTCATTTTTAGCACCAAGATTACTTTGTAACAATTACCAAAGCAAGTCTCCGCTTTGTAGGTTGGTTTTCCCTAAGTTTCCACTTGTTTTAGCTTATTCGCAACTTATTCGATGTAGATCTTTGTGGATTTTCGATTTGGATTCATATGCTTGAATATGATTGTTGATGTGGTTGTTAATTGAATCCAATTGATGTTTGTTAAATGTAATTCAATGTAATTTCGTGCCTAATTGATTACATGATCATTTGGATGCTTGGATAAGTGATTTACTGCTGAAAAGTGCTTTTCAAAGTGGATTTTCTGCCTCTGTTTCAGTGGTAATCGATTACCCTAACAGAGTAACCGATTACTCTGCCTAATTTTCACGTTTTTGGTCAAATTTCAACTGAGTAACCGATTACTCAAAAGGAGTAATCGATTACCACTGCTGCAATGTGACATTTTCTTGTATTTTCTTGCTCGTTTGAGATTTCTTGCATGTCTAAACTTCATGGATTGAGCCATTGATGATTAGTGGACTATTCTTGAGCTATTTCACCTTACACCACAGTACGAACTTGATTTTACGACACGCGTGCCTTTGTTTTTCATCATTGAACATAATGTTTGCATTGTAGGTTAATTGATGTGATGAACACATGATGCACACACTTTGAGTTTATTAATTGCTAATTAATGCTTGTGTTGCTGGAATTGCTATGTGCATGTTCATTTGCTTTCTATTTCAAGAGGTGCACATTTGTTTTAATTTGTTCACATGCTTAACAATGTGTATTCTCTTATAATGTGCATTGTTCCATGGTGATTTCAAGAATCGTTTACAATGATTTATGGTGTGATTGTGATCATGTTTGATTGAATAGTGTGCAAGGCTTGAAGCATGTTTGTTTTTTTCCGAATGAATCATTTGTGAGTGCATGCTGCCCCTGACTTTTCATTGCTGTCTACACACATATGTGTTGTTGTATGTGCTACCATTTGCTTTTTACACCCATTTTGTATGCTAAGCATGTGCTGTTAATTGCTGTTTGGTACAAGATGATGGATTTTACCGCTGCATTACATTTATGAGCTGTAATTGTTGTTGTTTTCATTGTGTCCTCCCATTTTATTTTCTTATTTGGGTAGCATGATATGTTGTTTTGTGTAGAATTGTCTTCACACTCTTAGAATCTTTATTCTTTAATTCTTATTTTGTTTGATCATTATTAGGTATTCTTTCCTTATTTCACTACTTGTAAATAGTTTTTGAACTAACCTTTTCATGTAGGTACTAATAGTAAGTGAGTGTGTGGATATGCTTCCACATACACTTCTTTCTTCTATCTTCTGTTATTTCTTTTGAGGGTTAAATAGTGTTTACCCCCTGCCATATAGGCGTGTTTTCGTTTTACCCCCTTTAAGAAAAAAAATTGAGATTTCCCCCTCCACTTATCCAGATTCCTTTTCTAAACACCCTGATGCGCTTATGTGGCAATGTGTCGCTTACGTGGAGATATTTTTGTTGCTGACTGTGAATCAAACTTGCCACGTGTAATTTTTGTAATTATATGATTTAAATATTTATTTAATTAGTAATTTTTTTAATTTTTTTATATAGATTTTTTTTTAAATTTATTTTTAATTCTATTAATTCAATTTTCGTATTAATTTTTTTCAATTCTTAAATATTTTATTTTTTATAAAAATTATATTAATTGGGTTATTCCAAAGATACAGCAAGCCCAGTGACATATCCACTCTTATTTGCCCATTTATTTTTAACTCATTAATGATAGTGTAAATTATTATTATATACACTAATAATTAATAACCCACCACTGATGTGGGAGTTGTAGTGCTGAATCAACCTCACAGTCCCAAATTTCATCATTTTTCCTATAATCCCTCACCACTCTCTTTCACCTCTTCATCAAATCACACCCATGTTCCATTTTCTTAATAATTTTTCGTTTTCTGGTTACAATCAATTCCACCATTTTTCAACCTATTTACAACAAAGTTTTAATTTTTCATTCATTTCATGAAGAAAGTTTTTTAATTTTTCATCTGGGTTTATCTTTCTATGCATATACTTAGATTTAACATGACAAGGAAATGATGGGTTTATAGTAAAAGGTTTGAGTTGGAAGAATATAGATCTGTGTAGTAGTAGTGACAGTAATTGAAGTTTTTTAAGAAAAAAAACATAATTTGAAGATGGCCCTTGAAGAATATAGTAGTAGTGACAGTAATCTTTTTTTACTTTCAAATTGGAACATTGTCAGTACAAACAAGATATATTGGCAAAGAAAAAACAGATTTATCATACAATTTATGAACACCAATCCATCAAAAACAATACTCATAGTACAAGAAGAGTACAATTAGCATACAGATATTTCAAGCTTCATTGTTAGTGAAGTAGAAGTTCAAGCTTTTCAAGACATGAGGTTGTATCCTTTCGGTTGTGTCTGTTGCGTTAGCTGCATTGGCAGTTCTGGTTCTGGTAACTGTGAGCAACATGTTGTAAAAAAAATCTGAGACAAGAATTTTAAGACAGCCATTGATAATTGTCACATTTTGATGCTCATGTTTTGATCGTGGTTTCATTCTCATGTTTCAAATTCTGTTTCTTTCAGTAAGTTTGTGGATCTGTATACTTGGCTTTACTATTGCTGCCAGTTGCCGTCTGCGAAAATGTTGAGAACAGTTTCTTCGAAGCAGCACAACCTAGTTTCTTCCATGGCCAATATAGCTTAGGTTGTTAGCGTGAGTTTATAATTTTTATGTTCAGTGTATATGTTAACTTGAGGGACTTGGTGGTCTTTATTGTTGAAACTATTTTTGTTGAAATAAATACATGGAACGATGACAGTCTACAGCTAGCTTATGGTCTTGTCATGTGCGGTTATGTTTAGCCATTAATAGTAAGTTCTAGGATGTGTGTGTTTGGTTGGGTCTTGTTTTAGAAGATCATGCTTGGATGGTTGTATGCATTCCGTGACAAGGATTTTATGACAGCCATTGATAATTATCACAGTAAAAATTAGACTGTATAGGAGGAAGTAGATAAAAGGCAAGGGTTACTTAGTTATGTTTGTTTTGCTATTGCTGCTGTGTAACTTTATAAAAGCAAAACGAGTCCCACATCGGTTGGGATAATACCAAAAGGAGTCTATACATACCAATCAATCATAAATAATAATGAATTGAAAATAGTCTTGGAGATGTGGGTTTGTCTTGCAATAAAAATGAGCTTAGGCCCAAGTTTAATATTTTGATAGATTAAATTAACAATTTAAATAAATAAAATTAATACGAAAATTAATTTAAGAAAAAATTAAATAAATAAAAAAATTATAAATTAAATAAAATCTAAAAATAATTTAATAATTAACAAAAAATATTAATAAAAATAATTAAAAAATAATAATACGAAAAAATTTTAAAAAGTAAAATATAAAGATTACAAAATTAAAAAATATATATATAAAAATCCACGTGGCAGTCAATTCATACCCAGTCAGCAAGGTCAACACGCCACGTCACGGAATCTTGAACCCATGGGGGCATCAGGGTCTTTGTCAATGGAATCTGAGAAAGTTGAGGGGGGAATAAAAAAAAATTCTTAAGGGGGGGGGGGGGGGGGGGGGGGGGGGGGGTAAACTAAAACACGCCTATATGGCAGGGGGTAAACATTATTTAACCCTTCTTTTAATCATTCAACTTGTGATCATAATAAGCATTTATATGCTTTCCTTGAATAACTTCTTTCTTCCCTTTTTGAGTTATAACTCATCTTCTACTTTAGAAGTGAGTTGGTTAACTCACTTTTCTTCTCCTTTCTCTTAGGATTAGGTTTCTTAAACCACATTAACCATAAGAACATCCATGTATGATGACTTTAGGGTTTGAGTCTTAGTCTCCCTCATTAGATATTACCTTTCTCAACCATTTGAGTCTTTCTCTCCTCATCTCAAAACAAAAAGCAAAAAACACTTAATAAAGGTTTAGGCATATTGCATGTGAGCCTAGAACATGGGAAATGGAAGGAGGAGGGTTTCTCTCAGTCTTTCTAGAGTGTTTAGCATACGTCCTGTTAGGACGACCATGCGATGCATTCGATCCTATATCATAGACTTGAATGCAATACGTGTTATTAACATAGATAATCAAAACACTTCTCCTTGAAAGACAAAAACAAACAACAATTCTCCTCTCTTCTCTTTCACTCTATTCTTAAGGATTCGTCACGTCCGTTCTACCGCTAACAGGTAACGCCTAAGCCTCCACACAGCGAGCTGCAAAGCCTAACTGCTGGGACGCGCACTCTGACGTTTCCATTAAAAAACACAACAAAGCACCGACTTCGTTAAGTCGAACTACGACTGCTCTGATTTCCTCCTTCTGGTTAGATTGAGGATACGTAGGCACGAGACGGCGATGTCTTGACGAGCAACTTTCCCCCCTAGTTCGTGTCCTATCGAGTCACTTCTTTTTTCTTTTCTTCTTCATTTCTCCGTTCTTCCCCATTCTAGTTTCTTCCTATTTCCAGTAGCAGTGGAGCTCCAGACGACGATACCCTTTGATCGAGACAACAAGCATGGATCCCATCGGGTACGATGGACGTGTTGGGTGCTAACACCTTCCCTTCGCGTAATCGACTCCCGAACCCAGATCTCTTGGTCGCAAGACCATGCTTTTCCTTCCCTCAGGTTTATGCAATGTTTCCTTTCCCTCTCTTGGGATAAATACACATTGCTGGCGACTCTGTTTCCGTGTCATTTTCGCGTTTGTACTTGGATGAAAATCCCGGGAGCGACAGGGAGAAAGAATCGACAATCGTTCTTAAGAGGAAAGAACTCTACCGGGGATGTCTGACGGGATATTCACATCTAACAGAGTTGATCCTTCAGTCAGGTGTACTGGTTTAGAAGGAGTACTTTGATTCTGCACTCTGAGGTTCAATCATCTTCGGAGAAGCGATCGATGCTCTTTTCGATGTTCATCAGTCAAAAAGAATTGCCATCTTTATTTAAAAAGCAGAACATTTTTTGAAAATTAAATTCATTTTTATTTTATTTCAAGAATCGTTGATCATGTTAAAATGTCATTCTGTAAAGCTAAAACAAATTAGAATTGCAAGCGCGTGATCCCATAGAGTATTTACTAAGTTTAGAAAATGGTAATTTAACGGAAAAGGGCTACATTGAAACATAACAATCGTTATCCTTCTATCAACTTTGAATTCTGGACATCCTGAGCCTCTATCGAAAATGACCTTGAGCAAGACACATTCATCTTGAGACAATATACAACACCTGTATAGCTCTCAAATCTCCAAAGATACTGACACAGTATAGACAATGTAGTCTTCCCTGCCCTAAAATAGGAGACTAGCACTTTTGGTGATCTAACCATTTTTTGCTAGAATAGACATCGTTTCATCCTGGTGGCTATTGATTATTTCACTAAGTGGGTCGAAGCAGCATCATACGCCAATGTAACTAAACAAGTGGTGGTCTGGTTTATCAAAAACAATCTCAGCTGTCGTTACGATGTCCCAAGCCAGATCATTACTGATAATGGATCGAACTTGAACAACAAATTGATGAAGAAATTATGTGCTGAATTCAAAATTGAACACAATAACTCGTCTCCCTACCGGCCTAAGATGAATGGAGCGGTGGAAGTAGCTAACAAAAATATCAAGAAGATCATTCAAAAGACGGTCGTGACTTACAAGGATTGGCAGGAGATGCTCCCGTTTGCCCTTCATGGATACCGCGCATCTGTCCGCACTTCAATAGGGACAACCCATTTCTCTTTGGTATATGGCATGGAAGTTGTGCTCCCCATAGAAGTTGAAATTCCATCAATAAGAGTGTTGATTGAAGCCAAGCTAATAGAAGCTGAATGGTGTGAAAGCATATACGATGAACTGAATCTAATCGAAGAAAAAAGGATGACGACTTTATGCCATGGTCAGTTATATCAACAAAGGATGAAGAAAGCTTTTGACAAAAAGGTTCGACCTCGGGTATTCAGAGAAGGCGACCTCGTACTAAAAAAGATCCAATATTTCCTCACCAACTCCAGGGGCAAATGGACTCCAAATTATGATGGTCCATATGTTGTTAAGAAAACCTTTGGTGCCTTAATGCTTACAACTATGGATGGTGAAGATTTCACTCGTCCTACTAATGTTGATGCAGTCAAGAAATACTTCGCCTAAAAGGAAACAAAAGAACAACTTGCTAGTTTGAAAACTCGAAAGGGCAACATATGCAAAAAATGAGCGTCTCGGTGGACTGAAAATCCAAAAGGGCGGCCCAGGCAAAATTAGAGACATAAACATAAAATAACTATCCCGGTAGATTGAAAACCTGAAAAAGGAAATCTTGGCAAAAGTTAGGGATTTATGGCAAGTAACTGCATCCAACAAGATTGGACCATCTAAAGCAACATCATTTGTCAAAGAATCCTCAATCAAATCACCTTCAACAAAAGCTAAAGGATACTCGAAATTCAAAGTTGTTAAAATGATAGTGGTCATTATATTTCAATGTAGCCCTTTCCCTTTAAATTACCATTTCCTAACTTTGTAATGCTCCATGGAATCACACTCTTGGCTGATTTCAATTCTATCAATGAAAAGTTGAGCCTTTTGCCCATTTGATTACAATTCTTATTTTTATTCTGCCTTGCAAAAATAACATTTTTTTTGTTGATGATCATTCTTGAAACAGAAAAAAAATGTATTTACTTTTACTTTCAAAATAAAGATGGCAATTTGAAATATGAACATAAGAAGGAATATCAACAGCTTCTCTAAAAACTCGAAATACATAATCAAGTGCTTGTGACCAGTCTGACAAATAGCTCCAAGTGGCGGATCATTACTTCAAATTGAGGTGCTCAACCCATTAGCCCCCAGTAAGGAGTGACCTTTATTTTTCCTCTGATGAATTTTGGAATCAAGATAATATTTGGTCTCTTTCCCTAGTAGAGTACTGCCTTCAAAATCTCCAGTATTGCAAGATTGGCCAAGTATCAGGTTTTGTTTATTTTCATCACCAGTTCTTGTCTCATGTCTGTTTTGTCAGCTTAAATATAAAATTCATTCATACATCATGCATGGTTAAATTGATTATTCATATTCATATGCATCTCTCGACATGGTTCACTCACTTTGGTCGTGTTTTTCCCCAAGTGGCGAGTTCCCCCTCTCCAATAGAGTTGTCAACTTTAAGCCGAAAGTGTACATCCTTTCCAATTCCCCACTGAGTTTGGTCCTCATGGAATTTTTGCTTCAGTCCCCCTTTCTACACTTGGATAGGATAAATTCCCAATTTGAGTTCATTCCTCATAAGGAAATGTCTTGTTTAAAGAGTCTCTTTCTAGTTCATTCCTGGATTAAATTCATTCCTTGACCAGTTTGATAACTTAAACCTCTAAAAGAATAAGAGGGAATCTATGTTTGCACCTATTAAAGCCCACTCTTCCCAGCAGAGACACACTTTGCTTTCTAAGATAAAAGTAAATTCCCCTATGGAAACCTCTCAGCAAAACCTCTTGAAAAAAAGGGGGATATATCATCCCCAAGAAGTCTCTACTAATCAACAAACGGCAGTCTCCTGTCGAGCGACTTGTCTATCCCCGTTGAAGATAAGTGTACCCCTATTTGGAATCTAAACCTAACAAACAAGTGCCAATCTCTTAAGAAGCTTATTTTTGTCCCAGAAATTCCTGGTGGATCGACAAATGGAAATCTCTTCCCGAGAAGTTTGTCCCTACATCACATGACATCTCTCTGAAGAAGTCTCGAAGGGAAGTATGATGAGATCTTTTTCAGTAAATGGCATCTCAACAAAGAAGTTTACGAAACTCTACGTTTCAGACATTGGAATTCCCAGCAAGTTTGACATCAGATTATCACTCATCTTATGGCGTCTCTCCGAAAAAGTCTCGAAGAGAAGTATGATGAAGCCTATTTTCATCAAATGGCTATCTCCCCAGTAAATCTCGGGGAGAATTTTGATGAACACCATCACAGATTGTGTCTCTTTATTTGAGAAATCTGTCCCGCAAGATAACTAGGCCACATCTTCTCAAAGATTCCCGGTGAAGTTATTGATCCTCACAAGTGAATAATTCTTTTTCCTCAGTGAATAATTCTTTAATCCCTAGTGGTTCGAATTATTGTTAATCTTCTGTGATGTTATCCTCATAAGTCTCATGTCTTGCATTCACAAGCATCACATCATTTATGGAATCTTAGGGTCCAAAATTTGTACATTTTTTTGTTGTATTTAAGTCTCTCCTATCTAGTCGAAACTAAGATGTCAATCTTCACCTCTCCAGATAGGAAAAACTTAAATAGGGGTATCTGTTATACCCTAATTTTTGACCCTAAGATCCCACATCATTTGCATCTCATTAGCATCATATGTATGTATATTTTATGCATCACTAACCCATTTGGAGATACAAAAATTGTTGTTTGTTTCATTTGGTTACAATAGGGTTTTGAGCCTCAAAGAACACTCAGGCAAAGAATCAATCAAGAATGGGCATGATATTCAATCTCTCAAGTCTCTCATTCATCCATGGATATCAAGAACTCTCATTCATCAATAATCAAGTACAAGTCTACATCATATCAAGTCAATCAAGCCCCAAGTTCATCTGGTGCACCAATTAGGGTTTTGGTTGATCAGGGCCTCCAAAGTGAATTTTTTTCCTGGGCATGATCCAAGACCTCAAGATATGTTTCAAGGACATCAAAAGCCTCATATTAGTTTATCCATGTTATTGGATTGATCCAAAGAACTTGATTCATAAGCAATGCAAAGATTCAAATTCATTTGGACCACAAACTAGGGTTTTTGATGAAAAGTCAACTGCACCTTTGACTTTTGACCAAGACATGATCCCAAACCTTGAGACATGATTCAAGACACTCAAAAACACCCTTTGAGTCTATCCATGATGTTCAAATACGCCAAAGGTTTTACTTCAATAAGGGATCACAAAATCAAAATTCATCTGATACAAAAGTCAACTGTGCCCAAAATCAAGTTTGACTTTTGGAGTTTTTGGTCAAACATGGTCTATTCAAGTCAAGAAAAATGTTAATATGTGATTTGGATCATGATTGATCAATAAAAATCAAGAAATGTGAGATTACTTGTAAAAAGGGCAACCTTATAGAACTTAAAATTTTTCCAAGTCATGGAAAAACAATGATTTTTGCCTTACTTTGCAAGGTCATAACTTCCAAACCAAGTAACCATTTTCTTTGATCCAAAGATCAAATTGAAGATCTTGTTACATACTACAACTTTGTCACTTAGGGTGAATTCCCAAAAGGTGCATAGATTTTGAGATATGAAGCCATTAAGTTAGGGTTTCAAGACTTTTTGAACTTTGACACATAGAGAAATTTTGGACATAATCTGTTTTGTGTTTTAGCCAACTTTGAGGCTATTTTTCTCCATGATCCAAGATGAATCAAGACCAATATCAAACATCAAAGTTAAAGTATGATATACCAGCTTTCCAAAATGTCCAAGAACACAATCTAATTCCATTTGAGCAAGGAGATATGGAGTGCACAATATGCCTTGATGCAATTGTTTTGGCAAGACATATTAGGCATTACTTGGAATGCACGATTTCTTGAGTCCAAGTGTGATGATCAAATAATGCTCATTTAACAAGAATCAGAATGAATCATCCAAAACCTGCAAAATAGAGCCACTAAGTCAAGAGGAATCCCTTTGAAATGATGAGACATCATCACTTTAAGCCTTGAATTCAAGAGGCATTTATGTGGAATAGTGAATTGTCAAAGAAACCACTCTCACCAGTTAAGATGCACTCTTAAACAACAATAAACACCTCTGCAGAATGTGGAATTGGTCAAAAGAAGAGCTAGGCTAATGGAAGAGATAAGGTACCTTGAGTTGGAAGTAATGATGCATTTCCTAAACCATTGAACATTGAGCTTATCCTTCAAACAATCACTATTCCTCCAAAACAAACTTGCTCCCCTATAAATAGAGACCACAGTTGATCATTCAAAACACACCAAAACAATTACAACACTTGTTTTCCCATTCTTCCTCTTTCACTTCAAATTTTCAAAATTTCAAATTTTCAATGAGTAAGATTCGAATTTTCAAAACTAGAGCTTAAACTACTCAAACAAACATCCAAACACACTCTAAATAACATCCCTAAGTTGTTCCACCAATAGTTGCTCAACTGTAACTCCATTTGACCAAAGTTCCATTTTGGTCACTTTTGCCAATTTTGCAAGAAGGAGCTAGTTTCTGTCCTAGAAGTTTTCCTCTTGTTCCAAGCATCCAAGAAGTTTCTCTGAGGTACATTTGAGGTGTCCAAGGCATTGGTTTAATTCTGTCACAAGTATCTTGAAGGTTGGCAAGTTGAGCTCCAAGAGGTAAGTGCATAAGAACTTGAACTTTGCAAAATATGTATTGCTTTGATGTCCCTTGATCATGAACATGTCTTATATATCATACTTGTTGTGTTTGAACCATATTTGTATGCTATTATTGATTGTATGATAATATGCCATAGAACTTACAAAAACATGTCATTTTAGGCCCCCCTATCGTGTTTTGAAATAGACACATCTTGTGACAAAACCAATACAACCATTGTGTTCCTTGTGAAATTCCAAGCAAGTTAGGTCTTTACATTTTTAAATTTCATGGAGAAATGAGTGAGATATGATCCTTCTTGCAAATGCTACACAACTTGAATTTCTTGGGCAAGCCAGCCATGGGTGCCCTTTTGGTTCATTTATTAGGCCTACCTTAGGCATATCAATTAATGGGTTTGGTTTAATACATAGATGTATCACCACCCCAGTGGTTAAACTTGTGCGCCCTTGAGTACTTATACCTACCAGAACTTGGGGTTCGAATCCCCCTCGCCCCAGTTCTTTTTAATTTTTTTGAATTTCAAATGAATAACACATATAATTAAATACTTCCCCATAGATTCAACATGTTCATGTTGCCTGGTTGGTCTAGTTTTTGTGCTACAAGCGAATTGTCATGGGTTCAATACCCATGGGGACCATTCCCCATTTTTTTAGTACTTAATTTCTCCACTTTCCTTTGGATTTTCAAATTATCATAACTTTCTCATTTTTAATCATTTTGAACCCATTCTTTTTGCAAATTGTTCATGATAATGTCTACTTTATATTTGTGAAAATAAAATACCAAAAATATTTATTTTTAATGCATTTATGAATATTCAAAGTGTGTGGTATTTTTAGGGTTTCTTAAGGACTTCTTTGATTCTTTTGAATGATTCCTTACTTTCCCTTGCTTGCAAAGACTTGTTTGCACCATGTTTAACTTATATAAACCTTGTATGATGTTGTAATGTTTTAGATCCTTGTTCCCAGTTGTTTTTGATGCATTTTTAAAGTATATGCTCATATGAAGGTGTATGTTGAACTTTGTCTATACCATAAGCTTTTATTTAACTATTTTTGCCCTAACATGTGATGTCCTTCCCATGATTACATGACCATGGTATTCATGTTTGCCTTTGTGTTGATTTCACCATGCTTGTGTGTTCTTAAAAATTTGAATTTTGTCTTGAAAAGGATTTTGAATACATGCTTGTATACCTAAATTTTTTGTGATGTTCTTACTTGTTTTGAACCCTAATATCCATGTTTGGTTGTTACCAACTTATCATGTTCAACTTGTATACATGCTTAATTATTCAAGTATGCTTGGTTGTTTCCCTTACTATATTCATTGGATCCTCGATTCATCTTGAATACATATACTTGCTTGAACTTCTCTGTAATTGCTCCCATGGATTAAATATTTGCTTACATGTTCAAGTATTTCCTTCATAAACTCTCACCATGATGAATACATCTCTTGGTTTGATGCACATTACATTTTCAATCACATTTTCAATTCAAATTTCAAACTTCTGGGCCTCTAATAGAGTGTAAGTCCCTCCCCTCCTCCTCCTCAAAACTTTCTTCAATTTCTCAAAGCTTTCAATCTTTAAAAATCTCAATCTCCAACTTTGATCAAACACAGCCCTAGTGGTATTACATTTCAAACTCTTGGCCCTTTGTAAGAGTGTAAGACCCATTACATTTCAAACTCTTGGGCCTCTGTAAGAGTGTAAGACCCATTATATTTCAAACTCTTGGCCCTTTGTAAGAGTGTAAGACCCATTACATTTCAAACTCTTGGGCCTCTGTAAGAGTGTAAGACCCATTATATTTCAAACTCTTAAGCCTCTGTAAGAGTATAAGACCCATTACATTTCAAACTCTTGGGCCTCTGTAAGAGTGTAAGACCCATTACATTTCAAACTCTTGGGCCTCTGTAAGAGTGTAAGACCCATCACCTTTTCAGTTCAACCATGCTTAGACATAGGCCTCTATCAGAGTGTAATACCCATCACCATTTTGAATCCATCATCCCCTTCAGACAAAATCACAAAACCCAGTCACAATATTCCTCCTTTAATTTCCTTCAACCTCCAATCGACACTTACCTTCTCCACCAACCTTCGAATGGAATCCATAACCATCAACCTTGTCCCTTCAACAACCACAAGCTCACAATAAAGTCTCCCCTATTTGCACCATGGAGGGAGAACGTTAGGAACATAACGAGAGAGCTGACCGAGATCGAGAAAGACCGTGACGAAGGCAAGAGAAGTCGGGCGGGGTGAACGATAAGGAGAGATTCGGAGAGGAATCAAGGAGAAGAAAGGCGTCGGAGCAGAAAAGAACAGAGGTTTGAAAGTCGTATTTTTGTTGATCCATTTACATCAGGCGTTCCATTTGTTTTGTTTTGTTAGGGTTAATAGCTTTGAATTGAAACCTGGCTCGGGTCAGGGGGGACCCATCCCGGGAAGAATCCGGGTTGACCCAGTTCTTGTTTGGGCTTCGTAGTCCACACTGTTCTTTTACCTTTCCTTGTTTTAATTGTTAAAATAATTTTTTTAGCACTTCATAGTATTAGCTTTTACTAATTTTAAATTTTTGAATATTAGCTTTACTAAGTTTTAAATCTTTGAATATTAAGTTTACATTACTAGTTTTAATTAAAGTTTTTTTGTGAAATTTTTTTATTATTAGTTTTACTAAGTTTAGATAAATCTTTGAATTTTAGTTTTAATTGATTTTTTTTAGATTAAATCTTCAAACTTTAGTTTAATTAGGTTCTAGATAAAATTTTGAATTTTAGTTTTAATTAAATCTTTGCTGGACTTTTAACTTTAGTTTTGTTTAAAATTGTCTTTGATTCTTGAGAAGGTCATTGATTAATTTTTGCTCTGTCGATTTGAGATTTGATGATACTTCTTGACATCTTAGTGTTATCCATTAATTGTTGATGAGTGTTTGGTATTCCTCCCATTAACCCTCGAATGATTGGTCTCGAAGTCTCGCACTTTGGGGTAGCCATTCATTCATTATTTCACTTCTCAAAAGAATCTTAATCTCAACTTGAACGAATAAGAGCCGTCAAGATCTAGCATCCTGACACAACTCTTCGAACAATTGATTTTCATCAAGCGTTCATCGTCCATTAAAAAACTTAATCATAACTTGGACAAACAAGGACCGTTAAGATCTAGCATCTTGGCATAACCCTTTAGAGCTTTTTTATCAAAAGCTCTTCGTCCTTAAAACAATCTTAATCATTAACTTGGACAAACAAGGACCGTTAAGATCTAGCATCTTGGCATAACCCTTTAAAGCTTTGTTATCAAAAAGTCTTCGTCCTTAAAACAGTCTTAATCATTAACTTGGACAAACAAGGAACGTTAAGATCTAGCATCTTGGCATAACCCTTTAGAGCTTTTTTTATCAAAAGCTCTTCGTCCTTAAAACAATCTTAATAATTAACTTGGACAAACAAGGACCGTTAAGATCTAGCATCTTGACATAACCCTTTTGAGCGATTGATCATCGTCAAAAGCTCGTTGTCCTAAAAATAATCTTAACCATAACTTGGATGAATAAGAGCCGTCAAGATCTAGCATCTTGGCACAACTCTTCGAACAATTTATTTTCATCAAGTGTTCATTATCCATTAAATAACTTTCATTATCAACTTAATTGAATAAGATCCGTTAGAGTCTAGCACTCTAGTGTAACTCTTTGAACATTTGCTCAAATGTTCGTCAGTCACGTAACATACCAACAACCCGTAGTAATCAGAAATACGGACGCTCTGATTTCTCATTCTTCAATGAGAATACGTAGGCACAAGGATCATAATTCTTGGCGAGCCACCTTTCACCTTTTTCTGTTCCACCTTTTACCTTTGTCAATCGTCATCTCAAGAATCCATCCTTCTTTAAAGATATCAATACTTCAAATTACATCAAATCTTTTTTGAAATAAAACTTGAAAGAAAAGGATTGTTAGAATCTAGCATTCTAGCATAACCCTTTGAAAGATTGGTCTTAAGTCTTGCACTTTGAGGTAGCCAATCATTTCTTTCTTTCATACTTAAAACACTTAATAACAATTTGGACTAAGAGATGTTAGAGGCTAGCACTCTAGCACAACTCTTTGAACCATTGATCTTTATTAATGCTCATTGTCCAACAAACAATGTTCTCAACCTAATCTTGAATGATAGAGAGTGTTAGAGTTTAACACTTTAGCATAAACTCTTTGATCATTTGATGATCATCATCCTTAAAATACATCCAATCATACTCAAAACTCCATTTTTATGGACGGATCTTGATTCTCATCACGAGACCAAAACATCTTCAACCCTTGACCTTAAAGTAATAAAATACCCATTTTTCCCTTTGGCCTCATAGCCATTCAATTCCACCGCAACTTAGAATTAGAGAGTTCTTTAACTCTATGTGAGTATCGTGATCATGAATACTCATTCCCCTTGGAACTTTGACCATAGTCAATGGTTCCTCACCTTAGTTAGGTGAACTACGATTGCTCTGATTCCATCCTCATAAGGATACGTAGGCACGAGACTGCAAAGTCTTGGCGAGCACCCTAGTAATAAAACCTCTTTAGGTTCTCTCTCCTTTAACAATAATCATTTACCTTCCTTTCCCATTAAGTAGAAGATTAGATACAAACCTTAAGCTAACATATATTCGACCCTGACTAAATGGTTCCCGTTGAGTACAACGGACGTGAGGGGTGCTAATATCTTCCCCTTGCGTAACCGACTCCCGAACTCAGAAAATGGTTGCGATGACTATTTCTTATCCTTTCTTTTAGGGGTTTTATTAGATATTTTCCCTTTTCTTCTATGGAATAAATAAAGATCAGTGGCGACTCTGTTAAGTCCATCCCGCGGGCGTGCGATTGCGCTTCGCGAGGTCGTTCTCATTTTTTCGAGGTACGACAGCGATGAAACATAATAACGACAAAAAAATAACATATTTATCTAGAATAAAATAATATAAAGACCAAAAATAATTAAATAGACTCGATTAAATAAATCTAACAAAAACTGGGGCGTTACATACATCCCTTGAGAGAATCTGTTGAGGTTTCCCCTGCAAGATAAATTTATTCCTCTTTGGAATCTACACATGACAGCGAGTGTCAATCTCTTTATTTGAGAAGCTTGTTTCTATCCCTGAATTTCCCAGTGAATCGACAAATGGCAGTCTCTCTCCGAGCAGTTTGTTTATCCTCGTTGAAGCAATCAGCATGGCAAATTTTCTTTCATCTTATGTCATCTCTCCGAAGAAGTCTCAAAGGGAAGTATGATGAAGATATTTTTCCAACAAACGGCATCTCTCCGGATAAGTCCCGAAGAGAAGTTTAATTATGGATTCCTTATTTTTACATCACATGGCATCTCTCTGAAGAAGTCTCAAAGGGAAGTGTGATGAAGATATTTTTCCATCAAATGGCATCTCCCCAGTGAACCCCTGTGAGAAGTTTGATGAAGATCCTTACGAAAAGTTTCTCTAATTTGAGAAACTTATTTCGCAAAGTTAACTAACCCGCATCTCTTTGAAGATCCTCGATGAAGTTATTATTTCAGCAAGCGATTACCCTTTTTAGGAACTTGTCTGTTTTTACCCTTTTCAAGAAGAAGACTTGATTAAAGATGAAACCGAGACCAGTTTCGTGGATTATGTCCAGAAACGAGGGGAATTTTATTCCAGAAAACTGAGACCAGTTTCATGGCTTATGTCTAGAAACGAGGGGAAGTTTATTCCAGAAAACCAAGACTAGTTTCGTGTTTTGTGTCCAAAAACGAGAGGAAGTTTAATTCAGAAACTGAGACCAGTTTTGTGGCGTACGACCCGAAACATGGGGAAGTTTATTTTTACCCTTTCTAAGTAATGTTACTTAGTTAAAGAAGACGCTGAATCATTTTTCCAAAGATGGAAGTTTAAATTTTTCAGAGTTATAACACCATCCCCTATGGAGTCGTGTTCTTCTATCCCCATTCAAATTGCTGTCTCTTTCCTAGAAGGTTACAAGATTTTCCCAAATTTTTCTTTCCCCAGTGGATAATCCTGTTGTTATACCCCTGTGGTTTAGTCTGTTCTCAGTCTCCTGTGGCATTATTTCCCACTGATCTCATATCTTGCACTCATAAGTGCATTCATATCACCTTTTGTGGCTTCTTATGGGCCAAAATTGTGCATTATTGTATTTAAGCCTCCCCTATTTGGTCGAGACTAAGATGTCAATCTTCATCTCTCCGAATCGGAGAAACTTAAATAGGGGCATTTGTCATACCCTAATTTTTTACCCACACGATGCCACCTCATTTACATCATTGGCATAACATTCATCATTACATATGTACATGTCTTTATGCATGGCTAACCCATTACAAGAACAAGATATGTTTGCTTGCTTGCTTTACATGTTAGGTGATCCCCTAAGGGTTAAAGCAGATGAATTATCAGAGGAGGAGCCTCATGTTCAACATCTCAAGTCCCTATATCATTCATGAAGATCAAGTGCTTTCACTCATTAATAATCAAGTGCAAAATTGCATCATGAATAAGCTCACCAAAGCTTAAGATCCTCAGTTCACCATAATTAGGGTTTTGACCTAATTCAGTCCCTGGGTTGACTTTTGAAGCAAAACATGATCCCAAACTTCCAAATATGTTTCAAGGAACTCAAATGCCTCATATTAATCCCTTCATATGATTGGATTAACCCAAGGGACTTGATTTATAAGCAATGCAAGAAGTTAAAACCATCTAGTCCCCAAGCTAGGGTTTTTAATGAAAAGTCAACTGTACCTTTGACTTTGAAGCAAGACATGATCTCAAGCCTTGGGACATGACTCAAGACACTCAAAAATGCCATTGGAGTCCATCCATAGTGTTTAATTATCCTAAGGGTTTGATTTTATAAAGGATCACAAAGTTCAAAGTTTATTTGATACAAAAGTCAACTGTGGTCAAAATCAAGTTTGACTTTTGAAGTTTTTGGTCAAACATAGTCTCTTCAAGTCAAGAATGATATTAATATGTGATTTGGATCATGGTTGATCAAGAAAAATCAAGATATGTGAGGTTACTTGTAAAAAGGGCAACATTGGAGAAGTTGAATTTTTTCTAAGTTATAAAATTCAATGATTTTTACCCTACTTTGCAAGGGCATAACTTCCAAACCAAGTAACCATTTTCTTTGATTCAAAGATCAAATTGAAGAGCTTGTTACATACTACAACTTGGTCCTTGAGGGTGGATTCCCAAAAAATGCATAGATTTAAAGATATAAGGTCATGAAGTTGGAGGTTCCATGCTTTTGAACCTAAAACACTTAGTGAAATTTTAAGACAAAATCTGTCTTATGTTTAAGCCAACTTTAGGGCTATTTTTCACTATGATCCACAATGATTCAAGACAAACTTTGAACATCAAAGTTTAAGTATGATATCTCAGCTTTCCAAAATGACCAAGAACATACATTTACCTAATTTGAGCAAGAAGATATGGCTTTCACAACATGCCTTTCTACAACTGATTTTCAAGACAGATTTGTCAAACCTACTTATGCCACACGACTTGGATAAGCTTTGCAAGCCTGAAATCTTCACAAGATCAACATCAAAATGATCATACAACATGTGCTCTGCAAATCATAATTGAATTTTCAAAGTTTCATCACTTGGCATGTGAAAAAAATCATTCCAAAAGTAGGAAGTGAGGTTTTGTCCTCTAGCACTAAAATGCTATAGTGAATTTGAGCAAAAATCATCCAATCTGCCCAAGGATGATCAGAACATCAAAGGATTGGATGAAACCTTGAGGAATAAAGCTCAAAAGATTAGAATGTGAGCAATGTGAAGAATAGCCCATGTGTACCTTGGCTTTCAAGTTATAGGTGCATGACATCATTTGTTGGATAATAGCCTACATCCAAATCCTTTCAAACTCAAAATATCTGAAGTATTCCTCCTATAAATAGAGGTCATTATGAACATTCAAAACACACCAAAACATTACCAATGCTTGTTTTCTCATCAAACCTCCATCTTGCAAAATTCAAAGTTCTCAAAGAGTGAAGACTTGAATTTTCAATTCAAGGTCATTTCCAATCAAACCAAGCATCAAAACACTTCACATACATCATGTGTAAGTGATCCAAACACTCAAACACTAACTGTAACATCAGAATCATCAAGTCACATGTCATTTGCTTCGTATACACCATAACCTGCAGATGGATTCGAGCTAGGAGTTTCAGAAGCTTTCAAACCAATTCAAACATTGTAACACACTCCTTGGAAATCAAGGAAGCTATTGGCATCAAGAAACTGCATCTGGAACACTCCTATCAAGGAATTCGATTTCCACTTTTGCAATTTTGATCATTGGAGTTACAAACATGTTTATCATGATGTTGTGATCATTTTCCCTCAACTAATTGTTATGTATCATGACTACATGAGATTTCATATTAAAAAGTTCAGTTAGGGTTCATATGGTGTTAGCATTAATTCTATTTGATACACTTAATATAAATGAAATTAAATAGAACCATTCAATTCCTTGTCAAAATCCACACAAGTTTCATCTTTACATCATCCCATTTGGTTTGAGAAATGAAGAATCTGGAAATTTGAAGTTTGAGGATGAAGATGATGATGCACGAGGAAGACAACAATGGTGGTGGCGCAATTTTCACATTTTAATATTCATGTTTACTACTTAACTATTTGGGTGTGGTTTGATACACAGATGTATCACCACCCCAGTGGTTAAAGGCATGTGTTTAAGGCTTTGTGGGACCCACAGGTCTGGGGTTCGAATGCCCATCGCCCCAGACCTTTTGGGTTTTACTTTTTCACTTTGAAGTTTTAATATATTATTTTCTCTAGGAATTCCTTGTCACCATGCGCGCGTTGGCTCAAATGGTAGAGTTTTGAGCCCATCACCCTTTGGTCACGAGTTCAAACCTTGGTGGGAGAAAAACCTTCTTTTTCACCACTATTTTCCTTATTTTTCTTCACAACTTCACAAATTTATTTCACATAGAAAAATTCATTATTTTTTATTGAGTTTTTGCACACTTCTTACTCATATGTCCTATTTTGTGAATATATTAAAAAATATCAAAAATAATATTTATTTAACACATTTTAATTAAGTTGAAAGGTTGTCCATTTTTAAAGTATTTTCATACTTTTAGTGACTTTCTTTTGATTTTTCTCTTAACCTAATTGATCACGTGTGATTATATGGTCATGATACACTTTGTTCAAGCCTTGTTTGATGTACCTAACATGTTGTCTTGTCCTTCATACCATGATTAATTAAACTTTGAACTTTGAATAAAGCATGGATTAATTATTTTGGAAATTAGGGTTTTGTTTTCAACTTTGTGAGAACACCTTTGTACATAACTAGGGCTTCCATTTGAGTTTGGATTCCCCAAAGCCCTTGATTCAACCAGGTTTGAAGGCTTATTTCATGTGCTTATCTCCATGAAATTACATTAGGGTTTTGATTACCCTTTACCATATTCATTGGATCCTCGATTCATCTTGAAATATATGCATACTTGAACTTCTTTGTGATTGCTTCCATAGATTAAATCTTTGCTCACCTTCACATGTTGATATATCATGTTTAATCATACCATATTCATGACCATCCTTGATGACTACTTTTTGTTTAAAAGCTTAATCAAACTTGTCTTGTTAAGTTTCTCTTGACATTTACAACACTTACACAACTGTAGAATTTTAAACTCATCTTTAGTTCAGACTCATTTCAAACTTTAGGATCCTCTTCAACTACAACTTAGTTCATAAATTAGGTTTTCCTTGTTGAAGACTCCAACAATCACCATAGCCTCCTCTTGGGCTTTATACAAGAAGACTTCACAATCAACTTAGCCTCTTCTTAAGCTTTGTACAAGAAGACTTCATAATCAACTTAGCCTCCTCTTGGGCTTTGTACAAGGAAGTTAGACTTCAGATTCAAACTCTTCAACAAAGAGATGAGAAATCCCTTTTGGAGTCCTAAAATCAAACACATAGCCCCTTGTGGCTTCAAACCTTCAAACTTCAAGTCAAACCCTAGCCAACCTTTGGCTTCAAATTCAAAAAACTTCCCCAAAGATGAGGCATGAGTCATCTCTATGGAAGAGATGTCTCTTCCGTTCCCCACAACATAAATCAGACATTTTTCAAACTTTTTTTTCCATATAAGTGATGTAAGTGGCACACTTGTTGATTCAAAATCCAAGCTGGAGTCCTTCTCTTATTATGGTATACAAAACACTTCTTTCATTTAAGTGATGTAAGTGGAAAACTTATTGATTATATATCTAGGTCAAGGTCCTTCTCTTAATATGCAAAGACGCATTTAAAGGAAGATGTGGCATTACTCTGGATTTTCTACATCCAAGTTTAAAGCTTCTTCCCTTATTATCTTCTTTCTCAAAAATGTTTGCGGTGAATAGGTGAGATATCTCCCTTAAGATGATAATGTGTCTCTTCTCAAAAACCCAACAAACCCAATTCCACCCATTAGTAGGTGGAACTACGAATGCTCTGATTTCCCAACTTCCTTTTGAGAATACGTAGGCATAAGATTGCGAGATCTTAGCGAGCACAATAATAAATAAAACCATTTGGTTCCTACACCTCTTATCATAGTGTATCTCAACAATATCCAACAAAAACATTTCCCACTATCATCACTCACTCAAAACCAATCAACAAATTCCCATTACACATCAAGTAACTAAAACAACAGTAACACAAATATATGTAAGAGGTTCCTATAGGATACTATAGATGCTTAGGGTTCTAATACCTTCCCTTAGTATAACCAACCCCAATTCCCGATCTCTTATTGCATTGTTTTACACTTTGCACACTCACGGGTTTCTTCAGATTTTTCCCCTTCCCTCCTTTTGGGATAAATTAAAAGTTCACATGTAGGGCGACCTTCGAAAAATAACTTGTACAACACGTAATGTAACGACTGATCAAATGCATGTATGCATACCAATAAGAATTTGACTTTGAGAGGTGCCAAGCAAGGTTCTCTTTTATTGCAGATGTTTGATTTTCAAGGCTTCATGCTATGGGAATATGCCAGATGAGTGTGATGATATGCCTAACATGACGCTAGAGCAAAGTGACTTGATTATTACATAATAATGATTTATGCAATGAGTTGAAGGTTTCCAAGTGCTTGTGTGGTGGGTAATGGATGAAATAATTCCTTTGCAACGTGGTTTCTTGTTGAGAGAAAAGGAATTTGATGGGAGGTAATTTCTAACATGATTTCCCGACACTCATTTCGAACTCACAGCTCCTGATGCATTGCAGGATTATCTTGATAAGCTTAAAAGTATGGAGATGACTTGCCCATGTGATAGTTCTCTTTCCCTAGTCTGTCGGGTCTTTGAAGGAACTTTCCTCAAAAGGAATTCGGAAGTAACTTGTCATAACCTTGAACTGGTTTGCCCCTGTGTTTGAATCTTGCAGTGGTTGTTGACTAACCGAACCTTGGAGTGGTAGAGTTTATTGATCGACCTTTGGAGAGTTGGATTCACTATGCTCTTTAGGTGGATTTTGTAACGCCCCAGTTTTTATGTGTTTTTATTTAATCGAGTCTTTTTGATTATTTTATTATTATTTTATTTTATTTTCGACTTTTATCTGAAAATATGTTATTTTTCAATGTTGTGATATTTTATCGGGTTTTGGGATCGTTTGCGAGATAATTGAGTGTGGGGGTATTTTGGTCTTTTCATAATATTTTTCATTAAGTTAGAAAGAATAGAAAATAGGAAGAGAGAAAAATAGAGAGAAAGAAAAGGAGAAGAAAGAAAAAGAGGAGAAAAGAGAAGAAGAAGAGAAATAGTGGGAAAAACTTGGAAATTCAAAGAGATCGACTTCTAGAATCGATTTAATCGGGTAAGGGTGCGAAACTCAATTATTGTATACTTGTGTATGATTATGTATGTGTGTTTGTGATTGTTATTGGATTGAAATGATAAATTTAGTAAAAATCATAATATTTAGAAATTGGTAAAAATTGATCCAAATGTGTTTAAACTCATGTTGATTGTGTTCTTGGTTGTTTATACATGTTGGGTATGTATTGTTATACTTCAAATTGATGTTTTTCTGAGTTTTGGATGATGATTTGGAGGGTTTGGGTGTAAAACCCGTAACACAAAATTCTGCAGAAATTTTTCTGGTTTTTCCAGGTCATACGCGTATGGGGCATGTTCATACACGTATGGACCTTGGCATTACGCGTAACATGGGCGAGGCATGGGCCAATACGCGTATGGATTTTCATTTTACCCGACCATCTGCCCATTTGCGTATGATACGCGTAGCATTTCAGGGCAATACGCGTATGGTGTTGGCCCTACGCGTATTGGAATTAAAATGGGAATTTTTGGGGAAAAATGGTCTCTGCCCATACGCGTATGGCCTTGGGCAATACGCGTATAGCATGGCGAGGAATTTGGGCAATACGCGTATGGCTCAGGGCAATACGCGTATGGCCAGGAGAATGGTAAAATGGGACTTTTCAAAATATTGTTTTCGTTTTTCTTTCGTAACTTGGGTTCCGTTTATCTGATTTTTACATTCTTGGTATCGTTGTGTAGCTATTGAGCTGTACTTTATCATTATGATGATTTGGAAATTGTTAGCCGATTTAATTATGTCGGAAATTAGGAATAGTGTCGGTTGTCGACTTTTGCCGTTGTAATTGTGCGTAATTGATGTGTATTATGCAAGGTGCTGTTGTATGATGTAAATGTATGTGTTTAGACGGTGTTGTGATGATTTGTGGCCGTATGGCATTTAAATGCATTATTTTGGGCATAAGTGCAAAGTGTGATTTTGTTGATTGAAGTGAATGCATATATGTGTGCATACTAAATGTCATGAGTCATTGTATGCCAAGCATCATGATATGCATTGTTGAGACGTCCTGAGTGACGGTTTGGATTCCAGAGGGAATTCGCTATAACGTCGTGTGCCCATGTGGGGTGTGAGCGATGATTATAGACGATCCTGTGCCCATGTGGGGTGTGAACGGTCGGGTCATGTGCCCGTGTGGGGTGTGAGCGATCCATAAACATCGTGTGCCCGTGTGGGGTGTGAGCGACGGGGGACATCGTATGCCCGACGGGGAGTTACAGTGATGTAACGAGCGATGATTCCAGCAGAGTTCCTGAGTGAACTAGTGATGAGAAACAATGGAAGTCGGTACCGCATGTGCATATGCACAGAGTCGTTGTGTCGGTCTCTTGCATTTGCATAAGTCATTAATGAGTTGTTTATGTGTGGAATTGTGGATAAAATTGATAAATTGATATGTGGATATGTGTATGGTTGGTATACCTTGGTGATGGAAATATGAATTATACCTTGTGTTGTATTGTGTTTGAATTGTGGTGTGAGTTGTGGTGAGAACCGTATATATGTGTATTTTTTGCGTTATATATAATTGTATGCAATTATATTATGGTTGTTTTTCTCACCCTTCTGCTGTTTTATAATGCTCTATGAGGCATTGCAGATTAGAGTTGCTGGAGGTATTTTTGTGAAGCTTCGTGTCTTCATTATTTTGTCGGT